>JANRMT010062814.1:39869872-39890676 GCA_026402145.1 Polypterus bichir lapradei
TATATATATATATATATATATACAGTGAATCCGGAAAGTATTCACAGCGCATCACTTTTTCCGCATTTTGTTATGTTACAGCCTTATTCCAAAATGGATTAAATTCATTTTTTTCCTCAGAATTCTACACAGAACACCCCATAATGACAACGTGAAAATAGTTTACTTGAGGTTTTTGCAAATTTATTAAAAATAAAAAAACTGAGAAAGCACATGTACATAAGTATTCACAGCCTTTGTCATGAAGCTCAAAATTGAGCTCAGGTGCATCCTGTTTCCCTAATCATCCTTGAGATGGTTCTGCAGCTTAATTGCAGTCCACCTGTGGTAAATTCAGTTGATTGGACATGATTTGGAAAGTCACACACCTGTCTATATAAGGTCCCACTGCTGACAGTTTATGTCAGGCACAAACCAAGCATGAAGTCAAAGGAATTGTCTGTAGACCTCCGAGACAGGATTGTCTCGAGGCACAAATCTGGGGAAGGTTACAGAAAAATTTCTGCTGCTTTGAAGGTCCCAATGAGCACAGAGGCCTCCATCATCCGTAAGTGGAAGAAGTTCGAAACCACCAGGACTCTTCTTAGAGCTGGCCAGCCATCTAAACTGAGTGATCAGGAGAGAAGGGCCTTAGTCAGGGAGGTGACCAAGAACCCGATGGTCACTCTGTCAGAGCTCCAGAGGTCCTCTGTGGAGAGAGGAGAACCTTCCAGAAGGACAACCATCTCTGCAGCAATCCACCAATCAGGCCTGTATGGTAGAGTGGCCAGACGGTAGCCACTCCTTAGTAACAGGCACATGGCAGCCCGCCAGGCGTTTGCCAAAAGGCACCTGAAGGACTCTCAGACCATGAGAAACAAAATTCTCTGGTCTGATGAGACAAAGATTGAACTCTTTGATGTGAATGCCAGGCGTCACGTTTGGAGGAAACCAGGCACCGCTCATCACCAGGCCAATACCATCCCTACAGTGAAGCATGGTGGTGGCAGCATCATGCTGTGGGGATGTTTTTCAGCGGCAGGAACTGGGAGACTCGTCAGGATAAAGGGAAAGATGACTGCAGCAATGCACAGAGACATCGTGGATGAAAACCTTCTCCAGAGCGCTCTTGACCTCAGACTGAGGCGATGGTTCATCTTTCAGCAGGACAATGACCCTAAGCACACAGCCAAGATATCAAAGGAGTGGCTTCAGGACAACTCTGTGGATGTCCTTGAGTGGCCCAGCCAGAGCCCAGACTTGAATCTGATGGAACATCTCTGGAGAGATCTTAAAATGGCTGTGCACCGACGATTCCCATCCAACCTGATGGAGCTTGAGAGGTGCTGCAAAGAGGAATGGGCGAAACTGGCCAAGGATAGGTGTGCCAAGCTTGTGGCATCATATTCAAAAAGACTTGAGGCTGTAATTGCTGCCAAAGGTGCATCAACAAAGTATTGAGCAAAGGCTGTGAATACTTATGTACATGTGATTTCTCAGTTTTTTTATTTTTAATAAATTTGCAAAAACCTCAAGTAAACTATTTTCACGTTGTCATTATGGGATGTTGTGTGCAGAATTCTGAGGAAAAAAATGAATTTAATTCATTTTGGAATAAGGCTGTAACATAACAATATGTGGAAAAAGTGATGTGCTGTGAATACTTTCCGGATGCACTGTATATATATATATATAAAAAAAAAAAATATATATATATATATATATATATAGTCATAATTTACTCTCCTTTCATCAAAAAAGATAACAGTGGTATGTCTTTCATTTCCTAGGAACATCTGAATACTGGGGTGTTTTCCGAACAAAGATTTTTAGTGAAGCAGTATTTAGTTGTATGAAATTAAATGAAATGTGGAAAACTGGCTGTGCAAAAATGTGGGTACCCTTGTAATTTTGCTGATTTGAATGCATGTAACTGTTCAATACTAATTACTTGCAACACCAAATTGGTTGGATTAGCTCGTTAAATCTTGAACTTTATGGACAGGTGTGTCCAATAATGAAAAAAGGTATTTAAGGGAAGCAAGTTGTGCTTCCCTTTGACTCTCCTCTGAAGAGTGACAGCATGAAATCCTCAAAGCAACTCTCAAAAGATCTGAAAACAAAGATTGTCCAGTGTCATGGTTTAGGCCAGGGGAAGGCTACAAAAAGCTATCTCAGAGGTTTAAACTGTCAGTTTCAACTGTAAGGAATGTAATCAGGAAATGGAAGGTCACAGGCACAGTTTCTGTTAAACCCAGCAGGTCTGGCAGGCCAAGAAAAATATCGGAGCGGAATATGCACAGGATCGTGAGAATGGTTACAGACAACCCACAGATAACCTCCAAAGACCTGCAAGAACATCTTGCTGCAGATGGTGTATCTGTACATCGTTGTACAATTCAGCGCAATTTGTACAAAGAACATCCGTATGGTAGGATGATGAGAAAGAAGCCCTTTCTGCACTTGCGCCACAAACAGAGTTGCTTGCTGTATGCAAATGGTCATTTAGACAAGCCAGATTCATTTTGTAATAAAGTGCTTTGGACAGAAGAGACAAAAAATGAGTTATTTGGTCATAACAAAAAGCACTTTGAATGGTGGAGGAAGAGCACCATATTCCAAGAAAAACAGCTGCTACCTACTGTCGAATTTGGTGGAGGTTCCATCATGTTGTGGGGCTGTGTGGCTAGTTCAGGGACTGGGGCCCTTGTTAAAGTCGAGGGTTGGATGAATTCAACCCAGTATCAACAAATTCTTCAGGATAATGTTCAAGCATCAGTCACAAAGTTGAAGTTACGCAGGGGCTGGATATTCCAAGAAGACGATGACCCAAAACACAGTTCGAAATCTACAAAGGCATTCATGCAGAGGGAGAAATACAATGTTCTGGAATGGCCGTCACAGTCCCCTGACTTGAATATCATCATATCTATGGGATGATTTGAACCAGGTTGTCCATGCTCAGGAGCCATAGAATGTAACTGAACTGGAGGGATTTTGTATGGAATTAAGCAAAGTTTGGAATTAAGCATTAAGCAAACTCCTGTCAATCATGAATAATCCACTGCATCCACTGAACAGTGTCATCTCCAGGCAGAGGAGTAGCTTCAGTGACAGACTTTTGTCACTGTCCTGCTCCACTGACAGACTGAGGAGATCGTTCCTCCCCTACACTATGCGACTCTTCAATTCCATCCAGGGGAGTAAATGCTAACTTTTTTCATTTTTATTACTATTTAATTTAATATTGTTTCTTTGTATCAGTATACTGCTGCTGGATTATGTGAATTTCCCCTTAGGATTAATAAAGTATCTATCTATCTATCTATCTTTCTGGAAGAATGGTCAAAAATACCTCCATCTAGAATCCAGACACTCATCAAAGGCTATAGGAGGCGTCTAGAGGCTGTTATATTTGCAAAAGGAGGCTCAACTAAGTATGGATGTAATATCTCTGTTGGGGTGCCCAAATTTATGCACCTGTCTAATTTTATGATGCATATTGCATATTTTCTGTTAATCCAATACACTTAATGTCACTGCTGCTGAAATACTACTGTTTCCATAAGGCATGTCATATATTAAAAGGAAGTTGCTACTTTGAAAACTCAGCCAATGATAAACAAAAATCCAAAGAATTAAGAGGGGTTCACAAACTTTTACATATAACTGTATATATATATATATATATATATACACATATATATATATATATATATATATATATATATATATATATACATACACACACACACATATACTGTATATACTGTATATTGTCAGGGATGCCAGGGGCGATGACCCGGCAGGGATGCCATGAAGGACCGGAAGAGGGCGTGCGCCCACCTTGGACCATGTGGGGGCCGCCACCCTGGTGGTTTTGGGGACCACGGGTAGAGGGCTTGGAAGCCCAACCCTGTAGGGGCCCGTGGTCACCTCTAGGGGGTGCCCCGAGGCCTTGGAAACCCTGGACCTCAGCACTTCCACCATACCAGGAAGTGCTGGGGGGAAGAGAAGCAGGGACACCCGGAGTGCTTCCGGGAGTACAGCCGGCACTTCCGCCACACGGGGGAGCGTCGGCGGAAGATTGCCGGGAAGCACCTGGAGCACATCCGGGTGTGGATAAAAGGGGCCGCCTCCTTTCATTCAGGGCTGGAGTCGGGTGGAAGTAGGACGAAGCAGGAGAAGCAAGAGTGGAGGTGGCCCGAAGAAAGGCATAGTGTGTGCACAGGACTTTGGGGGTAGTGTGTGCACTGACTTTTGTAAATAGATTTTGTAAATAAATGTGTGGTGGGTGAAAAAACAACATGTCTGCCTGTCTGTGCCCGGGTTCCGTTCACAATATATACATACACACACACACACACACACACACACACACACACACACACACACACACACACACACGAATGCATACATACTGTATATACATATACATATAGATGTATAACTAGGAGTGAGGCAAGAACCAGTCTTGAACAGGGCACCAGTTCATCACAGTACAGATATAAAAGTTGTGTTTAAGGTATACCATTAAACACTGGTAAAGTATACAGGAACTGAAGAGGGTCTTTTGTTTAAGGTGGTGGACAACTAATCTGATTTGTAGATTCTACAGAAGGTTTTGCTGTTATAGGTTTGTCTGAGTTTTCTTATCTATGAACTAGGGCTTTGTGGCCACACTTGGAGATGTCTCTGTAATGTTCAGCTCAGTGTTTACTGTTTATTTGCCTTCAGGGCTGTGTCCATGGAGGCTTCCATGATCAGCGTGGTGCTCTGCCCTGTTGGGGCCAGTGGTATTACATCACTGTCGCCATAGAGATGGGCCATCTCTTGGTCTCCTCTTCCTTAACATATTCACATTTAACGGTGTCATTAAGACTAGTATACTGTGGTGGACTTGTACCTTGTTCAGTTTTTACATGTGCCCTATACCCAGTGAGAGGCATTGGACCCCAAATATCCTAAACAGGGGTTGAGGATATTATGTTATTAAAGTTAATATAGCTCTTTCCATGTATTATATTGAGATAGTGAAAACTCATATTTCATAATCACTGGTCATTGTTGGTAACGTACTTAGCTAAAGAAAACCATTATTAAAAACTAAGAGACCTGAAACAGGAATTTTCATTCATTGAGGGAACATCTAGACAAGGTGCTATGCATATGAATACAAATTCTGCGAACCCAAGGTCACTGACCTCACATAATTCAGAAGACCTGTATGTAAATTACCATATGAATGTGTTTTTATAGCATAACAATGATTTTTTTTCCATTTAGTTAAACTGTATCCATCCATGTACAGTAGGTGTTCAACTTGTCTTTCTACATACAAGTGATTCATTTTAATAGTTTTTTTTTATCACATGGGGAAAAAAATTACGCTTTTCCTGTGAATTATAAGTCCATCTCACCATATAAAAATGATTTCTGTGAAATAGTGAAAGAACCTGCGTTGTTTCTCTAATATACAGTACTTATCTTCTAAAGGTTATACAACAAGATCAGCAGCAGGCGTTCTCACCACCATATTAAGTATTAAAACCTGTGAAGCCTCATTGATTAAAAGTGTCTGTAAAAGTCAATAGGAAGGGCAGATAATAAGAAAGCTAAAGTAGACATTTAAATAGCATGTGTCATTACTGCATTGCAGATTGTCATTGTGTGGGTGTTTTACCTCTCCTGGAATAAACTTAATGGAGAGTTTGTCATCATCAGTAGGCTTAACCTGAAATCAGAGTGTTACAGTAGAAACAATATGCAGTGATCCATCTTTAAAGTTGCCTTTTAAAATATATCAATATTCACTTTTGCTTTCTTTAAGCATATTATTCATAAAGATTTCTTTTAAGGCTCATTTGACTCTACAGCTGTAGGTGTTTCTTTTTCAGTTAGCCTCCAGGACAGAACGTGCTAATGAAGGCTCTGTTGTCTGTTTGTGAATGGCCCAATTTTTTTTTTAATCTAATTTTTTACTACCATCTATTTCCATAGTAACCATTAAATTCACATTCAAAAAGGACAGAATTTAATATACAATGCAAGCAAGATGAGGAGTAACTTGTTGAACTTGCTTACTGGAAATCCAGTGACTTCTGTAGGTTGCCTCTTCTTGTTTAAATGTGTATTTGTTCTGCTGGGCTTTTTCTTCATTTTAATAAAACAACCCTGTAGAATTCTGAGCTCATTTACTTACAGGCTTTATGTAAAGTGCTAAGAGGTCAGTTCAAGGACCGAGAGACATTTTTATTTCTGAATGAGCAAGAAATCACCTAATGAAAGGCTCTATACAGTCAGACAAACAGGTAATGGGTGCAGTTAACATATTGAAATCTTATTATAGCAAAGGATGGCAAGTTGGTAGAGTATGCAATACTAATATTTTACAGCTGCCAAGCCTTGGGTTCAAATTCCAGCCTCTTTTCCAGGTACTCTAACTTTCTTCACATACCCAAGAAATGACCAGCACTTAGCAGAATGTTACGGGAGTCAAGAACAGGGTTGATTAGTGCCCTTGGCAAGTTGTACATCTTGCCAGTGTGGAAAGGAGGGCACAGTAAGGCAGGAGAGTGCAGCAGACATAGGCTCATATGTAGAAGGACTGGGAAATGAGGAGATGTGAGGCACCCCCACACCACTACCAGTCAATAGGTGGCAGCACTGCAGTCTAGTAAAGCAGGGGTGTCAAACTCCAGCCCTGGAGGGCCGCAGTGGCAACAGGTTTACATTCTAACTCTTTTCGTAATAAATGACCAGTTTTCACTGCTAATTAACTTCTTTTCTTTAGCCCTGTTTTTAAGGCTTCAGTCCCCTGAATTGATTCTTTTCTTCATTAAATGACAGCCAAACAGGTATGAGGCATGAAACGAGCCAACGGGTGATCAATTAAACAGGGGATTCAAACTCCAACCAATTTCACTCCAACCAGTTTTTTAATGAGATGCTGATTCTTGATATTAATTAAACCCGTTATTTAATTCCATAGCTTGTTGCTGCTTTCATTCTGCCACAGCAGACATTTCCAAAACTGTTGATTTTCTGTTTTACTGAGACTTTCACCTTTATTTTCAGCTATTGTGTGATGGGCACAGGTTAGCTGGTCATGTGGTGGCTTGTTTTGTGTCTCATTATTGTTTGGCTGCTAATTAAGGAAAAAGAAACAACTAAGGTGTCTGAGTCATGTCAATTAAAACAAAAGAAGTTAATTAGCAGCAAAAACTGATCACTAACTAATTAACTAATGGTTAGAATGAAAACCTGCACCCACTGCGGCCCTCCAGGACCGGAGTTCGACACCCCTGTAGTAAAGTGTATTTGAAGAGGCACGTCAGACTGGAGGCACTCAAGAATTCAATAGTCCTGACTTCAGAAATGACCTGTTGTGTGGGGCTTAAAGGATTCGGTCGGATTATGTCATGTAGAAGTTGTTTCTTCACAATCATGGCATATATTGGTTTGCCACATCAAACCGTGTGTTCTAAAGTGAAGCATATTTTAAACATTGTGAAAAATATCTAGCCCGCTCTTATAATGAACATGAAAGGTAGCCTTGGTAAAGAAAAGCCTTAAAACTTACCAAATGCATGTACTTTAAAATAGCAAACATTTCAATTTAAAAAAATGTGCCATCCATGTTTCTAAGGCATATTTATGACAACAGAAGTAAACTGAAAATAATACATTTTGTTCGTGATTCTTGATACTATTTTCTCAAAGTAAGGATACGTTTCTTGCTCTTTTGTCTGCTTACAGTGGCTGTTGTGGGTAGAGTTATGACAACTCAATGCAACCCACCATCGCCCCTTAAATTCTATGTTGTACTTTTATTTATCCTACAGCAGGGATGGACAACTCAGATCCTGGAGAGCCACAGAGGTTTTCAGTTTAACCGTTTTATTAATTAGTAACTAGTTCTGCTGCTAATTAACTTATTTGTTATTTAAGACTCAAACCCTTTAAATCAGGGCTGAGTAATGTCAGTCATGGAGGGCCACAGTGGCTTCAGGTTTTTGTTCCAACCCAATTGCTTCATGAGAAATCATTCCTGATAAAGCACTTATTGCTCAAGTGACATTTTTTTGCTTCATTGTCATTGTCTCATTTCTTAAGATTTTGAACCCTTAATTGCTTACTTCAGCTGTAAACAGGCGTAATCATTGTTTTAACAGCTCTTGCAAATGACAAAGGAAGCAGCAGTTCTCCATCTAGCTTGTCTTCATTGCCACCCGTGTATCTTCATCATCCACTATTTGGTTTAATTAAGTACTCAGAAGGAAACTGAAGAGAAAGTGAAGAGCTGAAAATTATTCATTCATTTTAGGCTTCAAATCACTTGGATAATACATACTGTACGTATATCATTAGAAAGAAAAAAAAACTGTGATTTAAGAATGAACTGACATGGTAAAGTTAAAACACAAGCCAAGAAATGAAATATTATTGCTGAGGATTGGCTTCTAATTAAGCAAATGGGTTGGAACAAAAACCAGCAGCCACTGCGGCTCTCCAGGGTCAGAGCTGGCCACTCCGATAGACTACAGAGTGAGATGCATGCTGGGTGGCAGCGTAATGAAAGGTGCACATAGGAGGTTCTTTGTACTTTGTACATACAGTATAACAATAAATATGAAATGAACAGGTTTTTCTTCATTATATTTTTAACAAAAGTCTTAGATTTTCTAAAAGAGCCAAGCCATCTTTGCCTGTAATGTGTCTTGCTGTTTTATCAAGATAGAGTCCTTGGTGACCCTATTTTCCTCTCTTATAGTCTTTATTGTGTAGATTTTACCAGAATGCCACTTCAACACTTCCTCCTTTTACATCTGTAGAATAAAAGAGCTTGCAGGAGTGAAGTTACACCTTTTTTTACGTATTTTTGATAATATTGCCAAATTATGAGAAAGCAGAATACGAATAGTGTTGGTTACAAACCAATATAATCGCATAGTGCTGGATGTGTACCTTCAGGCAGTATTTAAATTTGTAATTATACTTGATTCTTTCTGCTCAGTTCATTTCCGGTCTGCTCTCTTCAGGATGTAAAATACCTGAGAGGAAGCAAGTCTCTTTCTGCAGCTCCGAAAACACTCGTGCTTCCAGGAAACTTTCTTGTCCATTCACTGTTGAAACAATTTAGGCAAAGCCCCCCCAACACAAGTCCAGTTTTATTTTTGTTTCAAACAAACAAGAACAAAAGGGCACAATTCAGTGATAAAACTGGGCCCTTTCTGGTCAACTTTCATCAAAGAAACCCTGGGGGTAGGAAAAAACTGGTATATCCAGCATCCTTCCTCTTTTAACATTATACAAGTATAAAGCCAATTTTACAAATAAAGACATACAAAGTATTTATCATTTGATATGCTACAAATTACTCACCGTTGAACATGTGAAAAAAAAAATTCAGAAAATGATTAAGGTAAAGTGTGTGATATAGCAGATTACAAAGCCTCAAAACTATTATTGCATTTTTCAATGCATACGTTGTCACCCTTGCTGAGGCTATGGTAATAAAAGAACTGAGAACAATACTAATAATCCACAACTACACAGGGAGAACATGCAAACTCCGTGAAGAACCTGGCACTGTGAGGCAGGAATGACAGCTCTGCCCTACAATTCTGTCTATGTTGAAACATCTGTACTAAACTTCTTAGACTTCAATCTCATTAAACTTACGTGAATTGCCGTTGCAAAAGTGTCCATTGTGTGCTTGTGTTCACACTGCAATAGACTGACACTTTGTCCCACTGTTGTTTCTGTCTTACACCCAATGATTGCTGGTATAGGCTATTGCTGCCCCACACTGAAGGAATGTGGATGAATGTAATATTAATATTATTATTATTATTACTAGGAGACTTTGCCCCCTGCTCACTTCGCTCGCCAACCCTCCGCCCTGCACTACGCACCAGCCACTTCGCATCTCTGCCGCTCGCATATGTGGATTTCACTTTCACCAACCAAAAAAATATTTTAATTCTCGTGGATACGCCGCTATATTGGGAAGAAACACTACTGTTCCCTGATGGCAACACGAATTAGACGATCAACAAGTCTCCGACTTAAAGTTTAAATCCGAACAATATATTCGATCTCTTTTTGCTGTTAAATTATTATTACCGAGTAATAATTTCCATTTGTTTGCGCTAATGCAATCTTTACTATCATTTTTTTTGAGACTTTCAAATTTTAGTACTTTCACTGTCTCTAACCTGTTCTGCATGCGTATCGCACCAGTGTTTTTGAACCTCTTTACGACGTTCTACTTTGTCATCTACTCTTTGTCTTTTATTTCCGGCCTCGGGCATGATTAAATCTCTTGGCACAATGTGTCATCTCACGGGACATGAAAGTATCTCTCTGAATAAGTCATGACTCGTCCCAGGCTAAAAAATCTCATCTCATCCCAGGATTTTTTTATTATAATAGAGAGATTATTATAGTGGCTATAGTGGAGAAAATCTATGAATAGATTTATAATAATCTTGAGTGGTAAGTTAGTGCTGTGGTAGCACTGCTGTCTTGCAGACAAGGAGAATACGTTTCACATCTGCAAGGATGCAGTTTCTCCCCAGGTATTCAGACCCTTTGCTGTGAAACTCCAATTTGTTGTCAGGTGCACCCTGTTTGCTTTAATTCTGCTTGAGATGTGTCTAGAACTTGATTGGAATCAATCAGTGGTAAACTGAATTGATTGGACAACATTTAGAAAGTCACTTGTAGGAGAATAAAATGTCCCGCAATTTAAACTACATGTCAGGACAAAAAAAAATCAAGCCATGAAGCTCTCTGTAGACCTCCATGATAATATTTGTAAGGCACAGTTCATTGAAAGGGTATCAAATAATTTCTAAAGTTTTGAGTGTTGCCAGGAGCACGATATTCTCAGTAAATGGAAAATGGAAGTAGTTTGGAACCAACAGGACTCCAATTCCTAGAACTGGCCATCTGGCTATATTGAGTAGTTGGGCTAGAGTGCATGTGGCCTCAGGGTGGGGTGACGGTTCACCTTTCAGCATGACAATGACCTGGAGCATATAGTTAGGGCTGGAGTGGCTTTGGGACACATCTCTGACTTTCATTAAATGGCCCAGTCAAAGCCCAGACTCAAACCCCATAGAACATCTGTGATGAGACCTAAAAGATAACAGTTTACAGATACTTCTTATCCAACCTAACTGAACTTGAGAAGATCTGCCTGGAAGAATAGGATAGTCACTGCCCAAATAGGTTGCTGGTTTGAATCCCCGTCACTACCAAAAGAGATCCTACTCTCCTGGGCCCTTCAGCAAGGCCCTTAACCTTCAATTGCTCCATTTGCGCTGTACAATGGCTGACCCTGTGCTCTGACCCCAAGGGGTATGCGAAAACTAAGAAATTCCTAATACGAGAAATTGTGTAAGGTGAAATAAAATCTAGGTGTGCAAAGCTTGTATAGACCCACCCAAGAATATTCAAAGCTGTGATTACTGCCAAAGGGGCTTCTAATAAGAACTGAATTAAGCGTCTGAATACTTCTATTAATGACTTATTAGACTTTTTTCAAAAATATTTATTTCAGTTAAGTTAGTGCTTTGCTGCAAAAATATAGCTTTCAGTTCTGTCACTTTTGTAAATATTCCAGCTCAGTTGCAAAAATTGACATTTTGAGAGGAACCTCGGGCACTTAAATGGAGCCTCCTGTTTGTTGCTGTTTAGCTGCTGACACTTGGAAAAGGAGCTCTCTCTGTCTCTCTCTCGCTCTGGCAAGATGTCTTGGTTTTCATTTTAAAGCTGAAGGATATACAGTATAATCTGTTACATAGGAAGTGGGCCACCTGGGAAATGTCATCTGGGACTGAATGAAGACTGCGCAAACCTTGGCAGGTTGTATAATTCTTGATATTACTTATAGCGTCTCATATTGGTTTTTATGCAAATGAATATCATTTTAATTAAAGCTTGAAGTCAATCTCTGTCTGATTTCTTTTAGCATTGTCATATGCTAGATTGTCATTCATCTTGTCTAGCTGCAGTCCCTTAAAGGCACGAAGGACGATTTTATTTAGCCTGCAATTTGTGGCAAATTGGGTTGAAAGGAAGGAGTGAAAATAAAACACAGTCCCAGTCAGCAAGCGAGCCTGCTGATAGGGGTCTCTAAGGCTGAAAACACAGGGTGCAATGTGGACAGTGAGACAGGTAAGAGGTTACAGGTAACAGTTTAATAGCTGGGTTTGACATTATTTCTTATCCCAAATTAAGATAAGAGCCCTAAGAGGTTAGTTTGTCACAGGTGATCTGATAACACGATAAAACAGTATGTTTTGGAGGGCAGAAAGAGATGGGTTCGTATCTGTCCTCATTTAATATGTGGCCTTCAGCCCTCTACGCCTCTCTCTACCTAATATAAATGTGATATACTCATACAGGAAGTCTTTACGTCGAACACAGCAAATTGTAAAGAAGATACAAAAACTTGGAAAGTGACCAATAGGCAAGAAGCAGCAGGCATTTGGATGGCTAAAGTTAAGTACTGGTGATGTATTGTAGATCCAAGTTTTCCATCCATGGTCCTCTCAGGCCACTGAGTCAGCTGGTTTTTTGCAACAACTGCACTTTGTAGTTATTGAATAATTTGTCAAACTTATAAATGAGCTTTAACGAACTAAAGGCCAAACGACAATCTACTTTGCAGACAGGACAGTAGGTGACATCAGTCTCTACAGCATGGAGAAGAAGCACATAAAGGCGAAATCGTTGCTGTGCAGTAAGAACTGCCCTGCCCTGCGTGATACCGCAGAAGCAATTTACTGCCCGCTGAGCTTGCTGAGACTTCAATTCAATTTTCAGACAGGCTTCTACTTAAACTAAGGTGGGCTTTCAGACCTCTGCTGGCTATGACAGCTTTGTGCAGATTCAGAGTGCAGTCTTCCCCTGATCTGTTAGGTTAGTGTGGCTGAGGGAATGAAGCATGGCAACCTAATAAGAAAAAACAAAATTAAGAAAAAAATGAAAAAGGTCCCATCATTGATTGATGCTGTTTGGCTGAGCAGGCTCCTTGTCCTGATTGATCTCGAACAGTATGCATCTGTTAGGAATGGAAAGGCCAACACTGCCAAAGCACCTTGCAGCTCAGAAATGATCATTTTTATTTTCATTTGATATGTTGCGTGTTGGTAGGACATTCAAAACAAAATGTTGCTGTACCGTGTGCATGCAAAAATTCAACCACTACTAATTTATCATATAAAGGAATTATACATTTAATTTACACACAGGTAATTCTCTAGTGTACATCTGTGACACTATCTATCTGTCTGTATATAATATAGTGTTTCATTATCAATCTATCTAAAAAAAACATAACAGAGTCTATGTGTTGGAATTTTTCAGCTTCATTTTATGTTTTAATCCATTTTCCACTGTGGATCTTACTTTTACCCAGTAGATTGCATCTTGCCTGTCTGTCTGTCTGCCTGTCAGTTTCTCTGTTTTTTGGTCACCAATCCCGCAAAAAGATGTAGGTTGCCTTTGGTCCAAATTAAAATACAGGATATACAGTATAGCCTTTCATAAATGTAATCTGGTTACAGAAAACTGCACATTACACCGAAACAGCAGTCAATCTTAATAAAATAATACATATATAATAACCTGAACCAGCTTAAATTCTAGGTTACATGGCATTTCAAAAATTTCATTGGGATGGGGGAGGAACAAAATAGATAACTCCAAAATGGTCAGTCAATGTTAATGAGATTTTGCTTGTGTATTACTGTTGATACAACTTATACTCTAGACTTCAAAACCTAAAAACTGGCAAAATGTCTGGCTTCTGCATCTTGTGCCAGACCCATTCAGCTAAAGGGACCTGAGCCCTTCCACTCCCTGAGAGGGACCAACCCAAACTCCTGTGTGAAACTTTCAATGCACCCCCCTCTGTATTCCTTTCCTGTCTGCTGTGGCTTTCTTTGGCTACTTGGATATCTGGCAATACTGGCCCAGCTTCCACCCACTTCTCTTGCTCTATGGCCATTTTTGGTTAGAGCCCCATTCAGCATAGGCCCAAAATCAGATTGAGCTTCTCCCATAATGAATAATCAATGATTGTGTCTAGTACTTTAAAGGAACTCTGGTTTCAGTCTCTGGCTTACCACACATGAGCTTGATTTAAAACTTTAATGAGACCACCACTTAGTAGAGAGGGCAAGTACACTGAAAAGAAGAAGGTTGCACTTTTCATTTTTCTTAGCCATTGTTCTTAATTTCAGGTTATGTAACTGTGTGTTTATACTTGAGAGTCTACATAATCTTCTGATGAAGTAAAAGATTACTGTGATTTTGTGTTTTTGTTGAAGCTTTGGTTAAAAGAATGTTTTCGTAAATTTCTGTTTAAAATGTAAGGTCCAATTTTTGAATTTCACTATTTGTTTTTGGTGTTCTGCTCTTTTTTATTTGTTCCCCTTTGGTAACTTTTCTGCTTTTTTGGGGTTAGGGCTTAGCTGTCTGTTTCTTTCTTTACATTTTCTTGTTTTGATCTTTATTTCCAAAGTTAAATTTCTGCGTCTGTGTCGGTTTTCTAAATATGAACAGATTGTGGGGTACTGGGTCAAATTGACGGTTCACTCCTGCCTTGCACCTAATGTTGCTGGGCTAGCCTTCTGCCCCAGGCCATTCATGAAAATCAAGAGGATGCAACATGAGTCTCAAGTTCATTTTTAGAATTTTTTCCTGAAAATCTTAGAATGGTGAGTGAAGGGCAGGGTGACAAATTAAATCAGGATATCAAGGACATAAGAAGAAAGAAAGGACCAGACAAGTTGGGATGTCAGTGTGATGGGGGACTACTGCTGAATAATTCATAGGGACGCACCACAAAAAGTGAACAAACGACGGGCCATAAAACAAAGTTTTAGATTCAGAAAACTAATGATAAAAACTAGAGAAGTTACAGGTAAGTCAATGAATATGTGCTGTTGTTTTACTGTTAAAATATTAGACAGATGAATATTTATATGTTAAATTGATTTAGAACAATATTATAGACATGATTGAATTGTGTAATTTGTTCAATTTTAATTGAATTTCTTTTCAATTTTATATTTAAATGTGAAGTGGTGGAAACATTCTAATTACTTTTTTATTATGTTCATGAATGTGAATAAAATAACTAGTTATAATTCAAATAATTTATTTGGAGTTTAATTTTGCACTCAACTTTTTCATTTGGAACTTGTTTTTCTTTATATACTGTAAGTAACACATAGTTCTGATATTTGACATTTTTAAAATGTAATCTTTTTATATTATTTTGAATTTTGTCATTTTGGAAATTTTGAGTTCTTTTGAATTTGGACTAATTTAATAAATTAACTAATTAAAGTTTGGTTAATTTTTGTTTTTCTCCTCATTTGGCATTGCCTTCGAGGCAGATCATAAAACTAAACTGCTCTGGACCAGGAGCCAGCCAATCACGGGGCACAATCATGAATACAGTTACAGTACCCTGGGTTAAATCAGAGTCACTGATTACGCTTCCATACACATTTCTGGGACCTGTAAGGTAAATCACAATTTCCAAAGGAAAACTCATGCAAGCACATGGAGAGCACACAAACACAACACTGAGTGTATCCAGAGCTCTAAAGCCATTAAGAAGTGGTAACCAGTGTGCCACTCAGCATCAGTCTATCTAGAACTCTAAAATGGAATGTCTGCCTGCGTGTCCATGTGTCCCCTATACAATCTCCTCAGCCCTTTGGCAGATCTGGACCAGATTTTGCATAGTTACTCTCTAGGACCAAATTGACAAGATAGGCTACCATAAATCCTGGATTCCCGACCCATATCCCCCGATTTAATCCCTTTTATGCAAACGTAGGTGGTGTTTCTTCATTAACCAATTTCAACCAAAGTTAGTATCTGGGGATTTTTATGGGTTTCTGATGTATTTTTTTCTTTGAATTCAAGATAGTGGATCCAATATGGAGGACTGTACTTTTTCCACATGAAAATGTAGGTTCTGTATTGGAGGTTATTGCTTATTTTTGTCAGAAGTGACAATTGTACCTGACAATGCTAGAGGAGAAGATATGTTCATTCCACATATGCCAATGATCCTCACTGACATGCCTTTCGATTTTAAGTGACTGCAATATCCAGTGTGACTTGCATTTGACAGGACTACAAATAAGGCTCAAGGACAGTCACTCATTGCAGCAGGCAATAACTTCGTGTTATTCTTTTCCCAAGGTCAACTCTATGTTGCTTGCTACAGCAAGGGCATGCCAAAACAGTTATTCATTTACACACTGGAGTGAAAAACAAAAATATTGTATATCACAAAGCACTAGATTAATAAATTAGCCTTATTGCAAGAATACATGTATGTACTTAGTATAGAGCAGGGAAGTCAAACTCCAGTCCTGGAGGGCCACAGTGTCTGCAGGTTTTCATTCTAATCCATTTCGTAATCAGTGACCAGTTTTTACTGCTAATTAACATATTTTCCCTTCATTTTAATAGTCCTATTTTTAAGGATTCAGTCCTCTAAATTGTTTTTTCTACATTAAATGGCATCCAAACAGAACTGAGACATGAAATGAGCCAACTAATGACCAGCTAAATTGAGGTGTCAAACTCCAACCAATTTCACTCCAACCAGTTTCTTAATGAGGAGCCAATTCTTGCTGGTAATTAAACCCGTTATTTAATTCCATAGCATGTTATGCTCTCATTCTGACACAGCAGACATTTCCAAAACTGTGGATGGTCTGTTTTTCTAAGAACACAGTCAAAATGTTTTGGTGACCTTAGCAGATTTACTTTACTGAGACCTCCACCTTTCTTTATTTTCAGATACTGTGGTTAGCTGGTCACACAGTGGCTTGTTTTGTGTCTCATTATCGGTAGGCTGCTAATTAAGGGAAAAGAATCAAGTAAGAGGTCCAAGTCAATTAAATTAAAATTAAGGCAAAAGAAGTTAATTAGCAGCAAAAAAACTGGTCACTAATTAAGAAGATGGTTAGAATGAAAACCTGCAGCCACTGTGGCCCTCTGGGACCGGAGTTCAACACCCATGGTATAGAGAGACAGAGGTTAGGAGCACATGCTGATACAGTGCATTACCGCACCCACCACATGACAAACCAACTCAGGATCCCAGATTGGGACCCGAGTGTAGCCTCAGCACCACACTAATTCAGATGGACTGGAACTAGTGTGGCTGGAGTGCCAATTCTGCCACCAACCAACAGGTTTTTCCCTGCAGGTTGGAGGGCCTACTTGTAGGGCTGGATGCAGATTAACATCATACCCAGGACAGAGCAATTGCAGGTTAAGGGCCTTGCTCAAGGGCCCAACAAAGTAGAGTCACTTTTAGCGTTTAAGGGATTCGAACTGGCAACCTTCCGATTACTAGTGCAAATCCCTAGCCTCAGAGTCACCACTCCACACTGTACTTAGTAGAGAAGAACAAAATTATACACCATAAGAATTTGTATTCATTTGAAATGGTTATTGATTCATTTTTACACTTCCACAAATGCTGAAGCTGTAGACATAAGAAGCCCAGGCAACACAGGGTAGTTTACGCTAGTATCTCCATAAAAATATCTTTTTAAAACCTTTCTGCTTTAATTTGTTTTTCTTCTTATGTGCCTGTTCATTTGGACACAGTTTTTGTTAAATTATGCTGCCTTTCGGAGATGCCATGCTATGTGCAGTGCCACCTTCCAGAGCAATTCAAGTCCATTCTTATTATCCAACCAATCAACATGGCAGAATACACAGACCATGATATCAGAGGCCCGGTACAGCTCTACGAGACTATAGTGAAATACTGGCCTGCTTACTATAGGAGTGAAATTGCCATGCTCTCCAATTGTCCGTTATCTTTATTCTGATTTCACTCGCATTTTCTAAAGATCTGATTCAACTTCATGGAAGTGTGCCCTGGGATGCCGTGTTACCCCCTCAATGGTTGCCTTGTACCTGATACTGCCAGAGCAGGCTCCATTTCTCCATGACACTGAAGCTGGACTAAGTGCAGTCAGTAACTGGAAAAATGGATGCTTCTTTCAGAGTCTTTTATGCTTATGAAATATGTACCAATTCATTTCTTTAATGTCTAGACAATTAACATATGCTTTGGTTTCATGAAGAAACGTTAAAATATCATCCAATAGGATGAATAAAATTAAAATTAGTCATAGCCATGTGAGCTCAACTTTATATTCTGGGTCAGTAGGCAGATTGGTACCAGCGGAAAAATCTGTGGGAAGAACCTGATACAGTATTCTGAAGCTGTTGATGATAACTTATTTAAAATGGAGCCATAAACTACTTCACTTTCAAGTTCCCTTTAAACATTGAAGTAACAATGAATACTTGCTATTAACTTTTGATGTTAGAAAAATGCTTGATTTTTATTTATTTTATTAATTGATATTTCATTACTCAATGAACCACATCTGTGTATAAAATCCAAAACATTATATGGTGGTATCTTTGGCTTTCTCATACATTGACCTACCTTAACAGATTCATACATCCTCAAGATAACTTATCTAAATATTAATGCAAAATAAACATGCTACATGTGGCAAACCCTCAGCTGTTACAATTAAAAATCTCAATTCACTTACTAAGCAAACAACACACACTAAAAACAAATATTACATTTCCAGTAATTCACTTTTCCACAAAACTGATACATGAATCCTGAGAAACTGCCACAAAGGATTGTTTGAACTTACAGAGGCTTCTGTTTTCATTCTTGCTTGTAGCACTTCAATAGGTTTGGTGCGACCCGCACAAATGAGGGCTTATGTTATGCTGATGTGTCACTTTTGGTGTAAATTGGCAGTTGGTGTATTTATGTGATGACTGAGAGAGTATAACTATTTCTATTGTAGAAGTTAAGGAAGCAAAAGTGTCCAAAAGACCTTTAGTCTTGGGCTACCTCCTGTTGTTCTCTTTGGTGCTGGGCCTAACAGTAGGTGACATCAAGTGATATCCAGATAGGACTGCTGAATTTGAAATTAGAATATGAGACCATGGTCTTCAGCCGGAAAAGGGTGGAGTGCCCTCTCAGGGTTCGAGGCGAGGTCTGCCCCAAGTGGAGGAGTTCAAGTATCTCAGGGTCTTGTTCTCGAGTGAGGGAAGATTGGAGTGTGAGATCGATAGGCGGATCGGTGCAGAGTCCGCAGTGATGCGGGCTCTGCATCAGTCTGTCGTGGTGAAAAAGGAGCTGAGCCGTAAGGCAAAGCTCTCAATTTACCAGTCGATCTACGTTCCTACCCTCACCTATGGTCATGAGCTATGGGTAGTGACCGAAAGAACAAGATCGTGAATACAAGCAGCCGAAATGAGTTTCCTCCGCAGGGTGTCTGCTGCTGCTCCTCCGCTTTGAGAGGAGTCAGATGAGGTGGCTCGGGCATCTGATCAGGATGCCTCCTGGACGTCTCCCTGGTGAGGTGTTCCGGGCACGTCCAACCGGGAGGAGGCCCCAGGGAAGACCCAGGACATGCTGGAGGGACTATGTCTTCCGGCTGGCCTGGGAACACCTTGGGATTCTCCCGGAAGAGCTAGAAGAAGTGGCCGGGGAGAGGGAAGTCTGGGCCTCTCTGCTCAAGCTGCTGCCCCCGCGACCCGACCTCGGATAAGTGGAAGAAGATGGATGGATGGATGAATATGAGATCATTAGAACAATCTAGACGAGAACAGGCCATTCGGCCGAAAAGAGCTTGCCAGTCCTATCTACTCAATTCATATAAAATAACATCAAGTCTAGATTTGGAAATCCCTCCCAAAAAGGTCCTACTGTCTACTACACTGCTTGGTAGCTTATTCCAAGTGTCTATGCTTCTCTGTGTAAATAAAAACTCCCTAATGTTTCTGCGAAATTTACCCTTAACAAGTTTCCAACTGTGTCCCTGTGTTCTTGATGAACTCATTTTAAAGTCTCAATCCACTGTACTAATTCCCTTTATAATTTTAAACATTTCATATCATGTCTCCACATACTTTTCGTTTGCTTAGACAGAAAAGGCTTAGCTCTTTTAATCTTTCCTCATAATTCATATAATTCATCTCCAGTAGAGCCTAGTTGGTCTTCTCTGGACCTTTTCTAGCATTGTTAGGTCCTTTTTGTGGTCCGGAGACAAAAACTGCACATAGTTGTCCAGATGAGGCTTCATTAGTGCATTATAAAGCTTGAGCATAACCTCCTTGGACTTGTCCTCCACACATCGTGCCATATAACTTGACATTCTGTTAGCCTTCTTAATGGTTTCTGAACACTGTTTGGCAGTTGATAGTCTCAGGTCCATTACGACTCCCAAATCCTTCCCATGAGGTGTACGTTCAATTTTAAGACCCCCCACTGTGTATTCAAACCTAACATTTTCACTTCCTAGGTATAATACTTTACATCTAATTACTGTACATGAAAGTTCATCTGCCACAAATCTGCCCAAGTCTCACTGTAATAATTCAATGGATTCCAGATTATCTGCCAATCTTGGTTTCAAATACTCCATTATATATTCATCCAACCACCTTTCAAAACCATTTATTCCAGTAACAGGTCACTGGAGCTGAATCCTAAACCTGCCGCACTGAGTACAAGGCAGGAAACAGTCCATTGCACAGCACAGAAAAACACACTCTCACTTTCAGTTGCTAATTTAAGGTCACAAGTGGATGCTTCATATTGGTGGTGGTGGAAGAAGTTCCCCTACTGTCTATGCAAAGCACTTAGACAGACAGATAGATAGATAGATAGATAGATAGATAGATAGATAGATAGATAGATAGATAGATAGATAGATAGATAG
>JANRMT010062814.1:39890686-39901946 GCA_026402145.1 Polypterus bichir lapradei
TAGATAGATAGATAGATAGATAGATAGATAGATAGATAGATAGATAGTCTGCTGGTTGTGGAGAGTGATATGACCTTTAGCACTCCCAAGTCTTTTTAGACTGTTTACAGATTTCTCTTCATGTACCTTTACCTGATATTTAATATACCCTCACATTTTCCAACCCAAGAAACCCAGTCCAAGATTACAGAGAGCCACAGTCTGTCCCAATGGCTATATAACTCAGGGACCAACACCTGACAGGTCTTCTGATGTTAGCCCATTCACTACACATCCACATGGTCAAGTTAGTACCAATTAAACCAAAAGGGACATTTTACGATGTAAGGGAAAAATTGGAGTGCCCAGAGAAAAGCCCACACAGAAATAGGAAGAATGTGCAAAATCCACAAAGACAACAACCAGGCAAGGATTTGGAGCCATGTTTCTTGATCCAAGAGTTAGCAGTGCTTATCGCTTCACTTCCTTTCTTATTCATGAAGTTTACCTTTCCTAAATGTAAAACTTTGAAGTAGCTAACTCTCTGAATTCATCTGTCATTATGTGGGAGCAAACTCATGTTAACAAAGCAAATGGACAAGGTGCAGGGTTCATTCTGGGCTGGAATGCCCTGTTGGGAGCATACACTGATAACACGTTGCTGCACCCGCCACATGACATACCACCTGGATTGGGGCCCGAGTGCAGCGGGTGCCCAGTGTGTGTATTTTTTTTTCTTTACTGAAGTGACTTTTCTGTCATGCTGGTTGTAGCTTTAGCCATCATCCATTATAGTCAAAGATGACAGCCACACTGAATACATTTGTCTGGGATAATGTGGGCATGTAGTGAAGGATTTAGGGTGTGCAATTTAATAAATGTTTTCCATTCTTATCAGAAACAGAACAGGGGTATTCAATTAACTTGTGACTCTAAACTGACAGGCCCTGCAATGGTCTGTATTCCTGTTCTGAATTGTTTCCTGCCTTCTGCTTAATGCTGCTGGACTCCCTGAATTAGATAACAGATGAAAAGATGAAATGTATTGAGATCCATGCTAACTGTACAACCCCATTAAAATACAGATTTGCAGTAAAAATCTCAACATTTCCTACAGCAAAGCAGAATTATGAAATTGTCAGCAAAACCGGAAAGAAGGTAACAAGGTAGGCATTTAAATTTCAAATGTGGAATAAAAAAATGTCAATGTCTTTTGAAAAATAGCCAAAGCTACATTTCAACCATCCGTTTTCTAACCAGTTTATCAAGTTCAGGATTGCAGGTGCTGTATTTACTGTATATGAAATCCAAAAGTCACAAGTAAACCTGACATTATGCCAAAGTTGTCTCACGTGTTAAAAATTTCATTTGCTTTGAAAAATGCAAAGTTTCGCTGTTTAAAAAGACACCTAAAACAATACTGTAAGGAGGACACTTGAACTGTGGCGGCACACGTTTAATCACCGCTACCACCTGGAGTCTGTGTGTGGAGTTCGCATGTTCACTTTTTCTTCAGTTGAGAAGGTGACTCCACTCCTATCAGAAATTCATTTTTTTTTACTTCTATTAAAATATTGAACAAAATTAAGAACTTATTTTAAGAAAATGTGCAGAATAGCATAAGATTTAATTTTAATAGGTGTCAGTACAAGCAGTAGTAATGTCTGACTGAGCTGAGCTACTCAAGTGATGAAAGTGGCGTCATACAGTGAGTGTGGTATACTACAAATGGTAAAAAGTCAAACAACACGGAAACAAATGCACACTTTTCTGAAAAACGTTGGACAACCAACAGCCTGCCTGCCATTCACCCACCTTACTCTCCCACCGCTGATTGTCTGGCTAAACATCGAGAAACTACAAATTCTATACGTTTTCAAATCAATAACTAAGGTTTAACATTAAATGCCAAGACTGTAAAAACTGTGAATGTTTTGTTTCAAATGTGGTAGGATATAATATCATGAAATTTCAGGGGTCTTCTTGATGGCTCTCTGTATGTGTTAATTGATTCCATGCACCATTCACGATAATTACCACCAATATTTCTGATTTAATCATTGCTGGGGATGGCATGAACATTGCAGTGAAACATTTATTGCATGAACCATGTCATTTAGTATGTAATTGATTAATAACAACAATAAAGATTTGGAAAGTGTACATCTGATTACAAAAAACAGTAAAGCTTTGGAATCTGTACAGTTTTGGAGAACTCCCTGGTTTAGTCATTAATTTGTAAATTTATTTCATCTTGAGCTGTTCGTATACAGTATAAACTTTTTCAATATTATAATAACATTTTTTATAATACACTTTCCATATACATCTAGGCTGCTGTACTCTCACACCTAGTTTCCTGGCATATTTTAATAATAAAAAGGAAGAAAAGGACCATTTGGTACATTAGGTAATGCCCAGATTTGTTCATCTTCCCCTGGTTGATTGCAACTCAAATGTGATGTAGCATTCCTTGAGAATAGAAAGGACTGGTCATTAAATATACCTGGACATGAAATCTCATGCAGAACAGTTCATCTTGCCTATAGAGTAGACATAAACAGAAGTACATCACACTTAATTGCACAAAAACAAGTGGCCTAAAATTAGAGATTGAGCAGACACTCATTTTTCAACAATGGAACAATAAAGGATTGACATAAAGTTAGAAATAGAGAATTATCCATGAAGTTATGTCTTACATCCCAAATCTACAGTGCAGCTATCTACCAATCTACACTCTTAAAAATAAAGGTGCCAGGGTGGTTCGTCAGAGTGATGCCAGAGGAGAAACATTTTTTGGTTTCCAAAAGGACCATGGATATGAAAGTTTCAGAAATATTTATTTCAAAAATAAAAATGAACAGATGATAACAGATTTGTAAAATACCAATGGTTGCCTACTTTTATTAAGACTCTCACTGCTTACAATACCACAGGCTGAGTTCAGGTTTTCTTAATCTGTTAGCATCCTGCTACATAGCCCATTGTACATTACAGATTTTTGTTTTGTCCACATATCAAGAACCTTTTCAAAGTCCAAAGAATCAATTTCACAAAGACCCCTTCCTAGAAAAAAAATGGTTCCTTGTCAAGCAATGGAGCTAAGAGGAAACCACACAACTTAGTAAAGTGCCATTGTAGAATCATCTTTTTTAAGAATCTATCTATCTATCTATCTTTGTACAGAAAAAGTGCATAAAATGGTCCAGTTGTATTCTGTTTGAGATCTTGTAAAAGGCTGCAGCCTACTCCAGCAGCACTGAATTTAGGGCAGGATCAAACTCTGGACAGGTTACCATATCATCCATCCATCCATTATCCAACCCGTTATATCCTAACATCAGGGTCACGGAGTTCTGCTGGAGCCAATCCCAGCCAACACAGGGTGCAAGGCAGGAAACAAACCCTGGGCAGGGTGCCAGCCCACTGCAGGGCACACACGCACATTCAATTTCCAATGCCAATGCACCTAACCTGCATGTCTTTGGACTGTGGGAGGAAACCGGAGTAACCGGAGGAAACCCACGCAGACACGGGGAGAACATGCAAACTCCATGCAGAGAGGACCCGGTAAGGGAACCTGGGTCTCCTAACTGTGAGGGCAGCAGTGCTACCCACTGTGCCACCCCTACCATATAATGGCTCACAATAACACACTTATACATAATCTCTCATACTGATAAAGTTTAGAGGGTTGCCATTTACCTTATCATGCACATCATTTCTATCAAGCATATCAATTTTCCAGCCTACGTTATCTAAGGTGGAAGCCCAACCCAGTAGCACTGGACACAGCACAAGAACCAGCAAAGGACTGGCCTGGTGTTCACAATATGTTACACTTATGCATGCACCCACACTCATTTCTATCCTTCAGATTAAGAATTATCAATTAATATAAATTCTTAACTAATTTTATACTGTATGATTTATTTCCATCAGTGATGGTCGAAGCCCATTTGGACCCCTCGGTGTCCACATTGGGCAGTATGCACTATTATACTGCTCTATTACTCAACTCCTGGGGTCCCCTCAGTGTCCAGAGTGCTCCTCTGTGTACATACCACACACTTTACGTAGCACATACCCTTTAACGTTCCTAATTTTTTTTTTGCTTGGGCACCAAGTGTCACTCCCAACAAGATGCCTCCTTGGGTGGCCATCCATGTTTACTGATTCCCATAATAGGTGTCAACTCAAAGTGTTTACAATGGCAGTACAAGGTTCCAAATAACTAATTTAGAAAATGACGACTGAAACTAAAGGTATCTTGTTTATGGTCCACCTCCTTAACCTCAATGGCATGAATTCTGTCAGTACCCTCCCATAGCTCAGTGTGAGTTTCAACTCCTTCCGTTAACTACGTGATTTTTGTGACTGCTATTAGCGAAGTTTTGTTTGTGGTTGTGCATCACGCAAAATGGAACAGCGGAATTTGGAGCAACGTTGTGCCATTAAATTTTGTGTTAAGCTTGGAGAATCGGCAAGTGTGACGTTTGAAAAGTTAAAACAGGCCTATGGGGAACATTCTTTATCCCGAGTTCAAGTTTTTCAGGGAGGCCTTCAACTTCGAAAACCAATGAAAACATCGAACGTGTGAACACTCTTGTGAGATCAGACCGTCGTTTAACATTAAGAGTGTTGAGTGAACAATTAAATTTGAACAGATTTACTGTTCATCAAATTTTGACTGAACATTTGCACATGCGAAAGGTCTGTGCCAAAATGGTGCCGAAAAACCTCACAATTGAGCAGAAGGACAATCGAAAAAACGCATTCCTGTGGTTCCCCAGCCCCCTTATTCACCTGACCTCAGTCCGTGTGACTTTTTCCTTTTTCCTAAACTGAAAAATGTCCTCAAAGGACGTCATTTCGGGATTTTAGAAAACATCCAAAAGAGTGTAACGGACATGCTGAAGACCATACCGGTTGAAGACTTCCAGCGCTGCTACCAACAGTGGGAACATCGTCTCCATCGGTGCCCAAGGGAACTACTTTGAAGGGGATAACATTGATGTTTGAAAAAAAATAAAAACTTTGGTAAATAAAAAATCAGTCTCATTACTTTTTTGCCACACCTCATATATATATATATATATAGCAAGCACTAAACAGAATATTTGTATACATTAGTGTCCTAAAACTGAAATTTTCAATCAAAAGGTAATTAATGTTGAGGAAAAATGTAAAAATTGCTGCTGACACAATGTTTCCATTGCCTGAGCAATGTGCAGAAGCTATTTAAAAGGCACATAAAATGTTAGGTTATATCATGAAAACTGTTGAATATAAACCAAGGGACGTAATGCTCATACTATATACTGCACAAGTGAGATGACATCTGGAGTATTGTGTGCAGTTCTGGTCACGACACAACAAGAAAGACATAGCAGCACTTGAAGCTCTGCAGAGGAGAGCAACCAAGTGCAACCCAGGGCTTAAGGACATGGCCTACTCTGACAGTCTCAGGGAATAAAATCTGTTTAGTCTCAAACAGAGGAGACTGCATGGGGACATCAATAGACATCAAAAGACATCAATAACATCGATTCATCGTAATTCTTTCATCGTAAGGGTGAATCACATACTCAAAGACACCAGGGAAAATTAAGGGGCAGTACATTTAGGACTGAAACCAGAAAGCACATCAATCTGGAACAAACTACCAAGCCATATTGTTGAAGCAGATACACAGAAACAACCTTAAAGATGTAACAGGAGAAAATGTGGGGGCAGCTTAGCTTTTAACTAAACAAACATGCTTGATGAACTGAATGGTCTCCCCTCGTTTGTCATATTTCTTGTTTTTATGTTCTAAAGATGTCAGCAAGTCTACCTTTTCAATTTCTGAATCCTAATTGCAGGAAGCTGAAGCTCAACCCGGCAGTGGCAAGGAAGCAAGTCCAGCCCTTTACTGGATCACAGGGTGGTAATTCATCTTAGGGTACACTCATCCTTATTCTCATGCTGGGCCAATTTAGGGTAACTAAATAAACCTGTCAGGTATGTCCTTGGAAGCTGGCAGGAAACTGTAATGCCAAAGAAAACCTAAATGAATAGAAAAGCATACAAGCTCTATGTGTAGGACATCCCAGGTGGTTATTAAACTGAGGGCCTAACACAGTTAAATAGTGAGCAACATAACTCATGGAGCCACTATGCCAAGAAGATTTTATAAAATTATCTGTCATGAAAAAAAAAATAATCTGTATTTGATGGTTTCTAAGAAGATAATCAGCTGAATGACCATTTGAATCAGTTTCTGCATGGCCTATTTAAACAATACAAAAGGTTAAGGTTAAAAGACAACCTTTGGTTAATTACATTATGTATTCAGTTTTGTGTTTGTCTTCCTTTATGTACCTTTCTGTGTGTCTCTGGCTGTTTGGGGGTGGGCTGGAGTGTGGGGGGAGTGGGAGAGCTTCTAATGTGCAAAAGGCTTAATCACCTAAGCCAAGACAGGTTCATCATTTTGTAGGTGACGGGGGAAACAGTGCATGGTTTTCTTACTTCAAAAAATTAATAAAATTAGCATACTGTACATATTTCTACATATTTAGACTTATCGACAAATACAAAGCATTTGAAATAAGGGATCTCTTAAAATTGATTGCTTAAAAAATGCAACAACAAACCAAATTCAAGTTTCCTTTGTAGGAATCCATTATTTGCCTGAATTGGGGGGAAAATAAAGCAAACAGATGGTTCTATTCCATCTAAATTAAGTGCTGTTCAATATGCACAAGATAATGATAAACTTGAAAAAAATGCACATGTGTAAGTAATTGACCTGTTATGCACTATTTAGGTATTAGAACATATATGAAATAGATTGTCCACCTATTATGGAATGTATACTATCTGAAATGTATTCTACTTTTATCAGTATACTTTATACTATATATCCATCTGACCCACAATAAATCTGTATGATACAAAATCAGAATTGTACTGGTTGCTATGGTTACCAGAAGACCACTTCTGCAGTGTTGGATTATAAAATTCCTCCCACCGTTGAGCTCTGCAGCTCTCAGTCACTGAGTGACAGCTCTAGCAGACTGCACCAAATTCCAGCCAATCAGGTAAGAGAACACTCAGGCCATGTACCATGTGGTTTATTCACAAATTCTGAAGGCTCCTTGTGCCTGCCAATCAGTGAATTAATTCAGATTTCATGTCAATAATGACTAAAGTATATGTATACTTACAGTATAGCCCTTCTCACTATGTGCATGTTTGTGTGTCTGAGTGCACATTTATACTATAAGTATACAAATATTTTAATTAGAATCAACTGGAAGTCTCAGCTCATACATTCTGTGTGTGTATATGCTGCATATTCTATTGATAAAAGTGAGAGTATACAAAGTAATTACATTAATCACACAATGTGTGAAAAAAATAAGCCTATATATGATTGCTCAACCAACAAAACAACAAAAGGGTCTTTAACCTCGATGAGTGAAGCTGTACATCATTAAATAGAATTCAGAATAATTTCTTTCAATATAATGTATTTTCTCTTAATTAAGCTAACATACTGTATACATGTACTGACCTATAAAACTGTTTTTATGAGCATGCAAAGGATTCATGCAACACAAAATGCAATTTGTTATTTACAATTTATTGACTCACCTGAATAATATTAATTATTATAATTTATATAAATGTGCATTTAATAGAATTTTTTGAGCTTAACAACAGGTCAAAGCATAATCTGTATGTTAGAATATCAGTATGCTTATTAAAATATTTACTACTGTAATCATAAATAATACAGTTATTGAATGGTTGGATTTGCAGGATTATGACAGTTGCTGAGTTTTGGCATGAAACTCGTAACAACCCAATGACCTAAGACTTTTTGGCCATCATCCAAAATTGGCAGCGCGGAGGCCTTTTCAGCACCTTGGTCAGCAACGGAGCTGCGCTGGGCAGGCTGAATTGCTTCGATATAAAGTAACGATGCCCAATATTTATTTGTTAGCAGGTTTAGAAAATAAATTGATTATTCGTCTGCATTATTTATCGGAATGAAAGTTGCTTTTGTGTTATTCACATTTCAGCACTTACCCTTTTGACCATAGTATCCTAGACATCTTTTGGCAAAAAACAACAAACCAATGATGCGAAACATACATTATTTTCATCAACAAGAGCACACTAAATTAACCAAAAAATAAAATAGAATCGAAAAAAGTACTTTTTTATTTTATAAAAAAAATATATTGCTCCTTAATATAATTGATAAAATGTAAGGTCATAATTAAGTGTCTAATTAAACCAAATTGCTGTTTTGGCAGTCACGAAGACACCTTTTAGAAAATAGTGGCTGTTTATGTACTTTGGAGATAAATGGACTCCCAGGTAGTGTGGCCTAATAACTAGAAAGGTGGTCTGAAGCATGTTAGGTCACGGATTCTTACTGAATCCCCATGTAATACTTATCAAGTCACATTTCTCAGCGTCATTTTATCTTAGAGCAAAAACAAAAAAGGCCAAATTTGTGTAAAATTGACCTCTATATGGTGTAAATTAATTTGGGGTCATATCCATTCTGAAAGGAGCCATACAAAATAAAAAAAAACGCTCTGTTATTTTTAACCTTCCTTAGCATGTTGTGAATCAAATATTACGACAAATGCACCTTTTATAATGATCTCAACCTGTCACTTGTAATATGTAGTACCACCTCACGTACGAACACAAGAGGTCATCCAAAACTGAAGCAATTAATTATTGAGCTTTTTGGAGTTATTGCACTTCATTATTTTCTGAAGAGTCCGGCCAAATTTGCCATTAGGAAGTAGTAGACAATGACAAGGAATGAAATGCAGCTGTTAGATTTAGTAAGCTCTGACTGTGCCAGCAGACACAACCATATAATGGGAGTGTAGTTTTGGACATTATCCAATGAACACATTCCAATGAAAAGAGCCATAACACCCATTTAACTGGATATCGTTCATTTATAATGTTTTGTTTAAATATACAATATAAAACAATACGTTTTATACATTTCAACAATATTGGCACATTTTGACGGTATAGTAACATTTTCTTGTGAAATTGTACATTCAAATAGACAGTATGAGGTTTAATATTAATAATGTGCAATATAAATCCGAGAAAGGCCAGCACCTTGGACAGCTCCACGTCGACTCCAAAACAGTAACACTGCTCTCTGTAGTCCCTTTTCCCAAAAAAAATGAAATAAATATACAAATATATAACCTAAACATCAAGAGACTAGCTAACAATTTTGATTGCTTGACTGCAGCTCTTTAATATCACCCATTTTAAAGCCACGTTGAAAGAACATTTAGGATAAACAGTAGGCATGCATTTGTTTTACACCCCATTCCCCGAAAAAGCTCCCAACGTACTGTGATTCACAGTATCATTACGGGTATTTAATTTACAGTGATATACAACAAAGAAACGCCTCTTATCAGAAAAAGGGATACCTCAATCTATTTTGATCCAAAGGCTCTAGTGCACACCACCTTTCCATTCCACTTTTTCCCCAAGCCCCTAAATTAGCCCCATTTATTCAGGGTGCTGCTGCGGATATATTGATCCTAGATGTCCATCATTTCAGAACGCCTTCTTAACGGTCAAGATTGATAGTCCAGTGTCCATTTGATTCTCTGCTTTCTCCTTCGGTTTTCAGGTCCTGGAATACCTGAGTAAAGAAGTGTGGATCGGAATTAATCTGTAGCATTTTGGCACTCATTTTATCAATGATCCGCAGGCACCTTTCCCAGAAGACCTCCTTGTTGGTCTCCACTAGAAATGGTTTCAGAGGATACGAAATTTCGTTCCCCATATAGGAATAGGCCAGGTACAGACAGGTGAGGAAGACCGCTTGAAGTTCGTATTCGCTGTTGATTTCGTCGCTTACAGCCTCTCTGCACAGCAGGTAAACGAATACCAGGTTAGCAGGTGTAATGAAGCCCTGGTCCTGCCATCCTTGGAGGAGCAGCGAACGGTCCACGTTTCTGAACCACAGGATGATCTCGTTGGGGCTCAATTCCTTCAGCCTGAAGCATCTTCTGCACATGAACTCTCCCAGGCAGCGCAGCAGCTCCCCGGTGGATGCCTGCACGATCACTCGTCTCGGGGAGCACAGAGACCGGTTGCTTGCCTGTTTCGGCACGGAGATGAGCTGCTTGCCATTCTGCGTAATGTTCTGGGTCTGGTTCGGATGGAGGCTTTGGTTAGGAACGGTGGGCACTGGAACAGCTAGTGGAACGGACTTCTGTTCCCGGTGAGACACTTTTCGATCCGAACCGGGTTGCTGTTGAGACTTTTTCAAATTCTCGTTATTCAGATGCTCCACAGGGTTGTTGTTGGCCTGCGACGCAGGGGGGTTGGGGTTGATCTTTTTAGCGTTTTTCTTCTTAGCTGACGCAGCCACCAGTCTCTTCCAGGTGAGTGCCGAAATGATCACGGAATGTCTCTTTAGGCTCTTCTCCGTTTTGCCGTTTTTACTGTTTGGAATTGCCGAATAACCCCCCATTGAGTCCGATTTCTCCTCCGCGATTCCTCCCTTCCCGGATCCGGGAGATAAAGAGAGAACGGTGCCCATGTTTTCTGATTTCAGCCAATACCCCGCGGCCCGATGGTGCGATTTCTCTTGCTGTGCTCACTCCTGGTTGAAGACTGACAGCCCGCAACAACTATAAAGCTTCAGAGTGATCAACGGTGATTCAGTGCCATTGAAAAGTAATTAGTCCACTGAAAACTGCAGTGGGGTAGAGATGCGGCGCCCACAGCCACTCCTTCTCCTGCTGTCTCATGAACTTCCAGCTTCAGACGGTGGGAGAAATGGGCTGGACCTACAGAATCACAGGGTAGCAAAAACAATGAGGTTGAAGCCGTAGACGCAGATAAGCCCCTGTAGTCTAATAACACAACCAATCCGAAGACGGCGAGAGAGAACAGACGTCCCGGCTCACCAATCACGAGGAAGGCTCTCCGCCCGACCCGGAGTATTGCCATTTATATTACCGAAGGGCCAAATATAGCGTGCTATTTTAAAGGGGGAGATATTTTCCTTAAACCTACCTTGCTGGTTAAAATTGGGGTAAGCTTAGTGCCATGGATTTCATGGATTTGGTTAAATTTAATTTGACCCCATTTCTTTATATAAGGCTTAATGTCCGAGAAGATTTAATGATTGTATGCGTATTTTGATATTATCGTACCATTTACAACCACGAGAAGATAGATAGATAGATAGATAGATAGATAGATAGATAGATAGATAGAT
>JANRMT010062814.1:39901956-39942815 GCA_026402145.1 Polypterus bichir lapradei
GATAGATAGATAGATAGATAGATAGATAGATAGATAGATAGATAGATTATCAGGGTACTGTAAGAAATACAGTAAGTGACAGTTTCACCTTAAAATAACAATGAACATCATTATAGAATGAACTTTGTACAAAATCTTTCTGTCTCTAAGAAAAAGTGAGAGCATCTTCGTCTCAGTCACTGCATTAATATGCACTGCCAAGGACTTGCGTCCCGTCCACAACCAAGTACACTGAAAATGATTCAATTGTTTCTGTAATGGATAAACGTAAAATAATAATATCAAGCGTAGCTTGGTGCAAATAGCTCTGCTGCCTACGGGTCCTGGGAGCTGCAAACAAATCTGCTGTTTTCACGAGATCGGCTCCAGAGATTCAATATGTGAAAAAATTGGATCTGGAACGACACAATTAATAATAATAAATATAATTGTTCTAAGGTGAACTGGAATTAATCCAAAATAGATTACTTTAGCGCCAGAGTCTATCTCCCTTTGTCTTGACATAACTAGACTATGCATAAAGATAAAATGGATGTTTATGGGTTCTTTAAAGAAAATTGACTACCTGTATTCTAAAATATTTTCTTTTGTATGGTATTACAGGTATTTTCAAAAAGATAGATAGATAGATAGATAGATAGATAGATAGATAGATAGATAGATAGATAGATAGATAGATAGATAGATAGATAGATAGATAATTTTTAAACAACCATTAGAGATAATTATTAAAACATCTTAAACATCACTCTACTGCAGAAAACACTAAAAAATTAGAACACAAAGTGTAACTGATCATCCCAGCATTTACATAACAAATTTACACACCATATTATGAAAAAGATGAAATAGTTGAGATGTTTACTTTATGTATCGAAATTAGTTTAGTTTAGTTGGAGCATACCCTTCAGTCCCCCTTTATAAAAATAAGGACCACCATCGTTGTCTGCCACTCCAGGGGTACGGTTCCTGATGACCATAGAACATTGAAAAAACATGTCAGCTTTTATCCGGAGCTTTCATCTTTTCTGTATTGATCTCTAGGCCCCCAAATCTGGGACCTTGCTACTGCAGAGTTACTTAAGTAGCTCAGTTATCTGCCTCAGGGAAATGGGCATTGATCCCCCAACAGCTTCTGGTGAGTCCATCAGGTTCAAGAGCTTCCCAAATTGTTCCTTACACTGCTAGACTACATCCTCAGTCTGGGTCAGCATTTCTCCACTCTTGCTGAGAATAGACCGGTAAAAAGCCCAGAACCTCTTTGAGGCCGATCAGTAGTCACTTTCCACAGTCTTTCTGAGCTCCCCCAGCACCTGTTTGCTTCTCATGCAGACCACCAAAACTGCAGCCCTTTTGACCTGTCAATACCTCTCTGCTGCTTCTGGAATCTCCCTTGCTAACCAAACACCAAACACAGAAGGCCTCCGTCTTCAGCCCGATGGCATCCCTCACCTCTGGTGTCCACCACTGGTTCCTTGGGTTTCTGCCTTAACAGGTGTCTATGTCCTCCAGGCCGCAGTTCTTGGCAACCGCTTCCTCAATCAAATCTTTGAATGAGGCCCTTGTCCCCAGACTTCCCCAGGATGCAGGAAAAGCTCTTTCAGAAATTGGAGTTGAAAGTCTTCTGGAAAGGGGCCTCCCCTAGATATTCCCAATCCATCCTCACAGCCTGCTTCGTCTTTCCAGGTCTGCTCAGGTGCCTCCCCCACCATTTGACCCAACTCACCACCAGCTGGGAATCAGTTGACAGCTCTGCCCTTCTCTTCACCCGAGTGTGAGGAACATATAACCGGAAATCTGATGATACAATTATAAAATCGATCATATCTTTTTGGTCTAAGTCGCTCTGGTGCCAAGTACACTTATGAGCCAACTTATGTCCTAACATGGAGTTTGTTATGGACAAACCATGCCTAGCATAGAAGGCCAAATAACAAAATGCAGCTCGAGTTTAGATCAGGAAAGCCATTTGTCCCAATTACTCCTCTGCAGGTGTCTCCATCATTACCTGCATGGACATTGAAGTCACCTAGAAGGAGTATGGAGTCCCCAGATGGAAGCCTTTCCAGGATCCCCTTAAGCTGCACTCCAAGTAGGCTTGGTACTCCAAACTACCATTTGGTGCATAAGCACATGTCAATCAGAGTCTTCCTTCTGCATCCTTCAGCTGCACAGACACAGCCCTCTCATTCTTTGGGACAAACTCCAACATATAACATCAACCAGACGAGGTCTCAATAAAAAGCTCATTTCTTTCCAACACCTTTGCTCCAGGGCAGATCCACAGTAAAAGAAATTCTAGCTTCTTTCAAGAGGTTAGGTTCCAGAACTAAGCTAGTGGGTGGACGTGAACCCAACTGTATCTAGATGGCAGTGCTCAGCCTCACTGAAATGTAATCAGGGTGTGTAAATCCGGTTCACGTCACAAAATACTGTAATGCATGAGCCTTTGCATAGTTTTAATACACCTGTTATATCGTCTGTGCTAATAGACGGCGTGTATTGTGTTTAAATGGATACGTTTAAGTAGCTGAAGACAAAACATATTTGGTTATTAAAAAGTAATGATGTTTCCTAGGCATATGTAAGTCAAAGCACGTCATAGCAGCACAAACTTCGACTAACCTACTGTGTGCTTATGTATAAAACTGCAGTTATGCTAGTTACTTCGAACCTGCTGACATAACGAAATGAAGTAATTACAACATTTTCTTTTTTCAGTTTACATGCCTAAACATTTCAATATTCTATGTAGATTTATAAAAATCATAATCCAGTAATATTCTGCATTCACACAGCATTAAAAAATAATCAAATTGAAAGCCCAGACCTATAAAATTTATTTTTGTGGGTTTTCCACGTGCTCAGTTTATCCTGAGCAATAATAAAGCTGATAAGGCTTACCTTACTTGACAAACTTTTGTATTTTTATTTTGTGACCTGGAAGCTGATTAAGGAAAAAATAAAACAAGGAAATTCAGTTTTACAGTCTTAACAAGAGTTTTAATGAAAATCAAGGAAACAAAGTCTGTCCTAACACCAGCAGAAACTGGTGACTAATTAAGAAAATGGCTGGAATGAAAACTTACAGCCACCGCAGCTCTGCAGGGCCTGAGTCTGAGACCCCTGACATGGGCAGGGGTCTGATTACAGTTGTCACCTGATGTTAGCTTCAGTGACTAGATAATTGTTAATCCAACTCACCTTTCTGTTTCCTGAACCCCCTTTATTCTATTACAGTGTGCTGGGGAGCTGGAGTCTATCTCAGCAGCCCTGGCTGTAAGGCAGGAACAAATGCTGGACTAGATATCATATTATTGCAGGGCACAGCCACATCATACTGTGCCATTTTGTTCATTTTTCAGACTGTCATGGCTTTGAGATTGAGTTTTGTAGCTGGAGTACCTGGAGAAATCCCACAAGAACACGAGGTGACCATGCAAAATCCACATCGGTCAAAATAAAAGGTAGCAGCACTAACTTGTGTGCCACTCTGTTTTGTCATTTAAAAAAAACAAACCAACAAACAACTTTTAAAGAAATAAAAATTTTAATTAATGGAACTGATCCTTTACAGCTGCGGTGGGTTGGTGCCCTGCCTGGGATTGGTTCCTGCCTTGTGCCCTGTGTTGGCTGGGATTGGCTCCAGCAGACCTCCGTGACCCTGTGTTCGGATTCAACGGGTTGGAAAATGGATGGATGGATCCTTTACAGTGTATCAGGAAATAAGAAATTATTGTGGCTCCAGCAGACCCCTGTGACCCCGTAGTTAGGATATAGCAGGTTATGGATGCTAGAGAGTTTAGTTTATGGATGGATAATGGATGGATGTAGTTTTTAGACTGAAAACTAAAACAATAATCTTTTTACATATTGTAAAGAATTATTCATGATTTTGGGTTTACATTTGTTCTCCTGTAACATTAAACATATATCGTATTTGATCAAATCTTCTTCTTTTTAGAAAATCGGGAAAAAAAATAGTAATTATACCTAAGTTAGTCAAAATGAAGGAAAATGAAAAACTGAGAAAAATAGCAAACCAGCAGGAAGCTTTATGACACCTCTATTAGTTTAAAATGGGAGTTAAAATGTGCAGTGTATAATTAACAGCTTTTACTAACCTGAGATGTGCTCCAGCTCTTGTTTGGAGTCGTTTCAGCACATTATCATATTGAAATGATATGCGCTGTCTTTGTGTGCAAAATGTAACACTGTCTGACAATTTCGAAAACAGATACAGGAGGACAAATAGGGAGCCATCATTTTCTCCCTGTCAATGAAGTGTCAGCAGGAGGACTGGTCATGCGACCACTGCTGAAAATCACCTTTGGGAAACGTTAACAAGCTGCACTTCCACTAAGTCTGAGTGCACAGCTGGGAAAGTAAAAACTAGCAGCAGCAAATTGTATTCAGTGTGAAAACGAACACGACAGCAGCAGACAAAGTCACACTTTAAAGACTCTGGAAGGAGGGGTGGCAAATGATTGGGGGGGTTAAGGGGAGCTTCATTTAACGGGCTTCTTTCTCTTTTAACAAACAACATGGAATTAGTGAGCCTGAACATTTTAATTATAGCAATGGACAGAAGTAATTGTAAAAAAAAAAAAAAAAAATCAGACATCTAAGAATAGTTTGCAGGAGGATGTCATGTACAGTCGGAGCTGTGGAGCTTAGATACATATTAATAATACAGATATAATTACGCCTGTCTTCACCACGCACAATGCTTCATTGATCTTTTTCTTTACTTTATTACAGTGCTTGTGGGGTTACAAATTTCATGGACTAAAATAACATTAGGTTATCTAAATTACTCTTTTCCAGGTTTACATTGTTTTTTGGGGTCCTGGGGCTATTAATCAATCAGTCAGTTAGTTAAACCCGCAGTTGGCTTGTTTGTCCCTTTTTTTCTTATCTTTTCAGGTACTGTGGTTTTCCTCCTACATCTCAAAGACGTGTGTGTGTGTGTGTGTGTGTGTGTGTGTTAGGAAGTGTGGCAGTTTTAAATTGGCCCCTTAAGGGAATCCAGGGTTGGTTTCAGCATTGTACACAATTCTGCTGGGATTGCATCAAGTTCCTTGTAACCATGAACTGGATTAAGCACGTTTCAGAAGAGTCTCTTACTATTTCTAGTAAAGCTAGAACAGCAATACAAACATTGATCTATGATGCAGTGCTTTTTATTATCTATCTATCTATCTATCTATCTACAGTATTATAAAGTGCCCTTCATATAATAATAATTCATTTTATTTATATAGCGCCTTTCCCATGCTCAAGGCACTTACAGAATTTAAGAAAGAACGGCAGGGTATACAGTATATAGCATTGTACAAACCAGATAAATAAATAAAGGGTAAGATAGTAAATTCAGAAAAAAAGTCTAACATACACCATAATTAATAATCTAGCACACACATACAGGTCACATGAACATTTTGACATAGAGGTATACTGAGAGAAGGGTAATAAAGTCAAGCAGAGCTAAAAGCCTTCCTGAACAGATGAATTTTGAGTTATTTTTTAAAAGAATTCATGGAGTCAGCTGCCCTGATTAATTTTGGTAGGTCATTCCAGAGTCTCGGAGCTATACATTATGTGAATTTCCCCTTGGGATTAATAAAGTATCTATCTATCTATCTATCTATCTATCTATCTATCTACAGCTGAAGGCCCTGTCACCCATGGAGAGTAGATTAGTGTGGGGCACAACAAGATTGGCAGAATCAGAGGACCTTAGTGGGCAGACAGGCCCATAGTGATGGAGAAGGTCACTGATGTAGTTTGGCGCAAGGTCTTTTAAGGCATAGTAGGCTATTAATAGGATTTTATATTCGATTCTGTAAGACACAGGGAGCCAGTGAAGACGGAGCAGGATGGGTGTTATGTGCTCGCTGCTGCTGGTTCGAGTGAGGACTCTTGCAGCCAAGTTTTGAATAAGCTGGAGCTGTGATATAAGATTAGAAGGGGCACCTGCCAACAGCGAGTTACAATAATCGATGCGGGATGTGATAAAAGCATAGACAAGTTTCTGAGCATTAGAAAAGGAAGGAGCGAACACGAGATATGTTACGGAGGTGAAAGTAAGAAAGTTTCTTAATGTGATTTATGTGGGCAGAATAAGAGAGGGAGGAATCAAAAATTACACCAAGATTCTTTGCCCTTCATATCTATTTATATATATCTATCCACAGTATTGTAGCAATTATTTTATATCTATCTATTTATCTATCTACAGTATTATTTGGTGCCTTTCATATCTATCTAAGTATATTAGGGGTGAACTCCTTTTTGGCAGTTTATTAGTCCTAGGGGGTCTGGTGTTCATCCTTTTTGTTTTGTGCTCATCCATTGTGTTTTGCTTTGCAGGAGAGTTCACGCTCTTTCTGCTGTGACACAGAAACTAATTGAGAGATTGGTGATTGAATATATTTAGGGGGGAGAAGCACTATATAACATTAAAATAAAGGTTCCAAAGTGGTTGTTCAGGGCAATACCATAAGGGATCCATTTTTTGGTACCCTGAAGATCCATCCATATGAAGGTTTGAGAAAGAATCTTTATCTATTTAGATGCATAACAAGCTCCAAAAATATGAACATATAATAAGGATTTGTGGAAAATCAATGGGTTAATAATTATAATTAATTATAATTTTACAAAGACTCTCACAGCTTCTTGTTCTTTTTTTTTTTGATCTGTTAGTATTCACCATACATTGAAGATTTCTTTTTTGTCCACATATTAGAAACTTTTTAAAAGCTCAAAGAAGTAAATTTCATATGCGACGAATCCTTCCTAGAATTAAATGGTTCTTTGTCAAGCAATGGGTCTATATGAACCACACAACCCAGTAAAGTTCCATTAAAGAAGCAATGTTTTTAAAAGTGTATGGGGATAAAGGTCCACCGCAGGGCACACTCCCATTTAACCAGCTGAAAGTCATCAATTCACCTAACTTGCACTTATTTGGGATGTTGGGAATTAAAACAAAGTAGCAGGAAACACCTCACACATACACAGCAAAAACTGTGCACAGGAAGTGTCTGAGCTGGAATTCATACTGACACTTTGGAACTGTTTAGGGCGTAGTGCCAAACATTAGACAGTTGTGGTGCACCAAACATAAGATTATTGATCCATCCATCCATCCATCCTTACATATTTGGTTGTCCAGTTAAAGGAATGAATGCATCCATTAATGGGGCTTCAGTCCATAGCAGAAACATACAATAATTTATAAAAGAACATGACATTCCATATTCCACTTTAATATATAAATTGAAGTTGAAGGTTGCTATAGTCTATCTGGGCAACACTGAATACAAGGTGGAAAACAGCTCTGGATGAACTGGCATCAAGAAAAGATGACAACATGCAGTCCTGAAAAATAGCAGATATACCCATCCATCCATTGTAGAAACCACTTAGTCTAGTTTGTGGTTACAAGGCCAGTCTGGCACCATAAGGTGGGAATCACCTGGGTGGGGTGCCATGGAAAGAACTGACCTTAGATTTGCTGCCAGTTGACCTGTTACAGTAGATTCTCCATTAAAAAGCTTAGCTACCACCACAATGGACCGCTGACTGAATGGCGAGTCAAATAGTTTGTCATGATTTTCATACATCTTGGTAGGAATAAGCAGTTTTTTGCTTAATAATTTACTCTCTATATATAAAATCCTAAGCCTAAAAGTGCAACGATTTTGTGCAACGATTTTATGTCACTTTTTTTGTCACGCTTTAAATCTGGCTTATTTTAAAACCTACATATATATGTTTGGTATCATTTTTTTCAGAATTTATCGTACTTTAATGTGATTTTGTTAGAACAATGCCCATGGTCCAATCACTTCTCGTTTGTGTGAATGCTATTGGCAGACACAGTTCCTGCGCTCTCAGCTCCAAGCGGGGTCAGAAATAAAAGACAATGAGTAGAAGACAAAGTAGAATGACGTAAAGAGGTTCAAAAACTTTGGTGTGATACACATGCACAGCAGGTTAGAGATTATGAAAGTACTTAAATTCAAAAGTCTCAAAAAACTGATAGTAAACATCGCATTAGCGCTAACACATGGAAATTATTACTCGGTGAAATAACGGAACAGCAAAAAGAGATCGAATATATGGACATAGGTGATATGACAGAAGTATGTAGATATTGTTTGGCTTTAAACTTTAAGTCGGAGACTTGTAGATCGTCTAATTTGTGTTGCCGTCAGGGAAAAGTAGTGTTTCTTCCCAATGAAGAGGCGTATCTGCGAGAATGAAAAGATTTGTCATTTGGTGATAGTGATATCCACATACGTGAGTGGCAGAGACACAAACTGGCCAGTGGGGGGCCGGGCCCCGCCCCCCCGGGGTTTTGGTGTTCAGGCCGGGTTGCCAAGCAAGCTAGTCTTGTTATAAGAAGTATTAAAAAATTGGGCTAAAAACAATGTCCTGACCTGTTTCAAACACAGCAGGCAACATGGCCTGTCAGATTTAGAACAATATAAAAGAAACATTTTAATGTCCATCCCTGTATCTATCCATTCATCTGTCTTTCATTTAGTTCCTGAGTCTGCTCATTCCAGTAGAAGGTCAGGAGGTGCTGGCCTTACTCATCCTGGGATGGCACCCATTTCCTTTGAATCGTGCCAATTAAATAAATACTGATTGGCTGACTAAAATGCTGTAGGCACAGTAGAAGCACAAAAGACCAAGAAATTGTAAGGGAGGGATGGCCTCAGTTGCGACCTGCCAGCTGCTTTTACATAATGAAGCTCATGTCTGCACTCAGTGAAGATAAAAACTAAGTTGAAACAAGTGCATAATTAACCCCTCGAACAATAATGATGTTCTCTTTTATTTAGTTTTACACTTCTGTATTTCACTTTGTAAGTGTTAGGCAACTGAGATGGGCTCAAAATCTTGAATGTTACCTGCAAATTAATATGAGACACGGCTATTAAAAATAAGCAATAAATTTACTATAGTGCCCTTACAAACTGTAAGTATTAAGCAGGTTAGGATTACAATTTGTTTAGGAAGGCTTAGGCTGCTGAGCAGCATCTGCAACATGTAAAAGGTAATCAATTTATATTCCAAACCCACCCAACACAATCAAATAAACAGCACAGTGAACAATTCATTTGAAACACCCTTAACAAATATTGGCTATTAGAATAGGAAATTACAAAAAGCCGGAAGGATTTGACTAATCATAAACTGTTTATGGCTTAATTGCACAGTTTAGTGAGACCTAACAAGGATAATTAATCTCTTTATTTGGCTGAAAAGGGAGATGCAAGGATAATATTTTCAGTCCATTTTTCTCTAACTTAGGCTGCTTCATCTTAAGAATGGCCACATGTGGCCACAGTGAGGAGATACGAGTTTAAAGAAGATGAAACAGGAAAGTGTGGCTTTAAGTGAAGTGAAGGATAAGGTTTTGAGTTCAAGAAATGCACCAGGTGCATCTCCATTCATCATATTGTAGGGGAACCTTTCTTGGCTGCATTAAGTCCAGGACAGGATACAGCCCAGAATGTGATAGGTTAGATATCGGTATTATCTAATATAAAGGAGGGTATAGATGCACTTGGGATCAAGTCAGAGAGTTTAGCAGTACACTATATGGCCAAAAGTTTGTGGACACATGACTAGCACACGTATATGAGCGGGTTGGACTTCACTTTCCAAAACCATGGGCCTTAATATTAATATTGCCCCACCTCTTGCAGCAATAACAGCCTCCACTCTTCTGGGAAGGCTTTCCACAAGATGTTAGAGTGTGTCTGTGGGAATCTGTGTCCATTTAGCCAAAATAGCATTTGTAAGATCAGATAATGATGTTGGATTAGAATACCTAGCTCTTAATTGGCACATCACTCTTCATAGCTGTCTCATTGGTTCCTGAAAATACAGTTTTGGTGGTGACAAAACGCCTATAGTGATCTTAAGCTTATGTGCAGCCCTGGAGACCCAGTTCATGAAGCTCCAGATGCACACTTCTTGCTCTGGTGTTGCTTTCAGAGGCACTCTTTTGTGAGAAATGGTAGCCATGATTGGCAATTCTTATGTGCTATGCACTTCAGTACTCTGTGAGCTTGCACATTCTATCACTTTGTGGCCGAGCCATTGTTGCTCCTAGATGCTTCCACTTCATAATAATGACACTCACAGTTGACCAGGACACTCTAGTAGAGCAGAAATTTCATGTGCTGACTAGTGGAAAAGGTGGCATCCTATGACAATGGCATGTTTAACGTCATTGAACTCTCAGTATGAGCCATTCTACAGCCACTGTTTGTCAATGGAGATTGTACGGTGTAGGTGCCATATGGGCTAAACCGACATTGTAGCCAGAAGAGGTTATGGTTCCTTACCCAGCCGGGAAGCCCCTGGAAGGCAGACAGGCATCCTGACCAGGGAAGAGAGAGGAACCAGACCCGGAAGAGATGGCCAGAACAGAGTCAGACAGCCCATTGAAGAATGAAGATGTCACTGCGGGCTTTTTCCTCCCTCAGCATGATAGATGATAGCAGCCCCGAATATCATTCCCCAGGGGGAAGCCAGCAGGACATGCCCGAAGATATAGTCCGGCAGAGCAGCCCTGCTGGGGTCACTGGGTGCTGCAGGGAGACAAGCTCCCTGTTATAATGGACTTCCATGTGACCTGGAAGTGTTTCCATCGGGCAATTGCCCTGGCACTGGAAGTACTCCTGGGTCTGTAATAAAAGGGACCGTACTCACGTATCCAGGCGAGTTGGAGCTGGGAGGAAGAAAGGCAACACTCAACTGGAGGAGGGCAGTGAGGTGGTAAGAATTGGAAGGGAGAGAGATTTTTGTGTATCGGAAAAAGAAACCTGTATTTTTGTACTTCTTTGTCACATTGTGGAGGAAGTGAATTGAATAAACACTGCATTATTTGAACCTGGGACTCACCGTGTGTTCGTGTTTGGGGCTTGGTGACGCACCGGTTCCCATCACAATGGCTATGTGCTTGATATTATTTATCTGTTAGCAATCAGTTTGACTGAAATACATGAACTCAATAATCTAGAGGTGTGTCCACATAATTTTGGCTTTCCTAGATAGGAAGGCAGTACAATGAAGGAGTGGTGAAGGACTGTATGATGGAGCAATATGTTCCCCTAGTGCAGGGGTGCCCAATGCGTTGATCGCGATTGACAGGTAGATCGCAAAGGTAGTGCAGGTAGATCGCATTGCATTCCAAAAAAATTTTTTTTTAAATGTTAGTCTTATATCCTGCCTATGGCATTTGCCACTTGATTGACATACAGGGCGGCCAGTCTGAGATCTCCTTTCTTCTAACACACTGGTCATCCCACACACACGATTAAACACGCGAGCTACTGCAAAACTCCAGCTGTGGTCTAGTTAACCTTCCAATTTATATCGACTAAAGAAGGGATTAAAACAAAAAATTGTTTGGGGAGGGTATGGGCTGGATGTGGAATCGGAAGAGGATCTTTTTTTCTTCTTCTTTACAATGTCACAATCAAAGTGCGTTTGTCTGATCTGTCAATCTGTCATTGCTATTCCAAAGAAGGAAAATGTGGAAAGGCACTTTTGAGCTGTGCATAAAAACTACGAAACTGACTTCCTTCCGAAAAGCGATCTGAGAAAGAGAAAGGAGAGGGAACTAAAATTGCAGTTAATCAGACAGCCGTCATTTTTCACTCGGTTGAATTCAAAAACTCCTTGACTGCATTATTCGGCTCTACTTATTTATGCAAGTCAGCCTTTCTCACATGAAGATTATTAAATCCAAATACTGTAGTGACCATAAATGTATTGAATTGTTATTGTGCCATAAATGTTATTCACTTATGCAAGGTACGACAACATATATCTTATGTATAAAGTATACTCTCTCTCTCTATATATATATATATTGCATTTTTAATGTAGGTAGATCATTTCGACCTGGTCATTTTAAAAGTACCTAGCAAGCCAAAAAAGTGTGGGCACCCCTGCCCTAGTGCGATTGGTGGAGACAAACCTCTGACATCACTCTAGGTTGGATTTGTTTTTGGAAATTGTAGTTGGAGCAGGCAGCCTTGACAGGGACCTCTACAGCTAATGGAGGAAACCATTTTAAAAGGGTACCCTACAAGTGGGTCCACCTTATGGGGAACCACCCTCAAAGCACAAGGCATATAACAAAGAGACAACATCAAAAACAAAGAATAATGCAAACAATTAACTATAGTAACAATAACATAAAAAATGAACTAACCATATATCAAACAAGAATTTGATCTGCAGCCAGCCTGGGTTTGGTGGAGCTGCTCTCACTTTATGAGATTTTCCTGTTAAGATAACACAGTAATGTGCTCGATGATACATTTTAATGTATCTTCACAGGGAAAATATGCAACATGTCACATTTTTAAAAAATGCACCACACTCTCTGTGATGATACAAAAGAAAACCATAAACAGAATTGATGTGAAAAGTGGGTGACCCATTTATATGTTATTTACAGCTGCAGAAAAGAAAAGAAGTAAAAATGGAAGTGAAAACGGGCTTTACTGAACAGTATTCCTTGTTATCCATACCCAAAAAACCTTGAAAACCTCCAACGAAAAATTCTTCATACTAAGGGCTGTATTTCAGAATTGCAGAATCACCTACAACATGAAACATGCCTGCTTTGCTCTTCACAAATTGTAAGAAGATGAACAAAATAAGCCAAATAAAAAGACAACAACTGACTGAATGACTGAAAGACAACAAAGACTGATTGAGATCATTTATGTTAGGTAGAATGCCTAGAGGGGGCCGGGTGGTCTCATGGCCTGGAACCCCTGCAGATTTTATTTTTTTCTCCATCCGTCTGGAGTTTTTTTTGTTTTTTCTGTCCTCTCAGGCCATCAGACCTTACTTTTATTCTATGTTAATTAGTGCTCCCTAATTTTAATTATTTATGTCTTTTTTCTATTTCTACATCATGTAAAGCACCTTGAGCTACATTGTTTGTATGAAAATGTGCTATAGAAATAAATGTTGTTGTTGTTATTTGTGTGGACTAAACTAGCGGGTTTCACAAGGGTCAGTGAAGACCTCCAGTTAGACTCTTTCTTTCATTTCCAGTGCTCCTTCCAGCACATGACTGAAAGAGGACTCAACATTGTTAAGCAACAGACTCAAGATGGGATGGGGCAGCACGCATGGACAGAGGGGCTAAACACACTCCTGATGCCTGTCCATTTCTTGGCTGCTTTCTTTCAGGGACTAGAAAGTTCAGGTATAGGGAATATCTTACATGACCTCTAGCTACCACTTTGGGGATTCTGAAATATAGATTTTTTTAATTTGTTTTTTTTACGGTATTTTTAGTCACTGGGTTGATGACACCATTTGATTGATGTTACTCTTGAAGTCTTTGTAAGCTTTCCTTATCAATGTGATATAAACAGGTGTTCATAATTTTTACATACTTTCCTAAAAAAAGAAAGGAAAACATATTTGCAAAGAAGAATAAAAGCACTGACTTTTGTATAAGAGGTACAGGTTCAAGATCATCCATCCAGCCATTATCCAACCTGCTATATCCTAACTACAGGGTCACGGGGGTCTGCTGGAGCCAATCCCAGCCAACACAGGGTGCAAGGCAGGAAACAAACCCTGGGCAGGGTGCCAGCCCACCACAGGGTTCAAGATCAAGTTCTCTTAAATATGATTTCTAGCTCCTTGTTTTATGGTTACAATTTTCATATTTGTACTAACACCTCAGCTACTTGTGAATAAAAAGAAATAAAACTGTGAGTATTAAGCTCCTTTCATGAAAGAGGTCTCAGTAGTCATTATCAGTCACTGGGCCGAGATCCCTAAGATATTGTTAGATGTCTAAACTAGCCGAGTGTATTTTGTGCTTTTATGTGTGCTGTTTTAAAGCTTATGTTCTTTGTTTTTTACTTTTTATTGTTCTTCCGAGGTAGCAAACCCATATGGATATTCCGTATGGGACCCATCAAAATGTGCACCCAAGGATCATATGGGGCCCGTAAAGGTTAGTGTGAGGACACTGATTGCCTGGTACAGGTTTGAAGTCTTAACCACTACACCACACTTAAATTATTAAAAGAACTTCAAAACACTTTTCACATTTAACTTCTGTCAAACTTGAAAAATTCCCTCAAGTTAAAGTTCCAAATCCTGCAAATATAATCCATTTTGTAGAATAAAGAACTTTAACTTCAGGGAAGTTTTTTTGGTATAAAAGTTTGTGCAATTTAAATGGCATTTTTGGATTTAAATGTCAAAAAACGTTTTGATGTTCTTTCAATAATTTCTTGGTTTAAGGCAGGGTGGGCGATGTAGTGGTTGAGTGTTTGGACTGGAAACCCAGAGGCTGTGGGTTCAAATCCACTACTGACACAGTGTGACCATAAGCAGGTCACTTCACCTGTCTGTGCTCCGTTTGGAAAAACAAAAGAAATGTAACCAATTGTATCTGAAATGTTACAAGGGGTCAGACAAATGAGTAAATGTAAGTTAATTAATCTTTCATTATTTTAAATGACTGCTTAGGTGCACATTATCTAGAACAGTGGTTCCCAACCTAGTAACCCGAGACCCCCAAATTGTCCAGATTTTAGCGTGCTCCAAGCACACCTACACCAGGCAATCAGTAACATTATATGATCTTTACAGTAGGTGTACAATGTGATGGGTCACATATTGGTCATGTACTGTATATGGGGCCCACATTTTGGTCCATATAGAACACATTTGGTGCCCTTTTCGGGTTTGATGCCTGGGATTACAATGTTTCATCAATCCAAGATAACTGGGAGGTAGTGTGATCACAAAACACATAACTGAAATTAATAACAGAAAATAAAACAGAAAGCGGGCTTAGGTATGGTACTGCTTGGCCCCTGTGCTAGAGGAATAACAACTGGCTTCTTGTTCTGTTATTACTGACATGATCTTGGAAGAATAATTTTATACACAAACATTTTTCAATCTTACCTTTCTTGAGGGAATCTTGAAGTACAGGTCTGCTTGGTACAGATTTTCTGACCATTTATGATAAAGCTCCATGCTGCTTCCACGCTTTACCTTCTGCTCCTGGTAAAGTTCCATCCCATATTCTCATTCCAATCCACATTCCTCTTTTCCATTCTGAAATGCTTATAAATTGGGCATCTGCAGTGCATATAAAAAGTCTTCAGATTTTATGAATATATAACATTAAATAACAGTGGATTTACTTTGCCTTTTTTGGCAGTCAGTGTGGTATAGTAGTTAAGGTGTTGGCCTTCAAACCCTGAGGTCGTTGGTTCAAATCCCGTTACTGTCACTGTGTGAACTTGAGCTGTCTGTGCTCCAATTGTAAAACCAAAAGAAATGTAACCAGTTGTATCATAAATGTTGTAAGTCACCTTGGCTAAAGGCATCAGCCAAATAAATAAGTGTTTTTGACACTGATCTTGCAGATTTTCTCCAGGATTTCCCCATATTTTGCTGCATTCATTTTACCCTCACAAGTCTTCAATGCCCTGCTGCAGAGAAGCAACCTCACAGTATGATGTTGACACTGCCATGCTTCACGGTGGGGATGGTGTGGTTTTTGATAATGTGCAGCGTCTGGCTTACATCAACATAGCATTTAGTGTAATGGCTAAAAAGCTCAATTTTGGTCTCACCAGACCATGGAACCTTCTTCCACCTGACTTCAGAGCTTCCAATGTGCTGAGATATCCTGTGTTTTTTATAGCTGCACCTTGCTCTTTGCCACTCTCCTTTAAAGATGTGACTGGTGAAGCACCCAAGCAACAACTGCTGTGTGCACAGTCTCTCCAGCCTCAGCAACTGCAGCACGTGATTTCTCCAGAGTTCTCAGAAATCTCTTGGTGGCCGCCCTCACTGATCTCCTTCCTGCATGACCTCTCTGTTTTTGTGAATGGCCTGTGTTAGGCAGAATTACAGCTGTGCCAGACTCTTCATTTCTTAAGGACAAATTTAACTGGGAATTAAGTGATTTGGATCATTTTTGCCATCATCCCCTGAGGTGTGCTTTTCACAGAGCTGCCTCGAGTGCTCTTTTTTGCTAGGCCACCATACTGGCTCACCATAAGTTGTTCTTTCCAGTTACAGGTGCATTGACACTGCAATCAATTGAAACCACAGACAAGTGATCTTCGTTGAACTCATTAAGGTGACTTTTAAAACCAACTGGCTACACCAGTGATGATTTAAGCATACAATTATGTTGTCTTTTATATTTGTAATTAATTAATTCATTTAGACCACTTTGGAGAGATCTTTTTTTACTTTTACATTAAAGAGTCCTTTTCTGTTGTTCATTTTCCAAAAGACCAATTCAAAACCACAGTGGTTCGATGTTATATAGCAATAAAAAGTGTAAACTTCCAAATGGTGTACATTTTTTTAGTAGACACTCTTGTTTAAGTTCATTTTTTAAACAGCAGAGTCTATAAAGGGGGAAAGTGCTCCAATCAGTAATCACTTTCATGGGTCTGCCTGTATAAGTTTTGTACCAAAATGTATTTGAACACTCAATTAAAAAAAAAACCCAAAAAAAACAAGACAACGTGTGCAAATTATTTTCTTTGTTTTTTTTCACTGTGTGCACTTTTACAATAAAGCAGGAGTAATTAGCATATTGGTGATACTTTGTTTATTTACTTTTAAAAAAGGGTGTCATGGTGGCACATTGGTAGCACTGCTGCCTCGCAGTAAGGAGACCAGGGTTTGTACCCGGGTCCTCACTGCATGGCGTTTGCTTGCTCTCCCTGTGTCTACTTAAGATCCCTCTGGGTGCTCCCACTGTCTAAAGACATACATGTTAGGTGAATTGGCGATGCTAAACTGGCGCTAGTGGGTGGATGTGTGTGTGTGTGTGTTTTCCTGTGATGGACTTGCAATGGTACCTTGCCAGGGCTTGTTCCTGCCTTGCGCCAATGTAGGGCTGGAATAGGCTCCAGCCCCCCATATGACCCTGATGTGGATTATGTGGGTTAGAACATGACATGACTTTTCAAGAGGTAATTTTGTCAGCGGATCATCTATGCTCCGACTGCTCACTACTAAACACTTGAATAAAGTCAAAAAGCCTGTGTCTCCTCACAGCTCTTAAATTTAGTCATGTGCCATGTAACCTTGAGTCGGGCCCTGCAGGTCAAACAGACCAGGAATACAGATGTGTACCTTGAAGTGCAGATTTCTGATAAATGTTTAGTTTTGGTGTTATTTTACAATTTTGATAGACAGACAGACATAAGGCACTGCGTTAGAACATTACATTAGAATAATCTATGTGAGAACAGGCCATTCAGCCCAACAAAGCAACAAACAAAGCCGGTCTTATCCACTTAATTTTTCCAAAATAGCAACCTTTGAGTTTTGAAAGTCCCTAAAGTCTTAGTGTCTACCACTCTACTCGGTAGCTTATTCCATATGTCTATGGCTCTACTATTAAGGATAGATACCTACATATAGCATGTTCAGTCTTAAAGGATAAAGGATACCACAGATAAATAAGTAGATAAATTAAAAGGCACTATTTAATAATAGTCACCCAGATGAAAGAAGTTCCGGAAGACATATCCATATTGAGGTAGGCACCGGTGCCATGGATGATCTACCCTGGGACTATTATTTATCTGAACCATGTGCTTACTTCCTAGATGGCGGAATGCCGGATCTGTGTTGGTGGCCCAGACCTGCTGATATGAGGAACGAAGACAGGGTGAACTTGAGGTCGAGCATTTGAGAGGGTCTGAAAAGCCTCCACAGGTCAGATAAGAGGATGGAGGGGGTGTACTGGCATCCCACTGCTAAAAGAGTACAGGCGGGGACTGTGAACCTCCACCCTGAGCTCCAAGGACACCAGACGGGGCCTGTGCAGGGAGTGCATGGACCCAATGGCTCTCATTCAGTGGATATGGAAGAAGGAAGCCCGAGTCCACCACTAGCCGAATTAAATAACCTGATATCAGCTGTACGTGAGCTGAAGAGAATGCTCCAGCCCATACAGTCATTATTGCAGGTGTTGGGTCTGTTGCAACAGACCATAATGAGGCGGTGCAAGATTGGGTGAAATGATGTGGCACTGGACTCTCCAGCCGGAATGATGTGCCAATACAGGTAAGTAAGCCTGTACCGTAAATGAAAAAGGGATGCAGAGCGAAAGTGCGCCGCTATCGGTCAGTTCCAGACGTGGAGTAGCCATTACCACAACAGTGAACGCAAGTGAAATGACTGATCGTGTGGTGGGGGTGGAAATAACAAGAGAGCGAGAGAGGGGCTGCTAAATGCCGACTGTTTGAACGCTCCACCCCAAGTGCTGGCGACGGTCTCAATTAAGTCCAAAGGGGCGCAGACGATGAAGGGTCTCTTTTCTGTCATTATGCCCCAGAATAAAAGGAGAACCCGGAAAAGTAAGACTGGGTCTCCTAACAGTGTGCAGCGTGAGTCCATCTGCTTAAAGGCAGGGAGGGCTTCACGAGAGACATACCAACCTCAGCTGGGCGCAGAATGAAGCAGGATGGAATTCCTACAGGGTGTGAACTGGAGGGGAGCATCGCTGTTATGAGTGTAATCATCCTGGTCACAGCAGGAGGTGTTGTCCGTGAAGAACATTGGGAGTTGATAGGAGACGATGTCGGTACAGCACCTACAAGTCCGTTTCTGGTTGTGTCTTTTCAGGGCAGAGCCGTGGACCAGATAACATCATCTCGGCAGCTCTCACAGGATGGGCTGCTTTGCCCCATGAGGCTCAGCTGAGGCAGGGGCTGTGTTGTGGACGGCTGGGGCCCTTGCCCCTTGCTGGGACACTTCTACGCTAGAAGGAGCAGGGGAGGAGATGTGGCCAGAACATGATGTAAGGTGGCAGCTGCCATGGATGACAGCACTGCCTCCGACTCACACAGGGCTCCATAGGAGTTGGAGTTTGATATAGCCCTGTTGGGATCCATGGGTGCTGCAGCAGACGCTGAGCCCTGGAGCACAGCACTTCCTCCACACCCGGAAGTGCTGCCGGAAGTTCATCACCGAGCACCTGGAGCATTTCTGGTTGCCTTATATAAGGGGCCAGCAGACACTACTGGGTGAGCCAGAGTTGGGAGGAGGAGGACGATGACGACGATGAGGAAGCTTGCTAGGGAGAGTGGAGGAGAAAGAGAAGAAAAGAGAGAGGAAGAAGAAAAGAAAAGAAAGCAAAGAGTGTGTTTGTGCTTGTTGGGACACTGTACATTTGCAAATAAACCTCACATGTGCTTGGACTTGTGCCTCCTGGGTTGGGTGGGTAGGTAGGTAGGTAGGTAGGTAGGTAGGTAGGTAGGTAGGTAGGTAGGTAGGTAGATAGATATAGTGTTTTGTAGAAGGCTTCTTTAATAAACACAATCGCATGCATTTCTTCTCCTTCCCTCTCTCTTTCCACTCCTCCAGATGAGTTTTGTCCTTCTTCCACCTGACTCCAACTCTCCTGAATGAGGTTGAGCAACATCTTTTATCCTGAACCTGGGAGTACTTCTGGTGCTAGGGCATAGCCCATTAGAAGCACTTCTGGGTCAAGCCCTACAAACTAAGGATTACTAATCCTGGAAGCTCCCCCTGACAGCCCCCATGGAATCCAACAGGGTTTCCCCAATGGGAATACAGGTCCCAGCATGCCCTGCCCAGGGATGCTGCTTTCTAATGTATCAGGGGAGTACATAGTTCTGACAGGTAGTCTCTCCCTGTCGTTGCATCACACGAGCTTCCCAGCCAGGTAAGGAACCTGAACCTGTCTCAGTAGGGATGCCAACATACCCACTTCCATACTGGCATCTCGTGCTTGTTTCTTGGCCAAAAAGCTTTTCTTGCTTCTGAAGGGCTGGTCTCCTGCCCAGGTAAGGAGCCTTGCCCCATCCCGGCTGAGATGCCCACCCACATGCCCCATCTATCACAGGAGACAGACAGATGGATAGATACTTTTTAGATTCAGTATATAAGAGAGTCCTAGTTCAGAGAGTCATTTAGATTGGAATCCATTATGAGACAATTCATTGTGTATATTCAGGAACAGGCATGTCAGGCTATTTTAGAACATCATCGACAATTTCTTGATAAATTTGAAAAACCTTTGTGGCATTCCTCAAAAGGAAAATTATATTTTTTCTAGTTTTAATAATATAAGACATATCTTTCCCAATAAGTTATGGAGGGTGGGTTAGGATTATTCTAGTTAAGTAAGAATAGTTGACACGTAAGCAGTGTAGTATAGGGGATCACTGTAGATTTATCATTGCATAATCTTATTCCATCTGGTGTTACTTCAAATAAGGCTATTAGAGGATCAGAAGCAATTGTAAGTTTAATACTGTCTGACAAATAAGCAAGTATTTTGGCTGAAAATGGTCTTAGTGTGGAACATGACGATGTTGGTCCCAAATAGGATTCTATCTTTAATATACTTTAGATAATTTTAATACTGAAAGATGATTGTGATGCACAATTTTAAGCTGAATTAAATTGTGCTTTGCACAAACTCAAGGAAAGTATATGTTATAAATGGCTACATTTTAAACCTTGTCTGAGGTATTAATTGAGGCCCCTTTCCCATAATTGTGTAATATCATCAGTGAACAAAGCTGATAAAGTCTTGAAATGCTATCAACATTCAATAGCACTACTATCCGAAATATACATTTAATACTGATGGAACATTAAGGACATTTGTCAAGTTCTTTTTTACAAAGTTTCTAAGTGTACAAAATAAATCAGTGTGTTGCATACAATCAATAAAGTTGTCTCTAATATGGTATGGTTACCTAATGACTTCCATGAATTAAATACTATGTGCGTCATCACAGAGGGCTGGAATATATGATGACTGTGGACTGCAGCAGCTGAGAACAGCACACGTGATTGGATTCACCTCTCTGGTTTCATATTTTAAGTGAGTGATTCACCGCTTGATTGCCAGTAGATTGGCAATAACTATTGATGGCTGGGACACAAAGCTAAGTGATGGGAGGAGTTTAAACAAGATTTCCTTAACCGAAATACATATATTACACAGAGGGCGGCACAGTGGCGCTGCTGCCTCGCAGTTAGGAGACCCAGGTTCACTTCCCGGGTCCTCCCTGTGTGGAGTCTGCATGTTCTCCCCGTGTCTGCGTGGGTTTCCTCTGGGTGCTCCAGTTTCCTCCCACAGTCCAAAGACATGCAAGGTTAGGTGCATTGGCGATCCTGAATTGTCCTTGGTGTGTGTGTCCTGTGGTGGGCTGGCGCCCTGCCTGGGGTTTGTTTCCCTGCCTTGGACTAGGATTGGCTCCAGCAGACCCCCGTGACCCTGTAGTTAGGATATAGCAGGATGGATAATGGATGGATGGATATTACACAGATAAATATTATCAAAGCTGCTTATGTGCATGGTTGAAAGGGTAGTGTAGAGATGTCTGCATCTGGAAATTGGAGCCTTTCTCCTAATGATAAATGTGACAGAGACACATAAGCAAGTAGAATCAAAAGGTACCTGAAGCCAACAGACACGGCTCATCTTTCTTAGAGGGGTCACCTTTTAAGACATACTAATCGTTAACGTCCATACTTTTTCAGCTGGAAGTACTGAGCTTCTGGTCGATGTGTGCAGCATGGCAGGTAGCGCAGGAGTGTTTTTGATTGCCAGTTACTTTAAACACTTTTAGGGTGGATGTTGACTTTTGTCGAAACAAGGGGTTGAGGGCAGATGTCGACTAAAGATCACATTCAGGGGCAGAGGCCAAAAAAAAATCTAAAAACATCGATAAAACTCACCGTTACATTCCTAAGAGGACCGATAGTCTTGTTGACTTGACATCAAATTCCTGCTAGTGTGAGTGCGTAAAGTAAACAACGTCTAGAATGTCATCAATGTTGAGCGAGAAAGTGAAGCGACTGCACAAGGCAAAATACTCTGTGTGTATTATTTATTTGGTTATATTTATTGCATAATATTGCTAAATCAGATGTAAGTGATCTGGAGATCGAAAACAAAAGTCGGGTACCTGCATCAGCTAATTGGTCCCCAGCTGATTGTGCAGCTGACACACCTATGGCAGCGTTCACCTGGGAGGACTACACAGACACTTATCGAACTCCGATTTTGTTACAAATGATCTGGAAATCGAAAAGGAAAGATAGGTACCCGCATCAGCTGATCGGTCCACAGCTGATCACAGAGCTGAACTCGCTCGTGTAGCTGACGCACCTATTGTAATGTTCACCCTGGAAGAGATCCGTGAGAGGTAAGCTGGCTACTGAACTTCATCAAACAACATGGCGTGCTGGTGGACACTGCAGATTACCAGCCACTCGACTATTTCAAGATGTTTTTTTTTTCCCAGAAAGTGCCTTTCAGCTTATGAGTGCTGAGTCAAAGAGGTATGTAATAAGTATATGAATTTACATACTTTACAGGCTCAAGGAACATAAAACAGAATGACCCTTGTCATAAAAAAGTATTTTATGCTGATTTATGTGTGAAACCATTGCCTTGTGTGTTTTTCATATTTTTGGAAAAATATTCGGCACTGGGACAAAAAAGGAAAAAAAAAAAATTTGCCCTGAAAGAGTTCATGAAAGAAGTCAGACATATAGAGAGATGGCCTGCTTTTGACATATGTAACCGCAAAGATGGGTATACCTTAATGTAAATCTGATATTAAGATGAAACGATGATCTGACAGAACCAAATATGCTGAGCTTCACCACATCACCTAAGACAAGCTGAGGCCAAAGAACCAGAGGCTGCCAAAGAAAGTGGCTCAAAGATTCCCTAAAGACCCACCTTAGAAAAATATGATAAACGTCATTAGCTCAGACCGAATGTTCCTTATGCAAAATCATGCTGTCTGAGTACTGTTAGCAGTGTGACAAAGATCCAAAGTCATGCTCTGTTTTGCATATTTGGCTTTATATGAGTGAAAGGTCCTGAACAGATTGTTCAACAATTTAGGGGAGCCTTGCTTTCAAAAAGATTAGGAATGCCTGCCCATTGGCACAGCACGATTTATTAGGTGGCATTTCACTTTGAGACTGCCAGCCTTTCTAATGAGGCAGATAAAGAGAGCAACAAAATGAGAGGAGAAACTAGTTGTGGGAGTGACTCCACTGTCCTAACATTAGTGGCCTGAGGAGTGGACTCCTCAGCCATCTAATGTCACACTTACAACATTATCTTGATGGATGTCATTTGGTGCGACTGCCATGAGAGGGATGGAGAAGGAGTGGCCACCAGTATATCAGGAACTAAAGATAAAACTAAAAAGTGATGATGATTCAAAAGTGTTAGTTAAATGTGGAATACTTAGCATGTTCTCCGGTAGGCTTGCAGAGTGCTTGGTGTTCATGAGACCATGTTAGGATTCAAGTGTTAACAAAACGTGAAAAGTCTTTAGTATAAAAAAATATTTTTAGACTTGAACATTTTCATTTTATTGTCAGAGCACATCTTTTAATACAGTGAATGCAGAAAGTATTCAGACCTCTTAAGTTTCTGCACACTTTATTCTGAAGTTGATTTTAAAGTAAATTCATAATTTTTCCATTTTTGCCCATCAATCTACACTCAATAACCCATAATGACAAAGTGCTTGCAAATGTATTAAAAATTAACAACTGAAATCTCTCATTTATGTAAGTATTGAGGCAATTCATTCTGTACTTTGTAGAAGCTCCTTTGGAAGCAATTATAGCTTTGAGTCTTCTTGAGCAGTTTATCCCATTCTTCCTGGCAGATCCCCTCAGGCTCCATTAGAATTATGAGAAGTGTCTGTAAACTGCCATCTTCAGGTCTCCCCACAGATCCTCTATGGGGTTTAAGTCTAAACTTTGGCCTAGACAGTCAAGAGCAGTCAGAAACTTGTCTCAAAGCCATCCCAGCATTGTCTTGGCTTTATGCTTCCGGTCATTGTCATGCTGAAAGGAGAACTGTCGTCCCAGTTTTTCATTTTCTTCGAAGACCTCTCTTTATTTGGCTACATTCATCCTTTCCTTAATTTTGACCAACCTCTCTTTCCCTTCTGCTAAGAATACATGCCCATAACTTAATGCTGCTACCTAGAAGCATGAGACATATTGCTTGGAGTTCTGCCCAAAGAGTTCAATTTTTGTGTCATCAGACCAGAGAATCATTTTCTTCATTCTCGTGTGGTGGGTTCAGCTATGCACTGTAATCAGCGTATGCTTCCAACCTCTCTCAGAATCCAGGTGGCCACCCTTCAATCAAGAGTGCCTTCCATCTAGCCACTCTATCATTCCCACTCGATTGATGGTGTACTGCTGAGATGGTTGTCCCTTTGACAGGTTCTCCCAACTCAGCTGAGGACATCTGAAGCTATTATTGTGACCAGTAGGTGCTTGGTCACCACCCTGAGCAAGGCCCATCTTGCTTGATTACTTGATGTGGTCAGCCAACTCCAGGAAGAGTGCTGGTGGTTCCATATTTCTTTACTGTACTTCTGGAAACACTCAAAGCTTTAGCTTTAGAAGTGGTTTTAATACCCTTGCACTGACTTGTGTCTCACTACAATTTGAAGGTAAAGGTCTATAGAGAGTTCCTTGAACTTCAACACTCCTTTTTTCCAGACATGCAGTTTGAATTGTGGGGCCTTCTATACACAGCTTAAATGTCTTTCTAAATTCAATTCAGTTTTCCACAGGTAGACTTCAATCAACCTATAGACACATCTCAAGGAAAACTAAATTTACCTGACCACAATTTGAAGTACCACCTCAAAAGGTTTGAATATTTATTTGAATGAGAGATTTCAGTTTTTAATTTTTAATAAATTTACAAACCAAACTGAAACCATGTTTTCACTTTGTCATTATGGGTTATTGAATGCAGATGGATGAGAAAAATAGCAAACTTACTCGTATCCAGTTAAAATTAAATTAAAGTGAAGGAGTCTGCATAGTTTCTGAATGCACTGAATGTTACAAAGGGTTAAAAAGTATTGGGCAATATACAAATGAAGTAATTCAAAAATTAGCAATCAGCTAAGGGCCGTGTCTTTAAATTCAAGAGGCAATAGCAAGAAGAATAAGAAAACAGGAGCTCAAGTTAAATTCAGATGGTGACATCAACATGGCTATAAATATAACTGAAGAATGTGGAGGAGTGGAAATAAGAATTGAGAGGTGTCATCTGTAAAGAGAGGGAAGATGGCAAATAGAAAAGGTTATTGTCTCTTAATGAACAAGAGTAAAGTAACATAAGTAAGGGGCATCATGTTGTTGGTACGCAGCTAACCGGCAAGATGTAAAAAGCTTAAAAAGCATTGGCAATTGACAAAGAGCAGCCAGTGAGGAGGACAACAACAACAACAACAGCATTTATTTATATAGCACATTTTCATACAAAAATATGTAGTTCAAAGTGTTTTACATAATGAAGAATAGAAAGATAAAAGACACAGTAAGAAAATAAAATAAGTCAACATTAATTAACATAGAATAAGAGTAAGGTCCAATGGCCAGAGTGGACAGAAAAAACAAAAAAAACTCCAGACGGCTGGAGAAAAAAATAAAATCTGTAGGGATTCCAGACCATTAGACTGCCCAGTCCCCTCTGGGCATTCTACCTAACATAAATGAAACAGTCCTCTTTGGATTTAGGGTTCTCATGGAAGGACTTGATGATGATGGTCATGTAGACTTCTGGCTTTTAGTCCATCAATGTTGGAGCATCATGATGCTTTGAGTAGGTGGTGGTGGTGCAGGACATTAGCATTGTTCTGAATACTGTACTCGTTTGTTAACATCCTCACAGCATGTGATTTCCATGTTCTACTAACATATTGATAAAAATTATGATCAATGCTCTTTGGTAAATAATTCACAACATGTCTACCAACATCCTAAAATACACTGTGGTGAAAGGCCGGTGCCGCCATAATTATGGAAGGACTGGGAGAGAGGGTACTTCCAGGAAAGTTTCTACACCAGGCTGACAGAGGGCAGCCCCCTTGGTTTCCAGCAGAGCCATGGGTCATGAGCATAGGAGCTCAACCCTGCTGGGGCCCGTGGCCACCACCAAGGGGCACATGGATGTTTTCAGGGAAGAAGCACATTTGGGCACCTGGAGTCCTTCCGGGTGCCCTATAAAAGGGGGCTGGTCACCAAAAGTCAATGATCAGAGTTGGGAGGAAGAGGACATAGCCTGAGGAGGAGTGTAGGTGGAAGGACTGGTGGCAAAAAGGCTGTGAGCCTTGTGTGTTGATGATTTGTGCACTGTATAAATAAACCGTGTGGTGGGTGCTACACCTGTCTCCTGCATGTCTGTATTGGTGTTTTAGGGCGGCTGTACGCACCCTTGGACATCACAACACATATATCAAAGCTATCATCTGTACACAGTGTGATCATTAAGGGGTGTCACAGAGCCCCAAATACAACTGACCATGCACAAGTCCCAGGTTCAAATGGGCTTATTTTATGAACCATGGTTCCTTTGCACATACTACTTCCAATAAATACAATTATTTCTTTTCTCCTTCTCATTCCTCCAGTCCTCCCCAGGTGAGTGCTGCCCTACTTCTCTGTGTGGTGGCCTCTTTTATCCTGGACCCTGGAGCACCTCTGGCGCCAGAACATTACATGAAGGAAGCACTTCTGGGTCAGAAGGAGGTTTCATAAAGTAGGGGCAGTCCTCTCCTGTAGCTCCTCATGGCAGCACACATGGAACTCTGCAGGACAGTCCAACAGGACTATAGATCCCAGTTTGCCCTGTAGGTGTGTGTATGGGTGCAGCAGCCGTCCCAGACTGGTGTATCGGGGTAGCATACAGTCTTGACAGGTTCTTCCAATGTACTGGCCTCCTGGCTAAGTAAGGATCTTCTGTTCATTCCCACCATTCTGGCATGTCGCGTCAACCTCCTGGATGAAACAGGGAATGGACTTAATCCCAGTTGGGAACACCAGTCCATCCATGTCATCCTTTACAATGGGAATTTACAAAATTAGGTTTACTGCTCTGCGGTGGGCTGGCGCCCTGCCCAGGGTTTGTTTCCTGCCTTTTGCCCTGTGTTGGCTGGGATTGGCTCCAGCAGACCCCCGTGACCCTGTAGTTAGGATATAGCAGGTTGGATAATGGATGGATGGTTCGCTGCTGACAATCAATCCCCTCTTGTGCCTTGTTTACTAACCTTCTGTATCACACATATAAATTAAATATCATTATTTTAAAGTAAATATACATTTGCATTACAAATTTCTACATGAATCTTTACTGCATCTTATTTAGGTCAGATAGCTGCTCCATTACCTCTCTAGGGAGAAGAGAATGAAGTAATCACTGACAGAATCTGAAATTTCCAAAAGGTTAGCAGTGGATCAGGATGCTCAATTAAATGCTTGTCAGAATAGAAAAGGAATGGAATTCTTTCTTTCATAAAGGAATAGATTGTTTTGTTTTCTCTAATTTAAAGCTGAACAGGACATACCTTTGTCATTTTGTTATGTTGGTGAGTTCTGATTCATCCAGCTGTTGCAAAATAAGACGACATACTAGCAGTGCAATGTAAATTATCATAGCAGAGTGTTCATTAAGGAGTAATGCCTCATCAGATGTTTCTCCATACAGAGCTGTTTAGAGGACTGGGAATTCCTGATATTCTGATAGAACAGACCCATCTGAGAAATAAGTAAAGGGTTTATTCCAGTAAGGTCTGAGCAAAGGAAATTCCCAAAACATGTGACCCGGTAAGGTAGGATGCCTGATGACTTTGCCCATAATAAGTATCTTCACCCCTGATATATCTGAATAGTTTCAGTCTGGAGAGAGAAATGTATGCAATGAATAATATTCTACATATGAGTTTCATAGGTGTAGAAGGAGAAAGGGATGACACACATCCATTATCTTTAAATCTCATTGTAATCACATGGAGGTTCTGCTCCCAGGTGTGTCTTCAATTGTTTTGTGGTGAATCTTTTGAAAACACTGGTATAGCTTGGAGATATTTGCTGATGTCACCATTATGATAGAATGAGACACCAACAATAAGAGGCTTGCCCTCTGACTGTGTTGTGCCAGGGCATCAGTTTTTCCCTTAATGTCTGCAAATCCAAGGAGCTGGTAATATACAGTACTTCTGAAGGCAAGAGACACACAACACTCACATTTAAAGCAGAGGAGATGCTGTGGAGAGATTAAGCAGCTATCATTCACTGATGGCCTAAACAGCACATTTCAATGAATGTCAAGAAGGCTCAGCAATACCTTTACCTCCTTAGACACCCGAGGCAAGCCATGATGTCTCCATCTATACTCACCACCTTCCACAGTTGTCCAGTGTGATGGAAAACCGGCAGCTCAACCCCGCCGGGAAAGCCTCCCCCAGGACCATAGATGGCAGCTTCCCTGCAGCATAGGGGTACCCTGGATTCCCACAGGGCACCATCTGGAGTTCGGCTTCACAGCCCTGTTGGGTACCGTGGGTGCCGTCAGGAGATGCTGCAGGGAGACCTGGGAGTCTCTACTTTCTACATAGCCTGGAAGTACTCCAAAGTCACAGGGATGGAAGGGCAGAAGTACTTCTGGGCTGAAAAAAATACACGTTTTCAAATCTGACCTGGAAGTGGTAGCAAGTCACGTGGACAGAAGGACAGAAACACTCCCGGGTCAAGGACTATATAAAGGACTGCTGGAAACCCAGTAAGCGAACCAAAGTTGGAAGGTAGATGACAGAGCTTGCTGGGAAGTGTGGAGGACAGAATTGTGTATAATTATTATTTACTATTATTACTTGCTAGTGTATGGTGGTTGGGGTGCTTAAAGGCACAATTGATAAGAAAGAAAAGGAATTAAAATACCTTTTTAGTAATTTTCCCTGGTGTCCTGGACATCTGTCTTGTCTGGTTAGAGGAGCGACATTGCCCTCTAGTGTCACTCCAGATATACAGTATCCATCCTCACTGGCTGCAGTATACTGTATTCTTGTTTGCTTCCTGCTCAGCTTATACCCACAAAGCACACAAAGCACTGGTGAGAGTATTATTGGCACTTTTCCTTCAGTCCTGGATGTTTAAAAAACAAGCTGTCAGTTTTCTCCACTTGTGCTTACAGGACCATTAACACTCACAACACTCGATTAAGAGGTAGTTATTATCAACTGGTCTTAAGACTACTCCACTTCCGTGCTGGAAACTGAAAGAGTATTTCTTATACATTTCATCTGGCGCCAATGATCATAGAGCACACCCTGACTCAAATGAACAAAACCAATCAACCTAATACACACACTTCTGGGACCCACAATACCCTGGCAAAATCCATGTGGACTTGACAAGAATGCACAAATGCACCCAAATAGTGACCAGGCATGGGATTCAAACCCAGGACTCTTGAGATGTAAGCCCATCCATGCCATCTAAATAAGTGCAAATAAATGTTATCCTTACATGAACAAAATTTGCATGCCAGCAGTGCCGCCTCAGGAAAGATGGAGTTGGGAAGGGGAGCAAAACCCTGAGAGATCCCTCAGCAGAGGCAGATATTAATTTAATAACATCTTCTGTTTTTGATTTATGGGGAGTGAATGTGACTATTCTTAGACAACACCAAACACCTCAGTCCTATTATGTGGCTGATTCATTTGACATAATTCAAAGAGAATCACGAAATGTAGCTATTTGTGAACATGCAATTAATCATAATACCAGCTATCCCACAGACTTGTACTAGTACATGCAGGTTCAGAAAGTTAATTAATCCATTCATCCATTGTAACTTTAAAATATCATTTAATGTAAATATGGGGTAGGGGGTCTATAGTGTATCCCAGCAGCACTGGGTGCAAGGCAAGAAACAATTCTGGACAGGGAGATTGTGTATCTCAGAGATTAAAAAGATTTAATAACCCATCCATCAATCAACTGAGCCACCTTAATTCAAGTTTATGGCTGCAGGGAGATATTTAAAACACAATAATGCGCAAGGTAAAAACCAACAGAGGACCAGACCATTATGGGGCTGAAAATGAATAAGTAATATTTTGTTTTTATTCTTTATTTATCAGATGGCTTTACTCAAGGTGAAACAGAAGAATTTAGATACAAAATATCTGAATGGGTGCCAAGACTGTGCAAAGATAACTAACAACCATTTGAGCACATAATGTTACGATGAGTGCAAGAAATTCTGACAATTTACAGGACTTGGTGCAGTTCTGGTTTCTATGCTACAAAAAAAGACAAATCATCTCTAGATGTTGGGAAGAGAAGAGCAGCTAAAGGTATGTCTGACTTGTGAGTATTAAAACCCTATTGTCTAGGGCAGATTAGGCCTAATTCTGGAGTTCAAAATTCTCAAAGGCACTGACAAAGCTAATTCAGCAGAATTCTTCCAGGCAAGTAGTAAATATAGTGCTGTAAGAATAAAGCAAACATAAAAATAAATTAAAATAAAACAATCTTTCTACAAAGGATTGAGTTACATTGTTTCAGATGGGACTCCAATATAGAATTGAAAAAAATAGCTGAACTTAAGGTCATATAGATTCCATGCAGGAAGAAGTGGGTCCAAGTTGGCATTCCCAAACAGACTACGGTCATGGAAGTTCAGTGTTCCCTGCTTCTAACAAGCTATATTATTTTAACACAGCAATCATCACCTTAAATTTTGGCAAGACTCTTTGTCCTATTAACATCTTGCAGGACCTCAACCCTTATTTTCTTTGTGTTTCACTTTATTTGCAATATATAAAATGTTACTGAATCATTATTACAAGTTCAAAATTATTTTCCAATGGCAAACAAAAGCTGCACTTTCCTAATTAAATAAAATGCTGTAAATCCCACTTTGCTTTTCAGCTTTCCCAGAATGCACTGTACTCCCATTCAACTTGATAATACATGCAGGCTAAGATCTGTCGCCTGAAACCTGTCAGTTGAAAAGGATAAAGTATCCCCTATACAGCTGTTCTGACTCCACTCCAGTTAAGCTCCTTTGAGTTTTTGTAACACATAGCCTCAAAGACCCTGTTGTCCTGCACACCAGAACATCAATAGTGCCACCAGGACACACCATTTTCCAAACATTTTCAATCTTTTTGCTCAATTGCAATTAAATAGGAATGTCTTTTATGAACACCAACCCCTATTGTATGTTCTTTTACAATACATTAATACATTCTGAAACCCACTTCAGGATCACAGGGAGGGACTGGAGCCTGTATTTTGGGAGTCCTGGTAATTTTGGAAAGAACACCAGTCCTTTAAAGGGCACAATCATGCAAATGCCCATAAGTCCATCGGAATTGAACACATAAGGCTGAATCCAGACAGGTAACCTCTGCACCACCATTCAGCCCAAGCAAAGGAGAACATTCAGTGTTTAGGAAAAGGCCAAGTCTCAATCTAAAGCTCAGACATTGGCAGCAACTGAAGTGCATGCTAGATAACACACAGATATTTTTGTATGAAACTGTTCACCAAGGAGGGGTAGGCCTCTGATGTAAGAGACTGATCAGAAGTCATGAGAAATGGTGCAATTACGTGCCAAATCTAAGGGGCGACTCACCTATCATGGAGGGATACTTGGCCACTGGGTGACTTTAAGAAATGAAAGCAATAAAGATATCCAAATATTAGCATTATATTTTCTCGTTTTTTCCTTTATTTATTATAAAGATTTGGATTAAGATCTGATTACATTTAAAACAAAAAAAAGATTTACAAAATCAAAAAATGACAAACACACTTTCATAGAAGAGGAAAAATCAATGGGAGTTCAAGGCTAATGGTTCATTTCTCCTTCAGGCAGGCCTGTCAACCATAAAATATTTAGGAAATTGAATGATGGGAATAAAGATAGACTGGAGATTGTAATATAATTGGATTCAAGCGCTTATGTCTAAGAGAAGGCATTAAAAAGCAAATTTCCTCCGTCCATCAAATTTCTTAATTTGTGCAGCCCATACCAGGGTAGCAGAAGCCGGAGTCTAGCCTGGCCACATCGACTGCAAGGCTGAAATCAACCTTGAACAGACTAATTTATTATTAACAAATTCACTCCCCTGCCATAGCCACTCACACTGAGGTACTGCAGTTCCAACCCTCAATTTATTGAACACGCACATCTTCGCAGCCAGAGTCCACCCTGGCAGCATCTGCTGTGAGGTCAGAATAGAATGGAATTGTATAGCACTTGCACAACTTTACCAGGCAAATTGAAAGTTGACAAAAATTGTAACCCTAATTACTTTGGGGTATTATTCGGCACAGGGCAAAAATTAAACACTGGTGCCAGTCCATCATTTGGCATGTTCAGTCATGCAGGGGGTGATTTAAAGTCAGTGGTTGACCTAACAGAGATGATTTATTAGTAATCTAGAGAAAACTTAGATGGATCAGTCTAGGCAGGGAATTGAATGAGGACTTATGGAAATGTGAAACAACAGTAGAAACCACCATGTTGCTCAAAATGCAAATGAAAAAATATAATTGCAACCAAAATAAAAATCTTAAGAAGTGCAGAAGAACCTCAAATACATAATATATTTCCAAATGACAGGTAGAGCTGGAGTGATAAATGATGCAGTTTGAGGCAATGTGCATTTTGAAAAAGATTAGCTTTAAAACAATAAAGCACTAAATAGGCAATAAAAACAATACCAATGTATAATATAAAACTGTATGCAGTACAAAACTCAGCTTCATTACTCCTCCTGAAGGCTTCTCCAAATACCACAGCAGATTTAGACTCTGTACTCAAAGTGGAAAGGCACCTGCTAAACTAAACTAATTAGTATGAACTTATGAGACTTTTGAAAGACATTGTGACTGACATTTTAAACAGCTTCTAGAAATTAACTGAGTTTACAAAATGACATAATTAGTATATATACAATGTGATATGCATGGGCACAGATCTGTCATAAAATACTGAGAGGCGGAGGGAACAAAATTATAGACTACAATATACTGTAGATTATAATCCTGCAACAACAATGACGACAACAAAAACAGCAAATAATAGTAATAATAATAATAATAATAATAATCCACAACCTGGCATAGCATAGGAGACACAGATATTGCAAAGTAAAATCAAATGCTCAACACTGCAACAGGACTGCAGCAGTAGACTTTGACTGTGTAGATAAAGGTTGATTTACAAAAATTCAAAGTATACAGTAAGCATCTTTTAAATTGGCTTACATTAAAATCTGTGTCAAAACCTTGCAGATATCATCCATCCTTGGTTGTTCATCAGCATCAATGACTTCGTTATACTCTTCATTCACATTTGCCACCTGTTTGCTAAAAAAGTTTTTCCTAGTCAGTGTCATGATTTAGTATGATTTGGGGTCCTCAAAGGCTACCAGAGTTTATTGCCATGGTTAGGTCTGCTTCCAGCATTGCTAGGGGTGTGGCCTCTGAGGTCGTGACCCTCGACACAATGGGATAAAAGGACAGCTATGAGTGCAAATCTTTGAAAGTATTGAAAGTTTATCATTATGCTCATTTCTGACATGTACTTTCAGTTTTGACCCTCTTGTTCTTTTCACCACAATTATTGTCTCTCATATTGGACTTCTGTTTCATTTTGCGTTATATCTTTTTCTTGTTTTGTTTTTACATGCATCCCCCAATTTTTGCTCAAAATATTTATCTGCCAGTTATCAGCCTCTCAATCAATCAATCAATCAACATTTATTTATATAGCACATTTTCATACAAAAAAATGTAGCTCAAAGTGCTTTGCAAAATGAAGAATAGAAAAATAGAAGACACAATAAAAGATAAACATAAGTCAACATTAATTAACATAGAATAAGTAAGGTCCAATGGCCAGGGTGGACAGAAAAAACAAAAAAAAAAAACTCCAAGAGCTGGAGAAAAAAAAAAAAAATCTGCTGGGATTCCAGACCAAGAGACCGCCCAGTCCCCTCTGGGCAATCTACCTAACATAAATCAAACAGTCCTCTTTGGATTTAGGGTTTTCATGGAAGGACTCGATGATGATGGTCACGTAGACTTCTGGCTTTCAGTCCATCAATGTTTGTGCATCATGATGCTTTGGGTAGGTGGTGGTGGCGCAGGCCGCCACCACAAAGAAACCGGAAAAAGAAACAGAAGAGAGAGTAGGGGTCAGTACGGATTCTGGAGCCACCATGAATAGTTATTATGATGAATTGAACATACAAAGTATCAGTATTAAGTTAAAGTGAAGTTATAAAAAGGCCATGTTAAAGTAAAGTGTTTCCAGCAGTGTTTTAAAGTGCTCCACTGTATTTGCCTGGCGAATTCCTATCGGCAGGCTATTCCAGATTTTAGGTGCATAACAGCAGAAGGCCGCCTCACCACTTCTTTTAAGTTTAGCTTTTGGAATTCTAAGGAGACACTCATTTGAGGATCTGAGGTTACGATTTGGAATATAATGTGTCAGACATTCCGATATATAAGATGGAGCGAGATTATTTAAGGCTTTATAAACCATAAGCAGTATTTTAAAGTCAATCCTGAATGACACAGGTAACCAGTGTAGTGACATCAAAACTGGAGAAATGTGTTCGGATTTTCTTTTCCTAGTTAGGATTCTAGCAGCTGCATTCTGCACTCTCACTGGAAATCACTGATGCTATCCATTTATTGGATATTGATATTACATTCTTTGCATACATTAGTGAGGATACGATAAAGAGGAATCATGGGTAAATATTTAAAAACAATTGTTATACTTCTTTTATGTATTTTTTTTTATTATATTAGCAATGGTTCTCAACCTGTGGGGCGGGCCCCCCTAGGGGGGCACGAAGTAACAAAAGGGGGGCGCGAAGATGTGAAAGATAATCAAAAATATGAAAAAAAACACCAAAACAAATTAACTTAAACAACATTCTGATACTAGAACAATAAATATAGAGTTAGATAAATGTCGATAAACGTTAAGTAGGTATAATAAAATATGCATCTACATTTCAAAAAAATGTTAGGGGGTGCACGATTAAAACTATTATGGGTGCACGATTAAAACTATTATGAAAACTCGGGTCGCAAATACTTAAAGGTTGAGAAACGCTGATATTAGCCTAGCCAGTTTAGTTCTGTGGTCTAAATATAATCTAAATGGTCATAAGTTACTGGGCTACATAGTAAAATTCTAATTGTCTAAATAATTCCAAGTAAATCTACCAGGCAGACTGGTAGGTTAAATAGAGAGCTACTCCACTCAGAATTTATTTATACTGTCATTTAAATCTAATGTGTTTTTCATTCATAGGTACAATATTTGTTTAGAGAAATATGAAATGCAAATGTTAAAATTTTCACCAAAATTAAAATGTTTTTCTTCATACAGAGAATTATAGAGGCACAATGTGGAATAAATTACAGACAATATGGAATAAATTACAGAGGTAGAAAGTAGGCCCTTAGAGACCTTCAAAAGTTGACTTCATGTCATTTTGGAGAAATTAGTTTAATATGAGTGAAGAACTTTGTTGGGTTGAATGGCTTGTTCTTGTCTCAATTAATTTAATGTTTTAAAGCACATCACCCATTCTATCTGTGCTTTATCAAAAATAAAACAAACTGCATACCTGTACCCACTATAAATAGAGGACAACTACTTCTCACACTCAGAATAATGCTAGGGAGTCCAAAATGTGTGGTGCACTTGCTTTAGAAAACATGCAAAACAATGATATATAATGGAAAAGTTGATCAAATAGAAACTGAAAAACTATCTGCTCACACTAGCTAGCGCACGTTGCCCAATCTCTGTCCAGTGGTTTGGCTCCCCGTCATCCAAATATTCCACATCAAAGCACTCTCCTTTGTCACCTTGTCTTTCCTGAGACCACGGCTTCTCTTCTCTCCAATGACTTAGGCTTCACCCCAGGCTGCCTTTCTGATTACAGAGATACTGATCCGCTGGTTCAAAGTTGCTTTTAATGTCAGGGTTGACTGTTTTAGCTACATAATAAAGGATATTCCTCAAAGAATAGTTTGTCAAGACAGATACCAAGTCACTTGCTTTAAACTGGCATTGTATTTCCAGTTATCTTAGTCAGAGACTGTGCTGCTGCAACAGCCTAGAGGTCTAATGGTCTCCTTTCAGTCCTCCATGGCCCTTCAGGGTGTCATTGGTTATTTTAGTCCTCACACACAACTCATGATGATATGGCCTACTGCCTTCTAGATGTTCCTGTATTTAACACACTAGTGTGCACAGGCACATTCTCACTAAATGTATGGTACTCTTGCTTGGGGAGTTTTTTAAGACTACCCTTTATTTTGTGTTACCCTGGTGGTGACATTGCCAGCCTCATCTGCTTTTTTACTCCTTCTGCCTAGTGAGGTATCAAAACACCTGTGATGTCAGGCAGTGAAATTGGTACTATGAAGAAAGGTGCGCACTTACTGTATACAAGGTCAGCTAATGACAAGGGCTTTGAATACATCTACTCTTTCAACACAGGAATACAGTTGGAAACTTGTTAAAGGTAAATTTCTCACAAACATTAGGAAGTTTTTCTTTACTCAGAGAACCTTAGCCATATGGAATAAGCTACCGAGTAGAGTGGTGGACAGTAAGACTTTAGAGACTTTCAAAACTCAAAGGTTGCTACTTTGGAAGACTTTATTTGTTGCTTTGTTGGGCTGAATGGCCTGTTCTTGCATAGATTATTCTATCTATTGTGGGGTACAGTCCGGACACAGACAGGCAGACATGTTGGTTCACCACACACGTTTTATTTTTACTAATATTTACAGTGCACAACCCAGTGCCGCAGCACCAATCACCCCTTAACGTCCTGGCCGCACAACAATGCCTTGCTCAGTCCTTCTGACCGCCTCCACTCCTCTCCTCCGAGCTCCGTCCTCTTCCACCCGACTCTTGCCCTCGACTGGAGGGAGGCGGTCCCTTTTATCCGCACCCGGATGAGCTCCAGGTGCTCCCCGGCAATCTTCCGCTGACACGCCCCAGTGTGGCGGAAGTGCCGGCTGTTCTCCCGGAAGCTCTCCGGGTGTCCCTGCTTCTCTTCCCCCCAGCACTTCCTGGTGTGGCGGAAGTACTGGGGTCCAGGGCTCCCAAGGCACTGGGGCACCCCCTGGCGGTGACCACGGGCCCCTACAGGGTTGGGCTTCCATGCCCTTAACCCGTGGCCCCCAAAGCAACCAGGGTGGTGGCCCCCACGTGATCCACGGTGGGCGTAGACCCTCCTCCGCTCCCTGAAGGCGTCCCGGCCGGGTCGTTGCCCCTGGCATCTTTGACACTATCCATCCATCCATCCGTCCATCGGCAAGTAATTTAAAAGCTCACATCATCAGATTGTTAAGAGCAGAATGTAAAAAAAAAAACTCTTTAAAATAAACTATGAAAATGTTGCTAAATATGACAGTATTCTAAGATATTTCAGATTTTAAAAGCATTCTGTGACATCTCTGCATCCACTACTGCCCACATATCCTGTAACAACATTAGAGCAGCCTGCCGTCATCACTAAGCAGCACATTTCACTGTTTTAGAGGTTTACTGCCTGAAAACACAAAGACTCGCCCCAGTAGATTTATGTGTCTTTGTTTTCACAATTTGGGCCTCCTCTAACAAGTCATCTTTTCTGGACTATACTTGTGTTTCTGATCCTGCCATCGCCCGCTAGGACACCCGTGATACTCTCTGTAGTGTTTCTGTTAGACACAGCATTCACACTGAAAGAGTGACCTTCTCTACAAAACAACTGTTAAATGATTCAGTGATTCACTCATTTGGATTACTTTGAATCAATATTGGCTGGTTGACTTTTTAATTTGTTTTCTGTACAATTCAAACTTTACTGTCTTTTTTATTTCATTTGAAGATGGAACTATAAACTTCCTCTGGTAGGTGTTATTAACTACACTTCTAAGAAATGAAAACGATGACATAAGATTTCAAAAAATCAGTTGGGGGACTGGATCCTATCCTGGCCACCTCAGGTACAACATGGTGCAGAAAACATACCAGAAAAGATGTCAGTCCGCTGCAAGGCAGATTAAGGCAGCATCATCTTAAATTTCTCCATTAAGCCTGCTGTTGCCAAAAGCTTGCATGTTACTGTAGGTTAGTTGGTCACTCTAAGTTGCCACCCCATCCACAGCTGGTTACCGCTTGTGCCCAATGCTGCCAAGGTTTGACCTCTCACCATGGTACTGAAATAGAAAAATCAAGTTATAGCATGTTATATTATTGATTATATTTTAAGAACAAATGATTCTTACTTTAAGACTTCAATCTGCTTCTTTTCATGCATTCTTGTTTCTTATTGAGGTGCCTGTTAAGTTATGTTTTGTCTTCTGGATAATAGGTGACTCTATGCTACTAGAGACATTTTTTTCCCAGAATTTACAGAGAGAGAGATACTGTATTAGTCAGCATGTTAAAATTTGTTCTTTAGCGCCATCTAGTGGAGGTAAAAATATCACCATTTGTTTTCTTAACCTGCTTATTCCAGTGCATGCTGCTATCAGTAAGGTGAGTTGAGAAGCACAATTTCTAGTAAGAACAAATTCTGGACATTGTGCTTAGTTCATTCCAGGGCGCACACTCACATTTAAGGGTGGGGATCAATTTTCATGTCTCTAAAAAGGTCCATTAAAACCATTAAGCTTCACAAAGACATTGAGTGGGTTGGGATTTGAGCCCTGGACTCCAGAGCTGAGAGACAACAGTGCTAAAATTTCCTCCCACCATAAACTTCCCTATCAAATCCTTTGATCTATTTCCTACACAAGTTTGTCTTAAAATGTCCATTTGTTATTTTTCCTGTTACTGGCGTGAAGAGAGGCAAACAACAGACAAAAATGTCCCTTAATGGGCAGTCAGGCTGTCACATGGCCTTCTCCCATAGAGATTCTCACAAGGCCAGTTTGCAGTCATCAGTGAATGCAGCCTGCATATTGTTTAGGTGTAAAACACAAATTTTAAAACTAAACTATAAATGAATTAATTTTTTTCACACAGAAATGATTTTTCAGATTGATGTACCTCACATTCATTTTCAGTTTAGAAAATGGATTAATAGTAATCTCAGTTTGGTTCACAGAAAAATGGAGTGTGTCCCAGGAGCAGCATGGTTGGGCCAGTATTTCATAGCCATGAAGACATGAAAAAAGACATACAGTATATCTAAACCAGAATACTTTAATTATCTTGATGGATGTGACAGCATGTCGTTGGGGAGCAAGAAGCCAAGTTTTCTGCACACATACCACAGAGAAGACATCGCAGTCCGAAAGGAGCCCAAGCCTTCTTTGTGATCCCCTCAATCATACTATTTACAACCCCAATTCCAAAAATTGAGACTGTATGGAAAATGCTAATAAAGACAAAAAGGAGAGATTTGTAAATTTACTTTGATGTGTATTAAAAAAGTGTCACCTGTGCGCTTGGTAGAGAACTTGTGGGCTCATCAAACCGTGACAATTCCACCAAGAGCTGAGGGTTGGCGCTGCTGCTGCCTAAAGCTGCAGATCTGATGACCAACACCACCAGTGATGTCACTTTTGCGTTACAAACCTCTGAAACTGCCTCTCACACCATGGCTTCCTCTAAAGGGGCTCCATTGCCATTATGGGGCAGTCTAGCTTACTGATTCCTACTTTTTTATGTTGTCACCAAATATATGGGGTTCACCTTGAAGGGGCCCCCAACACTTGTGTTATTCCTGACACATTTTACCTAATCAGCGGCATTGTTTTTTGAAGATATTCATTTATTCTGAAATTGAAGTCTGCAACACTTTCCAAAAAAGTTGTGATGGGGCTGCTTCAAGGCTAATAAGATGACAAGTTCAAATAAGTTTGTCTAATAGGTCTAGGAGTTACACAATGGGGTTGGAGATGTCTTCTTTATTGGAATTACATTGATGATGACCATTTAGTGTTGCTTACACCAATACGACACATCATCAGTTGTGTACCCCGGCCTCATAGGATGTATCGGCCTAAACCACAAGAAACCCTCATCCGAGGCAGGCACACCACAGGCTCATCAGACCTGGGTGTGTGTGTCACATGGCTACTAAGTGGTCATTTTGCAGTCCATATTGTCTACTTTCTCTTCAGCCATGGCCAGTGTCTGCTTCTTTTGGTGTCAGAGGCGAGTTCCTTAATTGCCTTCTGTTGAGCCTGCACTTTAAGTGGAACAGGCTATAAAGCCCCCTGCAGACCACCTCTACTGGGTCCACCTTCACATTCCAGCCTCGCTCCTCATCAGTTTTATTTTATTTGCTTCTTAGTGTTCTTCCTTTATGTACCTCTCCCTTGTGTTTTGGAGAGTTGCAAAGATAGATCTATTCTGGTGACACCATTAATATAAAGAAAATTAAATGATCAGATAATTTTATGCTTTAAAAATGTTCTGTTTGTTAATATAATTCAGGTAAGGACTGCATGGAGAAGACTCAGGGGCAGATCTCTGATATGCTAACAAAGGTTATCGTGTAGAAGAGTCTAGAATTCACCAGTAGGATCTTAAGCCCATTATTGGAACTGGTGAGATCAGAGTCCTCAGTCTGTTACTGCCAGGACTATCATCAGCAAAAACAGAGAGAAAATGACATGAAGGAAGGTTGGCTGCCACTTTCAAATAATTGAAGGTACAGCAGTATCACTAGGGTTAGGAAATGTGGGGATTAACAAAGTATATTAAATCTCTCTCTCTATCTACTGTATAATGTCATTGAAGTGATACTTCAATGTGTCCATCTGTCCTTTTCTGATGTACTTAACAGGAAAGCACTTGAGAATTTGACTTATATAAAGTATATATATCTATACTAATAAACGGCAAAGCCCTCACTCACTCACTCACTCACTCACTCACTCACTCACTCACTCACTCACTCACTCACTCA
>JANRMT010062814.1:39943870-39961816 GCA_026402145.1 Polypterus bichir lapradei
ACATACATACATACACACACACAAATTATATATATGTGTGTGTCTGTGTATGTATGTATGTATATGTGTGTGTATATATGATGTAGATAGGTATGCATATATATATATATATGTATATGTAGATATGTATATAGATATGTATTTTGCTATATATATATATATATACACAATTACATTAACAATCAAGTTACGTTATTTTTAAAATTTTTCCTTTTCTTTTTCATAACTTCTTTAACACAGTACTTCTCCGCTGCGAAGCGCGGGTATTCTGCTAGTATATATATATATATATATATATATATATATATATATATATATAGATATATATATAGATATAGATATGGGAACAACACTCATATCAATGACAAAACAATTACATTAACAATCATGTTACGTTATTTTTTAAATTTTTCCTTTTCTTTTTCATACCTTCTTTAACACACTACTTCTCCGCTGCGAAGCGCGGGTATTCTGCTAGTAATGTATATATCCATCCATTATCCAACCTGCCATATTCTAACTACAGGGTCACAGGGGTCTGCCGGAGCCAATCCCAGCCAACACAGGGTGCAAGGCAGGAAACAAACCCTGGGCAGGGTGCCAGCCCACCGCAGGGCGCACACATACACACACCCACAAACCAAGCACACACTAGGGACAATTTAGGATCGGGAATGCACCTAACCTGCATGTCTTTGGACTGTGGGAGGAAACCGGAGCACCCGGAGGAAACCCACGTGGACACGGGGAGAACATGCAAACTGCACGCGGGGAGTACCCGGGAAGCAAACCTGTGAGGCGGCAGCGCTACCCACTGCGCCACCGTGCCATAATATATATATATATATACATATATATATATATATATACTGTCACACACGTGCGACTAGGAGGGAGCCGAGTGGACCAAGTGGAGGTACTGTAATTATCTGCTAGGCCAGGGGGTGGCGGGGTGCACTAAACCTACTTCTGGTCTGCAGGCCAAATACGGGAAAACCTGCCTGATTCAACATCACTTCCAGTTCTGGCGCACAGGCTGACACCACTTCCGGTTCCGACTGCCGACTGATGTCACCTCCGGTTCTGGCAAAATTACATCACTTCTGCTTTTTGACATATGAAGCCGCCATCTTTTCTTAACCTCATCAGTTCAGTCTGGAACACATCTCATCCTTTTGCAGCCAGGGACAATATACGGGTGGTGTGTCGAGACTGATTCTTTCATAATACTAATTCCAGTCAGATTACCTCACTTTGAAGGAAAGAGCTCTCCTTACAAATGCACCCACCCCCTTACCTGTAATTCCTCAGCTTGTTCTCGACTTGGTTCAAAGTGAATGTGTAAACTAAAGAACTGCCATGCCATCTAGTGGTTGTTTCTGGAGTGCTGAAGACCTTAAGCTTTATATAGTCTGGTGGTGTCCTTGTGAATCGTTTCATCTGTATAGGAAGCCTATAGGCACTTTGCAACACACCCTAGGAGGAAGAGGAGGAGGCTGGGAGCATGCACTGATTTTACTGCACCCACCACATGACAAACCACCCGGACTGGTGACACCTTGGCGTCCCACTAGAACAGTGTGAGTTTTTTTTTTTTTTTTACAGTGGCTGGAGTGCCAGTCCTGCCACCAACAACACACCCTAGCTTATAAAGAAACAGAATGGGACAAATGCCTTTAATAATGAGACATGTTATTAAAAATGCTGTCAGAAGGTGGCACCATTTACAGTCTTCAAGTACAGTATAGCAGTAATTGTGACAGCAGTGCAGTTGTTGAGCTGTCCTGTCAACGGCGGCCTTCAGCACTTCAGACTGATGTTCAATAATCCAAGCCCTCAGTCAGTGATATAAAAAACCCCAAGGCTTCTATCTATGTAATATTCACTGTAATGACAGAATGCCCCTTTCAGCCAGCCTGCCAATGCCAAAAATGTAATCAAAGAACAAATGACAATTATACCTGCCCAGCTGTTACTACAGGGAAAGCTTTTCATATTAAAGTCAGCTATTTACACAATTTGTCAGCATTTAGTAGGTAAAGTTAATACTGAAATAAAAAGACAAAAGTGTCCCAGTTGTATTCAAGTCAAACTTTAATTAGATCCATATTTCAACAATATTTTTGTAACATGTTTGAATGACAAAGGTGGATGATCCATGTTAAATAGAGATTTTAATTATACAGCCCTAATACAATGGCAGTATGTGGCAAGAACAGAGTTTCACTACCCAAATATGATATCATTTAATGATTTGAATAGAACCACTGTGATATAAATTTTCCCAATGATTTTGTGGAGCTTTGTTCAAAACGCCTACAGTACATGTATTTCATGTATCTACGTATATCAAGGGCAAAAATGAATAAAAAGAAAGTGTTATATTTATACTTATTAAAATGTATAAGTCAAATGAACTAAAGTGTTTATGTCTAAGTTTGAGTTGATGTCTTTTAAAATAAGGCTATACATTGCTTTTTATTTTCTTTCAAGTGACTAATGACGCCCACTATTCTCAGCTTGATGGAAGAAATAAGAAATACTTGCACAGAGTTATATTTAGTGTCTTCATGTGGCGATGTGCATGCTAATAGATGAAAGGCTCACTTTATTACCGCAATGTAAGAATATGAGAATAAATAAATGATTGATAAAAAGATGAATACATTTAAATATTTATTCAGAAATATAATCTATCTCATTGCATGAGATAACAAATAAGTATTTTAATCAATATTCTCCACAATAACAGTTGTGCTGCATTGTTGCTATCATTTTATGCCAGCTCACTGCCACCTGAAATGTGCTTTAGCAGAAAATAATTCATCTTCTGTCCATTTATCTGCATGCTAGATCTGCTTGTAGGGAACAGGGACATCCCAGCAGCAATGGGCACAATGCAGCCACTAATAAAGTCCACTGCGGGGCACACCTGCTGCCATCTGTGCCAGAATAGATTTATATTTAGCTTAACTGTTGCAATTGTGGCAGACTGACAGAGACAGCCAAGTAAGATTGGGGTACCATCCTGGTATCCCCTTTTAATATTATAAATGAGAAAGACAGCTGTCAAACAGCTCAAAACAAAAGTAACAGTTTTAACAGCGAAACAGCAAACATTCAGGAGCTCTGTACTTCCTGGGTGTCAGTTTGACATCTGACACCACCTTTATAGGACAAGAACCACAAGGGGTGGGGCCTTCTCTGGGCATTGGGGCGGAGTTAGGCATTCACTTTGGGTCTTCTTTTCCAGGCTGCGAACAAGGAAGGAGAAGATAATGTTATTATCAGCACCCCTTCTCATGCCAGAATGGAACTGCTTAACTTCTCAGAGACAAGAAGGTGGTCCTCAGGCATGCATGTGTCACACTGTGCATGTTTATTTTTAGGTTGTTTCTGAAAGTAAGATTTCTGGAAGACACCTATGTCACAGAAAAAACAGAGAACACACGCAAAGTCCATACAGAAGGATCTGGGAATTGTCAGTCGCTCTCCACTCTCTACAGTGCTGCTTGTTCTTATAATTCAAGACCAGACTTTCACATCACCAAGAAGGAAATTGTAAGTGATTTCATTCAGAAACATTTTAGGTTTTCAAGCATGAACTGATTGTCTCAGGTTCTGCCACAACATCACTATTAGTTTAAGGTCTGGGCTTTCACTAGACCTGCACAGAATTTTCATTTACTTTATTTTCAGTCATTCTGACATGGACTTGCTTCTGTGTTTTGGATCATATTTTGACTGTAAGACCCAAGAGTTGGGCCTTCTCTTTAAATAATTCTCTTAATACGGAGTGGAATTCATGGTTCTTCAAATATAGCAAGTCTTCTTGGTTATGAGGCAGCAAAGTATCCCTACACAACTAAGTGACATTTATTTGTTTTTGGTTAGCAGCAGTTTCTGACTTATTACTCACCAATAAATCCTGTTTCTGCCCAATGTTTGGTTATGGAGTCTTAAACACTGAACTTACTGATGCAAAACAAATCTGTGATATCTAAGATAATTGTATAGTGGGAAGATTCATCCAAGTGTTTCCCATTTGAAGATTAGGGCTGTCACTACAATTTGATGGAGCCTTAGAAATTACTTTTTGTGTACTTTTATATTGATATCCATTTACATAGATACATAGATACATAGATACATACATACATACATACATACATACATACATACATACATACATACATACATGAACAATGCATAAACAAATACAAATTCTATGTGGGAGGTTACTGAGGTGGGATTTGAATCTTGGAACAGTGAGCACTGCTAATGGCTGTTCCAACTTCAATGTTAAAGGAACAAAACTGTTTAAAGTTTTAACCCTTCTTTCAACCCCCTTTTTCCTTAATGTTTCCGAGTATTTGGAGCTCTGTCCAGTTTGTTTTTACCTTGTACCCAGCCCTGCTCCCTATGAACTGAAATCTGATTAGAAAATTAGAAAAAGGATGGATGGATAAATGACTCAGGGCATTTATAAGAGAATTTAATGCAAAATTCTAATTATAAAACGTAACATCTTCATACTCAACATTGTTTATTGGCACCTTCTTACTGAATTATCATGACTAATTTAAAAGTGGCATTTGACAACTATTATCACATTAACTTATTATGGTATACTCAAGGTAATTATGTATTTGATGACATCTTCATTTTCAGTGATTGCAATGTTCAGTTTAATTAGCCATGCATTCTCAAACTCACTGAGCCCAACTCAGGGTTGTGAGGTGATGAAACCAATCCCAACAGCATTGACACAAAGCAGCAAAGTGTCCTGCATGGTGCACTGGTCCGTTAGGACCCACTCACACGCACAGATGCCAACCTCAAATTCACATAATGCCAGTTTATCATTGGCATCACCAGTTCAGCTAACCTGCATGTCTTTTAGGATGTGGGAAGAAAACCCATGCAGACCTGGGCAGGACGTGCACATTGCAGACACAGGATTTGAACCCAGGATGTTGGACCTGCGAAGCAGCAGCACTGCATTACCATGCATCCCTAAACGGAATTATTGATAACTTAATTTTAAATGATTAAAATACTGAATTGAATTATTTATTGAGGTGTACATATTGAATTAACCTTCAATCTGCTCATAGTAAAGTATTAACTGACAACTTCAAATTCAGTTTTTATGATACTAAATATAATTTTTATTGACATCTTCATTTTACATTTTTATGATACACAGCATAATTAGTTATTGTCAAATTCATTTAAAATTATTATGATACATGATGATATATAATTGGTAATTGATGTTCTCATATAGAATTTTTATGATATTTAATGTAATAATTGATTGAAAACTTATAGTAATATTATTGTGATAATATAATTTTTTTGGCATCTTTATGTTGAATTATTATGATACTCAATATAATTATTTATTGATGCTTTAATATTGCTCCATTATTAGTTGTGATAATTTTAATTGAAGTATCATTTTCCACCGATGAACAATCACATCATACACAGTATTCTTCTTTGGCCAAACAGGTCTTCTTTATTAAAAGTACATTTTTAACCTTGCAAAGATCCTTTTCTTTTTTGTCTTTCTCTTTCCTTCTTTTCACACTACTTCAAATGAAAATAAATAAAACGCGTTGCTTGCCTTATCAAGGAATTGTCCATCATTCTAATCAGCACTAGATTAGCTTTGTACTGAAGAGCAGGTGGACGGCCAGAGGGGATCAGAGATCAACAACAAAACAAGGCTGCAGCTGCAGAAGAAAATACCGATAACAGATTGAATAGAAACGTGAAATATGGCCTGAGAAAACAGCATACAATTAGAGATCACAAGTAGGTATTCATACTGAATTTCAAAAGAATTGTTAAGGACATGTTAAGTCCCCTAAACATGCTGAGCATTAGATTTAGGGGGCTATTTTATTCCTGCAGAACACATCAAAGATGACAACACCCTAAATAAAGTCAGCTCTGTCAGGTGTTTTTACTTCTGTATTATTAAGGTAGGACATGCTGCTCCTTGATCATAGCTGACATTGCCTGATGCATTTATAAGAAGCCAACCTAGCCAGTCAACATATATTCATCTGACTCTAAAATAATCATTGAGATTTGAAGGCTCCTAAAATATCCTTATGCATGACTCTGCTTGGTGACTTAATTAGGAAAAACGTAAATTAATGGCTCAGCAAAATAGCCTGGAGGACTCAAAGGGCCCTTATTTTATAAACTCAGTAATGTTGCACAGCAGGGCAATTCAACCAACACTAGAATCCACCTGTGAAAGATGCCATCAAGGACCAAACTCCCCTGGTCCCATTTTTTAAAAATTTTTATTAATTGCATCACCAAACCCACCGAGTAATCTTACACTTCAGATCTTAGATCAGATTGTTTGCAATATACTATTTATTGGAGGGAGTTAAACATATCAAAAATATATCTTTTCATATTAATAATCTAATCGCATTGCTTTGTTTGAAAACCAAATAAAGAATATTGAAGTATTAAGCATGAGCGTGCTCAGTACCACACCGACATCTCAGTTTGAAAGTTTCTCGTCTCACACATATTGCCATGATCGTTAGCTGCAGTTTTCCACAATAATGAAAAGGTTAGGCAGGCAAATAAAACGATTAAATAGATGGCCAGTTAGTTGCTGCCTCATAGATGGAGGACACAGGGTTAGATTTCAAGGCCTGCGCACTGTGTGTGTGTGAACTCTGCACATTCTCCCAGTGACTGCCTGAGTTTTCTTCTGGGCACTCCTGCTTTTGCCCAAAAAAAAAAAAATGCTTTAGATAGATTAGATTGATCAGAGGTTGGCAAACTATGGCTCACGAACCACATGTGACACTTTGACTGCGTGGCTGCGGCTCTTCCCAGAACGAAACACATATTCACATTTTCATGTCTTAACATATTATTTGCTAATACTTATAATATAAAAATTATTTATGCATTTATATTTTTATTTTCCATGGCATATGACAGGGTGCCTCGAGAGGAGTTGTGATAATGGCCAGAGAAGTATGTAAGAGTTGTACAGGATATGTGCGAGGAAGTGTGACAGTGGTGAGGTCTGCGTTAGGAGTGACGGATGCATTCAACGTGGAGGTGGGATTACATCAGGGATCTGAGCCCTTTCTTATTTGCAATGGTGATGGACAGGTTGACAGACAAGATTAGACAGGAGTCCCCGTGAACTATGATGTTTGCTAATGACATTGTGATCTGTAGTGAGAGTAGGGAGCAAGTTGAGGAGGCACTGGAGAGGTGGAAATATGCTCTAGAGAGGAGAGGAATGAAGGTCAGCAGGAACAAGACAGAATACATGTGTGTGAATGAGAGGTCAGAGGAATGGTGAGGATGCAGGGAGTAAAGTTGGCGAAGGTGGAGGAGTTTAAATCAACAGTACAGAGTAATGGGGATTGTGGAAGAGAGGTGAAAAAGAGAGTGCAGGCAGAGTGGAATGGGTGGAGATGAATGTCAGAAGTAATTTGTGACAGACGGGTATCAGCAAGAGTGAAAGGGAAGATCTACAGGTAGTGCGACCAGATTTATTATATGGGTTGGAGACGATGGCGCTGACCAGAAAGCAGGAGACAGAGCTGGAGGTAGCAGAGTTCATGATGTTAAGATTTGCATTGGGCGTGACAAGAATGGATAGGATTAGAAATGAGTACATTAGAGGGTCAGCTCAGGTTGGATGGTTTGGAGAGAAAGGTGGAGAGGTGAGATTGCATTGGTTTGGAATTGTGCAGAGGAGAGATGTTGGGTATATTGGGTCAAGGATACTAAGGATTGAGCTGCCAGGCACGAGGAAAAGAGAAAGGCAGAAGAGAAGGTTTATAGATGTGGTGAAAGAGGGCATGCAGGTGATGGGTGTAACAGAACAAGATGCAGAGGACAGAAAGACATGGAAAAGATGATCCGCTGTGGCAACCCCTAACGGAAGCAGCCGATAGAAGATGATTTAGATGATCTCTTTAGCTGTATGTCAATCAGATGGTCTGTCACGTGTTTCTGTTGTGTTTAACCTCTTAACTGCATCATCTACATCTTCCTCAAAGTCATTCTGATCAACGAGATTACGACTTTGGTGAAATCATATACTCTCCAGAGTTTTCGTCATCCCCCACAGATAGGGAATATATGAAAAAGTGCTTTTTAAATTTGGCCAAACATCTCTACTCTTATCTCTTATTCAAAAATAAAGAGATTATTAAAAAATTAAAGACACTCCTTTATCTGCAAAATACTGTCCACGACAGAATCATTAGGATGGGTAAGAATGTGACAGATCAACAGATTAATGATGTAAAATCGGCATCTGTTTTCTCTTTGGCATGTGGCGAGTCATGACGTGAAGGAAATGGCACAAATTAGTCTTCGTGGACGCTATGTTTCCGATAAAGGTCTCCATGAAGAATTACTGGCTTTGATACCTCTTAAAGGACAAACTCGAGGTGAAGATATCTCTGTAGCAATTTTGGAATTTTCGATTCTTAGGGAAATTGACATCAATAAATTGGCATCTGCCACTACAGATGGAGCACACAGTAATGACAGGTAAAAAGAAAGGCTTTTTTACCCTCTTCAAACAAAACTACCTTTGTTTGCAGAAGACTTGAAAAGTGCAAATCTGTCACATTTCGAAACTTTAAAAAAACATCTGGAAACTATTGGAAGTGTCATTGATAGCAAGTTCTTTCTGGCAACTATTGCAAACATGGATGCTTCATTTACTAGTCGCTTCAAAGGTTTCAGAGATGAGAAGTCCACTCTTTTGATCTTGACAAAATCACTTGTGGCAAATGCCAATCAAATACATTTTTCGCCATTTCCAACAGTTGACAGAGCTCAGTTTGAACTACAACTAACAGACTTGTAAAGCAAATAGTTGTGATCTTCAAAATTTGCAACTTTACAAGTGGAACTAGAAAGCCTGGAAAGAGAAAAACCATGGATTACAAATGGATGGAACCTTCCAACTGTTTAAAGGAGGAACAACTGATTTTTGAAATGTGGTGCAGCCTTCCAGACTATTATTGTCAACTCTAAAATAGTAGTGTTTGGAATTTTGATGTTTTTTGGGTCCACTTATTCTTGTGAAAAGGCATTCTCCAACATGAATGATATCAAAAGCAGGCCAAGAAGTTAGCTTAATGATGTAAGCTTGGAATCATGTTTAAAATCAAACACTTATAACTACTGACCAAACAAGAAACAACTTGGTGTCAGAAGTCTCATTAATTTTTTTTTCTTTATTTCCTGTAAGTACTTGAAGTTTTGTTTTTGTGTTAAATGTATATATACCCATACTACTTTAAAAAATTGTATCTCAAACCCCCTTCTCTACCCATTGTGGCTCGGTAAATCTTGGGTCAAACATTAAGGATAAAATGGCTCTTTGCTTTAAAAAGGGTGCTGACCACTGGCTTAGAAAGAACTTTATTTAGCCCCAGGGGGAGATTTGACTTTTTACAGGAGCTCTTTTACCAAAAAAATACATAAATAGATTGATAGATAAATATGTATACACACACACTATGGTCTGAGCACACAGCAGAATGACTAAAAAGAATGAAAATTAAAAAAAAAAAACTTTTGACTTTGCAGTTCCAGTCCCAGTGAGGCATTATACAGGCATATTGCTGTTGGTGTAAAGGAGCCCAAGTTGTGTTTCCTGACACACTTCTGCTGAATAATTTGTTGGCTGAAAGTCTTCAGTGCTAGTGTGTCAGAGAGAAGATGTGCAGCATTGTTCTTAATGGCACTCAATTGTGAGGGTCCAGAATGCATGCTATAACTGAGCCTGCCCTTTTAATTAGCTAGTTAATTCAGTGGGTCTCTCTTGAAGTGATGTTACCAACCCAGCACACCAAAGCGTAGAAAATCCCAGAGTTGTACAAGATGTGAAGAATGTCACTTCTTACAGTAAAGGAACTCAATTCACTTTAGAAAAACTGTTCTGCGCTGCCCTTTCTTGTATACAGTAGTTTCTCTGTGTTCTGAGACCAGTCCAACCTGTCATTGATGTGGACACTACCTCAATATTCACTCCCTCAATAATGACCTGGTATAAATACTCTTTGGTGTGGTGAATTTCAATAACCAGTTCCTTGGTTTTGCGGATGCTAAGACACAAATAGTTCTCTGTCTCTTCCCCTTACTGATACACAACATAAGTGCAGAATCCTCTGAGAAGTTCTGCAAGTGACATAGTCGGAGGTGGACAGAGTGAGCAGAAAAGGAGACAGGACTGTTCCTTGTGGTGATCCAGTGTTGTTCACATCCATATCAGAAACACAGTTGGTTTTTTAGGTTAACTAATAACTCTTACTTGACCCAACGTTATGCCTTGTTATGGATGGGGAAAGTTTATCAAGATTGGGCTTCTGCCTTGCACCAGATGTTACCAGGATGGGCTATGGCTCTATATGACCATAACATTATAAATGAATAGGTTAACTTTTATCACCTTCTAATGTTGAATTAACCTAAACATAATCAGACAAAGGTCTCATTCTTTTGAACACCACTCCTTGGGATAACCCAAGTATAATATATGTTCAAAGTTTAAAATGCTTTGCCTTTTGTCATACTGGAGTTCTCAAAAGGGCTGTATAAAGTACTCATCTGCCAAGCATTGAGATACTTTTCAATCTCAAGAAATCCACTCAAGTGTCTGATATTAAGTGCACTTAAAGGAATGTACCACCCAAAAAGTCTACGTTTTTCATGTGTTTATTACCAAATATGGTGTGGTGGTTGAGAAAAAAAATAATTTCATGTTTTCATGCATTATGAGAGAAAAAGGTTTATGACATATAGAAGGCAACAGTGACCAATTTTATACAACAGCCAACAATGTAAAAAGCATCCATGGAAAAGAGAAAAAAAATCTCATGTTACTCTAGCTGCATGATCTACATGTCAGTTATCCAGTTGTAAGCTCAAAACATTCAAAACACTTTTCCATCTATCCATTATCCAACCCGTTATATCCTAACCAGAGGGTCACGGGGGTCTGCTGGAGCCAATCCCAGCCAACACAGGGCGCAAGGTAGGAAACAAACCCTGGGCAGGGTGCCAGCCCACCGCAGGGCACACATACACCCACATCCACACACCAAACACGCACTAGGGACAATTTAGGTGCACCTAACCTGCATGTCTTTGGACTGTGGGAGGAAACCCGAGCACCCAGAGGAAACCCACACAGACACGGCGAGAACATGCAAACTCCACACAGGGAGGACCTCAAAACACTTTTTTTCTACATTAATATTAAATATATACTTCTGGAATAATCAGCACACATCTTAAAACAGTAACCTACAGCCTCATGGAAAGGACTTTTTGAATTGAAGACAGGACTCTTGACCGACAAATGGGGAGGTGAAAGTGGAGTGTCAAAAAGTACAAGTAAATATAGGATCTCTTCTCATTTTACATCTGTCCATCCATCTGTCCGTCCATCCATTCATTTTCAAAACTCACTTATCCAGAATAGAGTGGCATGATAGATAGAACTTTTCCCAGCAATCATCGGGCACAAGTGAGGGCACCAGCCTATAGCAGGCCAAACAAACCAACACATACAGTATCAGGGGTCAGTTCAGCATCACCAATCGAGCTAATCAGCCATTGTCTGGATACTTGTTTTTACATACACATCAAGAAGGCATTTCCCACCATTAAATAATGGTTAAATAAAGAAATGCCCTTTCAGTTTTTCTTGGGTTTTTCCAATTAATTCACAACGTGCTTTGAAGCCGTGATGCCCGGGATAATATGAGAAGACATATGAGCCACACACGTGGCAAGGTGAATGACCCACAGCATGTGAATCTTCCTGCAGCCTGCAGAACTGGGCCTGTCTATTCGACCAAATGCCATGGGGACAGGATTTGAACAGAGAAGTGTCAGCTGTGGAAATAACTGAAACTGGAGATCGTGTGTCACCAACATCCAATCTTGCCCCAAACATCCAGCCCTGCTCCGTTCAGCAGACTGCTGTGAGGACAGTTCCTGCATGTCATTCACCTCGGAAGTCACAGCTGAGAATGACGTCACACCCATGTTGACCACATTCCAATACTGTAAAATATTCAGAAAACCAATACAGATGCCTGTAGGAAAACTTGTTATGCTTGCTCTTTTGGGAATACAGACAACTACTGAACAAGCCGATAACAATGAATTACGCTGTATTTTACAGATCCAGACACCACAGTAACATGTTCACAGATAGCAGTTGGTCAGTACTGCATGTATGACTGATTAAATTGAACACAATTAGACTGAAACACTAATAAACAGTACAACACTACAGCTTACATTTCTGTCTATATATGCAGTGCAGCAATCAAGAGGTCAGGGTTGCTAAGGTTCTCCCAGCTTTCCAAGTAGGAAACCCAACTTGCAAGTGGCGTTCCAGTTGAAATTTCTTGCTTTGACTTTCCGGTTCAAATCAAATGCAGCAAATGCCTCAATGTGTCAGTATTAGTGTAGGTGATTGGGTGTTATCACCAGTGGTGCACATATGAAAATCGACCCAGATTCCTTGAATATGTGAACATTCTGAAAGCAAGAGATGCCTTTGTTTTAGATAAATTGATTTACTAAAACATTGTTATTTGCATAGTCACTCTTTTCTTGTTTAATATTACAGGAACAAATGCGTGTAAGAAAAACTGAAAAACTATCAGAGTAAAAGTAGTCGTTTGTGTTTGAAAATGTAGTGAAGAAAAAGTAGACAAAGAAGTTTCTACTTGAGTAAAATATTCTCAGAACATATTAAAGTACAGTAAATAAGTGTTTCTGCTTCATTAGTATACAACACTACTTATCAGCACTCTTTTTTCTGAACATTTCACAATTCACATCTCTGCAAATAAATTAGTTAACTCAAGGGAAAAAGGTATATTTAAGTTGACACAATGACAATAAAACAAGCAAGCAAAAAAGAGAAAAAGATGGGAGTTCTGTCCGTATTGATCATATATCCAGTTCTGAATATATAGTACTTACTATAGTCCAATTTGTTATTACGAGTGGCCAAGGTCAGCATCGGACAAGAGGCAGCAACCTGGATGGGCAGTACAAATGGCGCACTGTTAGGCACACTCACACATGTCATCAGTCAGCTCAACCTGAACAGCTCTGAAATATGACAGGGAAAATAAAAAACAAAGTACCTGCAGGAAAAAATGTACACAGACGCACAGAGAACATACCGACTCCACACCAACCCTGTCTCCTGGAGGTGTGAGGCAGCAGTGTTATTTGCACCACTAGTTAATATTTATTTGACCTGGAAGTCAGTATTATAAGTCATGGACCTGAACATCAAGAGCCATGAATGTGCCCTAATTAATGTACTGACATTTTAGCAAGTGATTTGTATTTCCTGTATGTAATTTTCCAATCAATAAATCGGAGCCAATGCACTTGTCCCACAATGAAGTGTTCTATTTGAAAAGAAAACAAATTATGATCCAATTGTTTTGTTGTTGGCTGTTTCCTTTCAGTGTTACATTCGATATCATTTGCATCCACTGCAGAGTAATGAAGTGAAAGTGGTTTAAGGAATCAACTCTGGATGGGGCACCTCTTAAATCATGCTTGATTAAACATCTAAATATAAAAACAATGGATTAATTCAGACTCAAAAACCAACCAGCCAAGAATTCTGAATTTTTGGATGCAGGATTAAATGGGAGTATTGGAAAAATATCCTGAAAGACACATGCAAAATTGGCCAGATTTAAATTGACTGGACTGGAGATCAGACCCATGAGACAGTAGGGCTAACTATATTTCCACTATACTGTACATCCTGCAATAAATCTCAGGGAATCTTAGAATTTGGTATATGGAGTAGGATAGTGGAAAGCAAACCTAGTGACAGGTTTATTTATAACACACAATTTGTTAATTATCTCCTCATTTGAGTTGCTGATTTCTAAAAAAACAAACATTCTGAGACACATGTATTGTCAGAGCCTATCCAGTCAGCACTGGACACATGGCAGGAACCAAGCCTATACACAGTGCCAGTCCAGTGCTGTGCCAGCTCATACACCCACATTCACACAGAGCCAAGTTAGAACGGTCAGTCATCCTTGGTGTCATGATATAGCTTTTGTTTTTAATTTTTTACAGTTGTCCCTTGGTTTCTAAACATACATGAGAAGATATCATTTTGGCAGTTTTAGAGGCCATGTTACATTTATTTTTGGATTTAAGCGTTTTAAGTTAAGCTACATCCACATTGTTACGTTTTTGTGTAAAAACATAAACATTAGTCTGCGTTTTCACCTTTTGCCCACACTGTCTCTGTATTTTCAACACAGGAGAGACTTCTAAAAATACACCCTTCTCTACTGTGGTGTGGATGGACTGATTTTTAAAAAACAAAGACTTTAATTGTGCTCTGATTGGTTTGTGCTTATTATGTAGCCAGTCCCTGATTGGATTCTGCTCATTACAAAATCTTATTTCATGATGGGTTACCTTTCACATAAGAAAACGACATTGCAACATAGCAGATACAGAGGAGTTGATTTCCATGGTGCTTGTTGTGTTGTTCACCTGTGTGCATATAAATTGCACATTTGTACAGTTAAAACGCTGTGCACATGCACAAAATGCTAATAATTTAGCAATCACTACAGTTTTGTGATAAATTCCATGGCTTGCAACTTTACCATCCCTTCAAAGATTGTATTTGCAAATGCATGCATGCTCAGTGTAGGCAAATGTCAATGTCATATGCATTTTCGGTCATTTAATATGGTCAGAGGTAGTTTTATAAATGAAAACACTGGTGTGGACGGAGCTCGTTTTTAAATGAAACTTTGGAGTGTGGAAATAGGCTTAGTCAAAAATCAAATTACTTTCTTCTGCAGCACCATTATGGGCGCCATGATTTTGTGCTCTTTGTTGTCTCTGTTGCTACTGTAGGAAGTCTCTAGGCCTGATCAATAGGAAGTGTGCGATGCGTGACATCACGGGTTCGTATTGGACATTTCCTAGTTTACCAAGGTTTGTGGATGTCACATAAAAACCCTAGACTGCTTTCTTTGAATTCTAGTTACAAACCTTTTCTGTCCCGTCAACCACGATCTACAATTTTTGTTTTGGCTCATTGTAAGAACTATGATTTTTGACTCACATTATTGGCATTGTTACTCAATTCTCACTCTTCCCATTTTGATCCTAACTTACTTTATCATTACCATCTCCTTATTGATTTCTCTCTCCATACTACTTGTCTGTGCAGTCAGTACACTTGTGAAGCTCATGCTTCAAGGGGTCACAGCTGTTTTGGCAGCATGAGAGGCTGCTAATGAACACAATATTAGGCAGGTGGTTTTAATGTTGTGGCTGATCAGTGTATATTATACAGCTAAATTAGTGCTTTCAATATATTGTATAGTGCCGCTGTATCTATCTGTTATATAGTGTAGTATCTTTCTATCTTATTTATCTATCTATCTATCTATCTATCTACTGTATATTAGTGCCTTGTTTTATCTATCTATCCATATTAGTGCCTAGTTCTATCTATCTGTCTATCTATATTAGTGTCTTGTTCTATCTATCTGTTTAGATATCTACTGTATCTGTCTATATTAGTGCCTTGTTCTATCTATCTATTAGAGCCTTCTTTTATCTATCTATCTTAGTGCCTTGTTCTACCTATCTGTCTATCTATGAACCTGTCATCAAAAGTTTTATTTAAAAAAATTCTTCCTTTGAACATTTAGTTTAGAATCTTTCTTGAAGGTTGTTTAAAAACTGTAAAATGTGACATGAATTCCATTTATAATGAAAGACAGAGCCTTTAGGCCTGTAAGTCATGCTTGAATATCTTTAAAAGCCATAGAATTTGTGCACTTCTATTGTATATGTATTATGACTCTCCTGTTGAGCTATTAACTCTTGTCTCATGAGGATCATTTTTCTCACTAATAAAATTAGAGGAAAGAATCTACATGTGGTAATTGAAATTGACATTTTGGCATTTTTGTCTAAATGAATGAAACTAAGTGCAGATCAGAAGCCCACTGTAATCCAAAGTAATGCCCGAAGTGAAGGAGTCAGAGATGAGAATGATTTGGACAAGTTTATACAAATGTCTGACTACCCTGGACAATGAATCTATCTTTGTAACAGGCACAAGGTGGATCTACAAGTGCTAGTCCTTCAGAAGGCACACTTTCTGTACACAAGCCTGACAGTCTGTCTGTCTGTCTGAGCCATGCAGTAGCAGTGACCCCAGCCCAAAGAGGGGTTATACACTGAGCGGTATTTTACATTTACATTTATTTGCTTGGCAGACGCTTTTATCCAAAGGAACTTACAAAAGAGGTAAACACAACTGAGTAACATTAGGCTGGAGCCTGTTTGTTCAGTTATTTATAATGAAATAAATCAGACTGACAGGTTCTTACAGTACATTCATAAAAGGAAGAGAGACATTGGCCTAAGAGCAAGGCCATTGTGCTGCAGGTCATCTCTAATGTTTCCAAATGATTTCAGACTGACAGTGATTCAGTCATAGTCACTGGTCTTGGAATTCTTTGACCAGACAGATAAGTAAAGAAATTACTTAAACTGCAGTAAATCCTGTTGGGATGCACTCTCATATGCACCTGAGAAGTCATTTAGAAGTTTTTTCAGTGATATTATTCTTGAAGAGCATACAATTGGTACAGTGTGCATCACCTACTGTATATAAAGGAAAACACTATTATTTTTAATGGACTGTAGAGAGTCTGAGAGGTGTTAATGGCATGTTTGAATGACTGCAATTTTATGCTAGTGGGCATGCTTAACAAACTGGAATATATCTAGAGATTCATGCCACACACTGAGCATTCACTCAGCTCCTCTGTCTTGAGATTACAGAAGCAAATGAAAGACAGATGGAAAATATTCAGACTGTCATATTGCTCTGCAGTAATGTGAAATGGCAGGTTTTGCAGTTAACACTGTCTCCCATTTTGTTTCTATTTCACATGCAGTCCCAGTATTTCCAGTTAAAGGTTAATCCGATTGGTGAATCTAAAGTGTGAATGTGGGTTACCAGGAGTGTAATGCTACCCATCCAGGATCGCTTGATGTTGTGTGTCAGATGCTGACTCTGGCTGTGTCAGTGATAGACAATTTGTGTATGCGCATGCAAAACATGGATTGATAATATGGACAGAACATTACGTTCATCCTTTCCTCCTTTCTCTTTTTATTAAAGTCATCATTGTTCAGTTGTTAAATATAGCTTGTTCCCTTAAGTTGCATGTTTATTGAATTAACGTGTGGCCTCGCTTAGGCATATGTTTCAGGAATATCAGTCAGTCAGTCGTTTTCCAACCCACTGAATCCTAACACAAGATCATAGGGGTCTGCTGGAGCCAATCCCAGCCAGCACAGGGCGCAAGGCAGGAACAAACCCTGGGCAGGGCACCAACCCACCACAGGACACACACACAGACACCCACACACCAAGCACAATTTAGGATCGTCAATGCACCTAACCTGCATGTCTTTTAACTGGGGGAGGAAACTCACACAGATGCGAGGAGAACATGCAAACTCCACACTGGGAAGACTCGGAAAGCGAACCCAGGTCTCCTTACTGCGAGGCAGCAGCACTACCACTGCGCCACCGTGCTGCCCTTGTTTCAGGAATATCCAAAATGAAAACACTTTTGGAAAATATATTTTGTTATCTGTTATCTATCAGTGTAGGCCTTATGAGCAGTGTTTAGAGTTATTTCAGACTAGTTCTGACTATCTGGTGATAAACTGACCACTACTTCCTGCACCACATTGTTGGTGTGGTGGCTAAGGCTACGTCCACGTTAGTGGATTTTTGAGTCAAAGTGCAGTCATCAGTCTCTATTTTCACCCTTTGTTCACACTATATTTAACCCCTGAAAA
>JANRMT010062814.1:39971816-39987470 GCA_026402145.1 Polypterus bichir lapradei
ATAGATAGATAGATAGATAGATAGATAGATAGATAGATAGATAGATAATGAACCACTATGTGATAGATAGATAGATAGATAGATAGATAGATAGATAGATAGATAGATAGATAGATAGATAGATAGATAGATAGAAGTTCCTATAAAAGATATTAACCCCATTGGAAAGTTTCACATTTTCTTGTTACTAGGGAGCTCCACCCCTGCTGGGTGTCCGTTATCTTGTGGCTGAGCTGCTCAAAGGGCATTGAGGCGCTTGTATTTAAAGAGATGGTATACAGAAGAGTATGTGGGACGCGGGAGGAAGATGATTTGGTCCTTAGTTATTATAGACAGAAAATCAGTTACTTGAGTATTTCATTACAACTGTTTATTTTAAATACCAATGAATATTAATACGTAGTAAAAAGTATAAAAGTAAAGTGTAATAAAACATAATAAAAAGTAAATAAGAAATTAAAATACATTAATTCCTTATCAAAAACAGTATTATGAATTACTTTATCGATTCTCTTTGTTCTTGATTTTTATTATATGCAGGTCTTTTTTGTTCATTTTATTTTTTATTCGAAGGGCCAGCACTGAGAGTGTAATGGGGCGGTACAGAGAGAGGATGTATGCAGTAGGAGTAATGATTGGGTGAGCAGTGTGGAGGGGAGTGGTCAAGGCTAAATAACACGGACACGATGGAAAATGCTTTTAATATAATAGATGAGATATAACATTGAACCACAGTGGATTTAATTTTTCTTTTTTGATAATGACCAACAGAAATAGATTCTTTAACATCAAACTGGAAACAGATCTAAACCAATTACAAATACAAAACACAAATAATTCATTGCGATTTGCATAGATAGATAGATTAGACTGTATCTACGATAGTCTATCTATCTATCTACAATATTCCCATTAGGCATCTACAGATATATGGATAAGATAGACTGGTACTCTGTAGAGTACTTTTACATGTTAGTCAGCGTAGGGGGCTCCAAACGCGCTGGTACTCAGTACTATACTAATAAATGCCACTGGTACTCGAAGTAGAAATAGAAAGAGTACCTGGCCAGTACTTGCTACACCAGTTTTTGCTTTCACTTAGTATTTTCTTTCTCTCCTTATTGCTTAAATGGCTTTTACAGATATATGCAAGGTCAGGTTGATCTATCCATCGTCTTAACGAAGTGACAGGTATAAAGTGTAAACTGTAAAAGAATACACACGTTTCCTTTATTGAAAGCATGTGCCACGATTTTCTTAAGAATTTAAAGATAAAAAACTACAAGGAACTGCTTGAAGAGCTTCTCTGTTCCTACCGAGCACTTGGGAATGTGTCTTTAAAAACCCTTCACTACACTCTTCTGGATTTTTTCCCAGAGAACCTGGGAGCGGCCTCTGGTGAACATGGGGAGAGGTTCCACCAGGACATCAGTCATATGGAGAGACGTTACAGTGGACAGTGCAGCGAGTCTATGTTAGCAGGTTTCTGTTGGGCATTCCAGTGTGAAACACCTTCAGAGGATTACAAGAGGAAAAAAACTACCAAGTGACCTTTAAGTAATATTTAAATAAAACAATTGTATGTGGAATATATTATTTTTTCATGTATAAATAATTAATTTTAAAATTAGTTATATTTTTAATTTTAAACCATCTTCTCTCAAAAAAACTGATTCTGATAGAACAATACTTTGGATTGGCCAGATTTGGATTCAGCACCCTCAAATCTATAAACCTAAAATATTGAAACAGAGTGAGAAAACAATTATATTTGCAGACCGGTGTAATCTGTAACTAAGGAACTGGACCACCTGAATGTCATGCTGATATGAAGACTGCATGAATCCATCCAGGTTGTGTAATTATTTTTTTTGGTTTTATTTGCTGCTATTGATTGCAAATAAGTATGATTTTATAAGTAAAAGCTTGACGCCAGTCTCTGTCTGACTGATCACTAATGAGCCAAGAGCTGGACTGAACTATTTTGGGTGAACCACTGTTTTAACATTTACCAGTACATTTATGTAATTTTGCAGCATCTTCCTTAAAATGTGCATTGCTGGGGATCTGCACTTTCTGCTTCTCAGGTAGGAGGCCTGCCTTATATGAAAACTGTAGGGTCTATTATTAGTGTTGTAAATTAAGAATCCTGTGATGAAAATAAAAAGGTTACTGTACTGACTTTAAAAAGAATAATTAGAAATAAATCAAGTCCTATCTGCAGGGACACCATCCTTTTTCCACTGTCTCACTAAGGTGTGTGCAGCCAGGAGCTGGCAGCTTTCCACTGCCTGTTTTTTATGACTAGGCACAACAGGCTTTCTGTTTGCCCCACTGAGCTGGCACAGATAAGCAGAGGTGCTGATATTTTTTTTGTGTCTTTTTCTGAGATTTTACTTATTTCACAATTAGTACACATTTTCATAGCAAATCATTCCCCATAGCTAACCACACTCGATTTCCATGTTGTGACAATACATCCCGTCCATACATATTAAGTTATATTGTGGCCCCCAGTTTTATCTCCCTTTACAGACATTTCCCACTAGTAGGAGATGATGAACAGCTCCCATTGTGGTACAGATCCCTACAATCAGAAGGCTGCCAGTTTGAATCCCATAAATCCCACTTCATTGGTCCCTAGAGCGAGAACCTTAACCTGCAATTGCTTCATCCTGGGTATGACATTAATCTGCATCTAGCCCTGCAAGCAGGTCCTCCAACTTATCATGAAAACTCGGGAGTTAGTGGCAAGCTTGGCCCTCCAGCCATTGTAAAAAACCTCACGCTGTTCCATTTCATTCAAATTAGTGTGGTGCTGTGGTGTCTCCTGTGGTATCAATACCAGCAGTTTGGTTTTTGGTGAAAATGAATTCAGCCAGCTGCTGAGGGGAACTAAAACCTGGAACAATCTAAGCAGTGGATGCATAAGTTGTCATCACCTGCGCAGAAGGGTCCTGTTGGAAAATATAAATACAGGTGTGCATGTAGCTTATAGGTTGTGTATTTTTAGAAAATATTCTCAATTTATTTATTGACATCTTCAAATTGCTTTAGATCCTCTGGCTAGCAAAACAACCTGTGTGGTGAGGCAACTTACTAAAAACATGAAACCTTGTTAGGTGTATTTTACCAAAGACAGTCCAGATGGAACAGTGCCACGCTTGAAGCAAGGAAAACGGCTACTAGCATGCTGCAGGCTGACATTTCATGTGCCAACTTTGCAATATTCTACTGTTTGGATTAAGCCACGTAATTGTGTCTGGACCACGGACTAGGATTCAACAGAAAGGCAAAACTAATAACCAACCAAGATCTGGTTGCCCTCAACTGACCCTGCCAGAGCAGAACCTGGTTGATATGAGAGATCATTTCAGATTGTGTCTAACAGCAGACACAATGCCCTCCCTTCAGTGACTGTTTAGTGAGAGAGGTGCTCTGTGCCACTAGCCTCAGAACAAGGCAACTTTGTCAATGCCCCTCTGCTCACTCCTATTCAATGCCAGGGCAAAGACACAGTTCATGTGGTGTAGATGCCCCAGGAGAGGGTTGGGCATCCCATCCAGGATGGTGGTGGAATCCTCACCCAGGCAGGACACCATAATGAAAAGATGGACTAAATGAGGGTAATACCAGGCTGTGATTCCAAAAGAAGTTGGCCAGGAGCAGTTCATCCCCCACTTAATAGGTGGTAGTGTCCCTTATAAAGTGTCCCAGTTTGGACACCTGCAGGGCTGTATGGGGACCCTGCTGTAGGGGTCCCTGTTTGATGATAGAGGTAGCTGCGGAGAGAGGACCTCCCTGGCTTTCTCATAACCTGGAAGTGCTTCCAAATGGCTGTGTCACACAAAAATATATCAACACAAAAAACAAATTTTGTCTAGGGAAAGAAAACAAACACACCTGCAAAACATAGCAGAATCTGATGTTGGCACTGAAAATTTTGGTGATGCCAACAATGAGAGAAAACCCTACCGATAGCCGTGTTCACTTTAGCGATGGGTTTGTTACCAACACAACTATTAAGTGCCCTGGAAAATCTACAAGCACCCAGCTGCCAAATGTGGAAGGATCAGCCAGGTCACGGATTTGTCTGATATTCATGAGCCACCAACTCAATTGGCATTAAAGTTTCCAACTTTTATTACAGTTGGCAAGGCATGCAGCTTTGCAGTTCATTATTACAACAGATGACAGTGCGTGTGAGTGACAAATAATCTATTTCAGGACAGAGTCACTTATGTATTGGGAGACTAGAAATGCACACATCAGGTATGCATACACAAATTATAAGGCATGACAAAACAGTATACCTTTTGTTTGCTGCTGTTTAATGGTACAGGTCAGTATTCAAAATTATAACGGATATTATTTTAGCATGTGTGCCTTTGCAAAGGGCTGGTATGTCACATGTATCATCATACTGTAGGCAGTTTGTCTTCGCCATTTGTAAGTGGATTTAAATTTGTCTCAACAAAAATCATTGAAACTGGAGGTGCAAAAAAGACACTTTGATATGACTGGACTTCCAAAATGTTTTTTAAAATGAATTTATATTAACAGTTATCAAAAATAGCAAGCCTACTCATGACAAATTTAGGCCCATCCTTTTATGAAATCCTGGCACTGCTAATGCTTTTGATGCTGAATTGAAATCTTACTGTGGTACTGTGTATTACTGTAGCTACAGAGAATGTTAGGACTTTGGATGTGACTATCATAATGAGGTGACGTGCATCACAGATGGATACACGGTCTGGAAATGACAGCCATGTCACCTTGCACTTCTGACCTGCATCATGCAGGACTGCCACTTTTTATATCACATATCTGGTTGGGGAAGCAATTGCCAACCACTCCTTCACCACAGCAGTACTTCAACAGCAGCCAAATGTTCATCTGAGGTGTCTTCACTTGGAACCTTTTTATTGTTGTGGTTTGATTACTTTTAAGTAAATCCAAAATTTACAAGTAGGGAACTTTTCTTTCTATGCTTTGTTTTAGAGACGAGGTAAGCTCACCAAAACTAAAGTTAAGATGGCTATTTTTGTGTGTAGTTAAGGATCATTTTCTGTGTCATGAACCAGTTTGCTACTGTGACACCCTGCCACAGACAGAGTTCTCATTAATGAGGGACACAGATGGCAGAATAAAATGAAAATGACCTTCCTCTGGGATTTGTATTTGAGCATACTTTGTCACAAACCCAGTAATGGGCGGCATTGTGAAATTTACAACACCATGTAATATTTTCAGGGATGCCCCACAGTTATAATGTTGAGGCTTTTAGGGGGGTCTAAAATGTTCATTAGAACATCTAGGACTCCCTACATTTTGTAACTTGCTTATAAGATTAAGATAGCAGTGCTAACAGTTGTATGGGGGCCACCCAAAAACACTGAGGTCCTCCTGAAAGGCACAGTCGAGGTATGTTAATAACCTGGGAAGATGAAAGGGGGCGCTGCTGCTAACCTTGCTGTCTCCTTTCTTCACAGTGTGGAGAAGCCACCTGGTGAAGGCACCTGACCTGGACCCATCCAGTCCAGCCACAATAAGAAACCAGATATCCCAGAAGGAGGTGTCAACTTACTGGCCAGAGAAACCCACCAGACTGATCTTTGCTAGAAGAAACCACTGCATTCAGATAAAGGTTCCCATGTACAGGGTTCACGTTAGAGAACAGTTCCTCTGTTTATTTTGTTTTTTGCTGTTCATGGCAATAAAAAGGACATTCCAACACCCGGCCAGAACATTTACCATACTTTCTATCCTTAAGCCAGAAATGACAGGAGATGTCTCTGTGGTTAATTTGAAATGTCTCACTAATGCAGCACTTCAATAAAGTCCATGTCATAGTGTACATGCAGTTGGCCTTCAAAATGGTGACATATGTTTGGATGCTTTAAACAATAGAGTGTTAGTCAATCTATTGTGGTGGTGAAGTAAGCAGTAACAAACTTTCATGGGCAGTTAAAAATTCATTTTTATCTCTTTAGAGCTCAGACATTTGGGAGTGACAATGAGGTTACTGGAGAAGTGAAAGGTCTGTGAGTCATTGGTGAAAGGATGTTGAAACCAACACAGATTATATAGTGAAAAATAAGGGTTGAAGCAGACAGACAGACAGACAGACAGACAGACAGACAGACAGACAGACAGATAGATAGATAGATAGATAGATAGATAGATAGATAGATACTTTATTAATCCCAAGGGGAAATTCAAATAATCCAAATACATCTGGTTATCCTATAAATGTGTTCATCCATCCATCCATTATCCAACCCACTGAATCCGAACACAGGGTCACGGGGGTCTGCTGGAGCCAATCCCAGCCAACACAGGGCACAAGGCAGGAACTAATCCTGGGCAGGGTGCCAACCCACCGCAGAACACACACAAACACACCCACACACTAAGCACAAGATTCCTAATAAATCACTTACAAGCAATAGTTCTGGAAAACTTTCTGGGCAACCCTTTATCCTCAATGTCACCCCAGAAAGAAGCATTTATTCATGTGTTTTGAAACTAATGAAGACTTCTATAGGGGCAAAGGGTAGATGGAACTTGGGCATGAGGTAGAGGAAGCAGCTCTAAACAGAATGCCAGTCCACCACAGAGCAGACATACATACACTCACTCCGTCCAGGATATCGGCCTAACTTAAACACCTTTGAGATGTACAAAGTGAACTTGACACACAGGCTGTGGCCAATTACCTTCCCCATGTTGTCATGGACCAACATCCCTATGGCACATAGCCGCACTACAGATTTCAAGTTGCGTTAGAAGCTTCAAGGTGAGCTACATACTTGTTCTAGCAGCTCCATGTACAAAATAAAACTGCAATTACAGATTTGTATAGGCTACCTTACAGCCCCAGAATCCTCCTTGTGTCTGCATGGGTTTCTTTTGTGCTATCTGGTTTTCCTTCTACATCCCAAAGACAGGCATTTTTAATTTAACTGACTACTAATTTGCCCCACATGAATAAATTTGCCCTGATGGACTGGCATCCCATCCAGGGGGTATGTTCCTGTCTTGTGAAAATAAAAGCAGGGATAGGAAACAGACCACCATGACCCTGAAGTATAGATGGCTTCAGAACAGGATGGCATTGTACAGTATAAAGTTTTTCATAAATTGTGTGATATTTTCCAGTAATTTTACGTTATGGTATACTGTAGGGTCAAACACTGACCATACTATCCAGATGTCTTGGATATGTTTGGTTCTTTTGTTATAAACAGGGCTGTTCTGACAGTGTATGCATTTTTGTTAAATGTTTCCCTCCCAACAGTGGTTACAAGTAAGGTGGCTGGGTCAGTCCACACTGGGACTTTTATCAACTAACTAAACCATCCCATATCTGAAAATGCAAGCACTGCCAATGCTTGGCATGTAATGAAAAAGTACAAGCACTTTGATCCCTAACTTCAGTTCACCGAACGTTACTGTCCTTCTGTGCTTCATGTGTGATGGTTTCTATCTCTACAATAACTACTTTACCAAGCGCTAAAGAAGAGTTTTCATTGTAAAAAGTATTGTAGAAAATTAAAAAAGAAGAATTTACCTCTTGAAAAGCTCCCAAGGCTTCTCATGTGGCCAGCAAAGTTTTTTTTGTTTTCAGGTGCACATCAAACATGGTGGCAGAAGAGTGCAAGCTATACCCCGCTGGGCAGATTCCATTCCAATAATATACAGTATGTGAGAAATTGTATTTTTTAGGTGTCCCAGCTTCTTTAGGCTATCATTGTGATACTGGCAATGCACAACATGACAAAAGAAAGAGACGTGAAGGTCATTAAAGTGGCATTCATCTTCTGAACCTTTGTCTGAAACAGCTCCACAAACATCTCTTGCAATTTCTGCCAATAGGCGGGTGGATTTTCTTTCTTGATCTTTTCAAGAGCGGAACTTTTGTGCTGAAAGTCTAGTTGCAGCTGCCTCATTTTCTCCATTAGAAATATTTGCCTGCTGTTCTGTGTGTCTTTCAGGCAGCGATCTGCTGCGTCACCAACCATCAGGGGATGATACACCAGGCCAGAGAGCATTAAAAAGACAATGGCGTACACAAACATTCGACCTGAAATTGGAGCAGGGCGATGGCAGCTACAGCTAAGCGTGAACATCTACTCACAGGCCTGGGACAAAACTAACTGTAACTCTGCACATTTCAAAGAATTCATACCTCAGACATTTGAAGTCATTTCCTTGAATGATGGCTCACAGTGACCAGCAAGGCAAAAAAAAAACAAACTAAAAAGACATTTTTGAGCATGTTGCTGGGCAGGTTTTGCCATTTTTACTTGGATACCAAGCTTCTGCTTTAACATGTTTTGGGCCAAGCAGTGTATTGTCCAAAGTGATACATATATGATAGCTCGTCCATCCACCCTTTTTATGAGCACTTACCCATTTTAGGGGCACAAGAAGATTGGATTGGCAGAAGGTACTATACAATAGATAGATGGATAGACAAATAGATGGATGCCATATTGAAGTTCAGTTGATAAGTGCAAAGTGGCACAGGTGCTGAGTGCTATTGCTGCCTCATTCATTCTGTGTCCTTGGTTTGAATTATCTGCTTGGTTGTGTTCTGCCTGAAGCCTCCATGCCTTCACTATACCTGCATTGCTTTTTTGTTCCACATCCCCTAAAACATGGGTGTCAATCTCTGGTCATGGAGGGCCGCAGTGGCTGCAGGTTTTCATTCTAACCATCTTCTTCATTAGGGACCAATTTGTGTTACTAATTAACTTCTTTTGTTTTAGTTTTCATAAACTTGACTCAGGCCCCTTAGTTGTCTCTTTTTCCTTAATGAGCAGGCAAACAATAATGAGACACAAAACAAAATGCCACGTTTGTGCCCATCACACAATATCTGAAAATGAAGAAAGGTGAAGGTTTCAGTAAGGCTGATCTGCTCAGGTCGCCAAAACATCATAGATTAGATTAGATTAGATAGATAGATAGATAGATAGATAGATAGATAGATAGATAGATAGATGGATACTTTATTAATCCCAAGGGGAAATTCATATACTGCAGCAGCATTGACTCTGTTCTTAGGAAAAACACAAAAAATTACAGTTTTGCAAATGTCGGCTGTGGCAGAATGAGAGCAGCAACAAGCCATGTAATTAAATAAAGAGTTTAATTAACAGCAAGAATCAGCTTCTTATTAAGAGATTGGTTGGAGTGAAATTGGTCGGAGTTTGAAACCCCAGTTTAGCTGCTCATCTGTCGGCTCATTTAACATCTCATTCCTGTTTGGCTGTCATTTAATGAAGAAAAGAATCAATTCAAAGGACTGAATCCTTACAAACGGCTATTAAAATGAATGGAAAAGAAGTTAATTAGCAGCGAAAACAGGTCACTGATTAGGAAAAGGGTGAGAATGAAGACCTGCAGCCACTGCGGCCCTCCAAGCCTGGAGTTTGACACCCGTGCCCTAAAATATGCAGGTTAGATTGATTGTAAACTCTAAACGGGCACTGTACGCATATGTACACATTTGAAGCCTGAAACAGAGTGGCATCATATCCAGGGCTTCTTCCTGCTGTGTGCCCAGCACTACTGGGATAGTTCCCAGCCATCTGCAACCCTAAATTAGATTAAGTGGGTCTGTATATTATGATCATTCTTGGAACAAGATGGATACAAAGCCAGTGATGAAATGAGTTGGGGACAAGGCATAACATCTTTTTTCTTAATCTGCTTAATCAATAATAGGTTTGAGGGAAGCTGGAAGTCGAGAACATGGCGAAATGCAAGTGCCAGCCTTGGACAAAGTGTCAGTTTTAATACCATGACAATTTAAGTTGTTGGCAAGTTGTTGGGCAAGTGCAATTAAAGGGTATTTCCAATGGTCTGCAGAGAATGTCATATGTATTCCCAATGGATAAAGGGTGCATTTGTCAAGTTCTTCACTCTTTATGCCTGTGGACATGAACAGGAACAATGTGAGGAGCAGTGACATCATTTCCTGTACAGTCCTGGAAAATCAGGCCACTTCCACCTCCTTATAACCACAATTCAACCCGCAAACCAAACTCACTTATGCTTCACTTGTTAACATTTTCATCACAAATGAAAATTGTATACCCATTTATCCATCTTGAACTTGAATCTTAACTGAATGTACTTTTTTCTTTACAGGGTTGTGAGGAACCGGAGCCTGTCTAAGCGATGTTAGGGGCGAGGCAGGATGAAACCTTGGACAGAAATACCGCACACTCACATATACAGCCAAACTAACATATAGCAGGTTAATTTATAGCCAGGAATGAACTTTAAACACCCACCCAGTCCCCTAATACTAAATTGAATAAATGTTTTAGAAAATGGATGTCTGTTTGTTTATTAGTGTGTAATACTAAGCAGGCAGGAATAATTGCCATTGCAGTAGACATTAAGCCACATGGCTTCAGTACCTCCTCACAACTTCCTATATAAACAGGAAGTTCAGTAATCCTTATAAGAAATATATGGAAATAGTTTACCTTCTAGGCTGGCTTGTTCAAAGGAATCATCCTCATTTTCTCTGTATCTGTGTGGCTTTTAATCTCAGTGTCCAGTTTTCCAAAAGGCATGCAAGTTATTTGACCCCATATGAGAGACTGTGGATGTGAGGGTACCCTGTGATGGACTAGTGCCCCTTTAGGTTATTCCTTGTGCCTGATGTTTCTGCTGCAATGGAAATTGGCTCCTTGAGATTCTGAAAATGGGTGGATGGGTAATATTAGCTCAGAATCTTTACATTTGTGCATGCCCTCAGATCTCTTCTTCCGACAAGGCTGCAATAGTATTGAATTCTGATTTGATAACACTTTGGCAAAGATAATCATTGTTATTTAGCCAAATATGTTTTTTTACTGTGAATTTTGAATATTATTTTGCACTTGCATGCAGCACAGCTGGAATATTAATACTGGGGCTGTAGCAGCCTTTTATGTCCTTGCTGACCTAATCTTTGACCAGTAGGGGTCTCCAGGAGGCTGAACATAATACACTTTTCCAGTCATCTTCTCTCCAATGTCTGCTCTTTTCTCCATTTTAACCTTTTCTTTTATTTTGTCATTTTCACTTATGGCCTTTTCTTTGATATTCTGCTTTTAAGGCCTGCATCCCAGAATTGTCTTTTATCTGTTGCAGATGGCACTGGTATTTGGTTGGTATTTAAAGAAAAACTCAGCTGAAGACCAGTAAGACATTTGTTTCTTAAATTACAAATTTCTTATTCTCTTATGCAGTTGTCCATCTGGACCTTCCCCTTATTTTTCTGTCCTGGTTAGATCCAGATTGGCAACTTCTCTCAAGACAGTAACAGAGAAGTTTTAACAAAATGTTAAGTTTTTTGACAATGTGTGACATGGAATAGCCTTTGTTCTGCAAAAAAGCAACAGACAGGGATGTTTCTTGAGACAGGTGTTTCATTGTGGCCATTTTTGGACCCAGAACTGGACTTTAGGAATGGCAGTACCTTGTAAACCAAGTGAACAGAATAAGAGGTTTCAGTGGCGCTAATGCAATTACAAAGGTTTCTCTAATAGCCATTTAGCATGTGTGGTGAATGGAAGGATTGTAGGTCCAAGGGGATTGTAGGTGGTGCCAACCCAATCATTCCATCCATCCATTTTCCAACCCGTTGAATCCGAACACAGGGTCACGGGGGTCTGCTGGAGCCAATCCCAGCCAATACAAGGCGCAAGGCAGGAACCAGTCCCGGGCAGGGCGCCAACCCACCGCAGACCCAATCATTCCCATTTAATCAAATGAAAATTGCAAAAAAAATATGTACTCATAGGTGGCAAAAACGACCAAAAAAAGGGGATTCCTGCAGCTAGGGAGCCATTCTCAGCTTGCAAAGCCTGCTTTTAGTAACTGTGGTTAGGAGCTCCATCCTGCGGTGCTTTCTTATATGGAGTGACGCCTTCTTTTGGAAACTTGAAGGGGTGGAGTCAAATGCCCTCAATGGGAGTCAACTCAGCACTGTGGAGGGGACAGAAAAGGATGGGATTAACACCAGTGCCCCCTCTCGACCCAGGATGGTAGTAAATACTTCTGAGGAACCTAGACGATGATCCACTGATGCGTGTAAACATGAATAATTAAGGATAAGCTAAGGAAGTCTACCACTATAACACTAAAAGAACTGCTGTTGAAAATGGGGCTTTGCAGTCATATGTGAATAATTAATTAAAAATCAAGTAATTTCAAACACTAATAGCCATTATAAACACCAGCAATGTATTGGATATACTTGGAATCAATTTCATGGTATCTTGATAATAAAAGGTATCAATTTCTACCCAAAACATGAACATTTCTGAGTGACGCCAAACTTTTGAGCAGTAGTCTATTCAAATACTAGGAACAATATACTGTAAGAAAAGCCTTTAAAAACTTTTACAATTATCACAATATATTTCTCTCTATTATATAAAAAAATCCTGGGACGAGACAAGCTTTTTAGCCTGGGACGAGAAGTGACTTTTTGAGAGAGATATTTTCACGTCCTGCGAGACGAGACTTTGTGCCAAGAAATTTAACCACACTGGGGCTGAAAGTAAAAGACAAAGAGTAGATGACGAAGTAGAACGTCGTAAAGAATTCAAAAACGTTGGCGCAATACACAGGCAGAGCAGGTTAGAGATAATGAAAGTAAGAAAATTCGAAAGTCTCAAAAAAATGATAGTAAAGATCGCATTACTGCAAACAAACAGAAATTATTACTCAGTGAAATAACTGAACAGCAGAAAGAGATCAAATATATTGATTTAAACTTTAATTTCGGAGACTTGTAGATCGTCTAATTCGTGTTGTCATCAGGGAAAAGTAGTGTTTCTTCCCAATGATGAGGCGTATCCGCGAGAATTAAAAGATTTGTTGTTTGGTGAAAGTGAAATCCACATACGCGAGCGGCAGAGATGCGAAGTGGCTGGCGTGTAGAGCAGGCCAGGGGGTTGGTGAGCGAAGTGAGCAGGGGGCAAAGCCCCCTAGTTTATGCTAGTGGAGTGACCAGTTACTGGGAGTTCAAAATAAACTGGAATCACTAGGCTGACTGTGTTAAACGTTTTCCAAGTAAGAAGATAAGGCATGAATGATCTGTCTTAGGTCTAGACACACAATATACTGGATGTCTTAATTACGATATATTTGGAAATTTGTTTGCTACAATATATTAAAGGGAAATATGTTTCCTTATATTTCAGATATATCTTAAAATATATATTTGAACTACTTACGTGGCATTATATTGGAAGATATTTCCATCTGTTTATTGGGTTTACTGCAATACATTTCATCTTTGTTAGAGCGGTCCATTGCAGGATCCATTCAAGCACACACTCACGTCACTCACACTGGGTCCAAATTAGAGTCCATTTGACCTTAAAGGTTTATATGGATAAGGGACTAAAATCCAGATTACACAGAGGAAAATACATGCTAACAACAGGAGAACATGCAAACTCCTCACAGATAATGCAGCATCGTATTGAAATCTTTAGCACAACATATTAGTGCTTCTAACTGGGGACTTGTGGACGGAGATCAGAGAAAAACAGTCACAGTGCTTTGAACCTGTTTCCTTCCTTTAATTATGAGTCCTAAATTTTAGTAACAAATATTGAGGTCAGTAGATTAAAACAAATGTTTGCTATCCTTTTGTTGTTTTTCTCATAACTGCTGAGTTGGGGGGCGGGGGGGGTCAAAGCCCATCCATACAGCACTGGTGCAAGGCAGGAACTGGCTTATGATGGGACACAAGGCCATTGTAGTGTGTTTGAAATCGTCCAGGTCATTAGTGAGTATGCCACCCCTAAGTAATACACATGATGACATATTCCTTACTCAGGCAAAATATCCCAATTTAGTTGAAGATCTGCTTTTGCCATTTTCTTTCTAGTCCACATTCCTAAATTAGATTCTAAACTTAACTCAGTCATTTAGGTACATTTAATAGTTCAAAAATAACTAACTGTCAATGTAAAATAACCACAAGTGTATAAGTGATCAAATAGCATGTGTGCTTTTGTGTGTAACATTCATAAGGAAGCAGTTCCATTGAGGCCAAGGCACTTTTGTTGAGTGAGCTTCTGTACTTATGCTGGCCTCTGGCCGGACTCCCATTGCATTTTTGCTCACACCTCATTTTCTAAAACCGTGAGGTCCCATCACATGATGGCGCTGTTGCCTACTCAATGACCTCTGGGATTCACTAACAGGAGAGGCAGGGGGGTGCTCTGGGCATTGCTGCTGCTTTGCTCGCTCTCCAGGATCACAGGAGTGATGACTGGTTTATATCAGCAGACAGTGCTGGCCCTGTGTGCCGAGACATAGTCACTTTTAAGGCTTCGCTGCTGCCAGGATAAACAGACAAATCCCTGATTATATTTAAGAAAAGCGGTTCATGAAAGGCATCCCTGCCGATAAATGTTTTAAACACCACTCCCGTTGTCATCATGTTTGCCTTTGATGGAAAACTACCCACTAGCTTCCCAAAATAAACCCGCTTCCTGTTACACGCCTGGGAAACTCACTTTGTCTGCTGACCACCAGGAACATGTTCCATGCTTTGTTACGACACAGTGTATACTGGTTTTAACTGTTTTAATGCTCCTAAGTCCTAATGAAGTCAAAGGTACCAGCAAGCTTAGAGCAATAATAGAACTGGCGTTAGCATGAACAAAATCAAATATCAGCGTAAGTCCACATTGGACTGACTTTAATGTGTACAATCTGAAGCTTATACATTGAGCAGTTCCCTCAAACACAGGTCAGACACAGGTGGGGTGACTTCCATGGCAGAATGCACACATAGCACAGACACAGGTGACAGTGTTTGGGCCTATTATTTAGACAAAACTCCCTCAGTTTCAATCATCATTTCCTGTCACCATTTTCTGGGTTGGGAGGTGAGAGTTTTGTCTTCAGGATGTCTTTTGTGTCTTTAGTCACATTAAGTTAGTTCACGGTACTGAAGAACAGGTGTCATCAGAGTTGTGAGTGCAGGCTTTACTGTATTCTGCAGCAAGACGACAATTCTGGACTCTCTAGAAAGAACTTGGACAAAATCCTACAAAAATTCCAGGATAGTACATGGATGCTGATAGGAACAGTGATCTATGATATTGTCGTTATGATATTAGTGTCAATTCCAGTTTAGATTTTTTAATGTTAATTCGTACTACACTTTCTACAGTACTTAGGGACATATAGAATCATGTAAAGAAATACTAAAATATAACATTTATGTAGAATTTTTAAACATATAAAAAGATGTATATCTCTCCCTCTTCAAAGGCCTCCATGAACATATTTTTTATTCACATGCATGGAGAGAGTATTCTGTATGCTCTGAGTTTTGACTTTTTGAAAAGAAATCAGTTAGGGTAAGAGACATTGGAGCTGCCATTGCTAATTACGATGTAAGTTCCATGGTTGTCATCCTTTCTTGCTTCACTCTTTATAGTGAGTCATTGACTTGGAAAAAACTATGCAAAAACTCTCCATAAATGCTCTTTGTATCCTACAGTAAACTGTTTCCTGCTATAAACACTAAGATGTGAATACTAACATTGATACTAGACAGATAGACAGATAGATAGATAGATAGATAGATAGATAGATAGATAGATAGATAGA
>JANRMT010062814.1:39987480-40024503 GCA_026402145.1 Polypterus bichir lapradei
AGATAGATAGATAGATAGATAGATAGATAGATAGATAGATAGATAGATAGAGATACTTTATTAATCCCAAGGGGAAATTCACATATTCCAGCAGCAGCATACTGATAAAGAACAATATTAAATTAAAGAGTGATTACAATGAAGGTATAACAGACAGACAATAATTTTGTATAATATTAACATTAACCCACCCCCCCGGGTGGAATTGACAGAGTCGCATAATGTGGGGAAGGAACGATCTCCTCAGTCTGTCAGTGAAGCAGGACAGTGACAGCAGTCTGTCGCTGAAGCTGCTCCTCTGTCTGGAGATAATCCTGTTCAGTGGATGCATTGGATTTTCCATTATTGACAGGAGCCTGCTCAGTGCCCATTGCTCTGCCACGGATGTCAAACTGTCCAGCTCTGTGCCTACAATAGAGCCTGCCTTCCTCACTAATGGAAAACAACTTTATAAGCAGGTTAAGAACGTTTTGGTCTAGCATTAAAACACCAGAAAAATATTTAGGTATGGGCCGATAGCGACTGCACACAGACAATCAATGGAACAGCATTTATATTTAGCAAATGCCAGGTATAATCATGCAGTGCAACAGTCCCTGCATTAAGTAGTATCAGTGCCCATGGTACATTTGCCAAAAATGGAGGTGGGAGAAAGGTAACTGTGCAAGATACCACAGGTCTTTAATAATATGATCTATACACAATAATACATTAATAATAATAATAATGAAAAATAATACTTTAATAATAAAATATACACAATAATGTTTCACACAGCAACATAAAAATAAACAAAAGAAAATTCCATGCTTTGAAAAAGGTCCTTTTATTAGCCAAGTAAAAGTACCTTTTACGGAAGTCAAATGGACAAAAGGTCTGAACCACTTATTTGTCTCTACATGAAAAAATGTGAGTGCCTACCTACAACAATCTAGTTCTTCTTCTGCAATATGACCTGTCTTCTTTTCTTAGTGCAACTGACTCCTCTAAAGAAATAGTCAGGTGAGTGCTCAGCACCGACAGCACGTCTATGTCTGTGTATAACAAAGTGGGCAAGTTAGACTGACTACGTGGCGACACCAACTCATTGTTACCATCTTGAAATCTAAAAAACAGTAAGTAGATCAGCCACAACAAAAATAGTCTTCTCTGATGTGCCCAAATGCCCATTGAAAGACAGGTAGGTGTATAATGCTCTTTCAATATATAATAGGCAGCATTCTAAACGACCTGAAAATTAACAAACTAAAGTAAAATCTTATCAGAGAAGTTGTCAAGCAAAACATTTCAATAATGAAGTCAAGAGAAAAGCAAATGCATAACCCTGTCTGAAAAGTGTATACAAATTCACTTTAACTAATATGAAGAAATGTATTATGTTACTTAAATGTGGTTTGGCTGCACAATCAGATTCATTATTAATCTTAATTATTTACAGTGATGTAAGCTGAATCATCCAAGGTCAGGGAGGGTACAGTAAGTTTCCTTACATGTTTGTCTGAGTTTATGAGCAGAATTTTACATTGTTCTGAATTTAGCTGAAAGAAATGAGATGTACTGTTCTATTAAACTCTATTGTATATGTGAAGAACAAAAAAGATTAACAGTTCAAAACAGAATAAACAAAAAATCTGGGTGTTGTCTATATTGAAATGAAAGTTTAAGTTAAGACAATGATGTGTTTTGTACAGTGGGCGCATATAAACAATAAACAGTAAAGATCCTAGAACAGAGCTCTTCGCTACCCGAGACCTAACTGACATAACCCATGAAGATGCCTAAAACCGGCTGAAAGGTCCCTCTTAGATAAGGTTCATTTTAGTTATGCCAATACAATCTCAGAAACTCGGACAGATTCCCCTAGTTGTTCTTTTATACAGTAGGTCTGCTTCAGACACTGTGTGTCATACAGGTTGCCATTTTCACAGCACGGTAGTATACACTCTTCCTGTCTTGAACTTGGGGGATCCACACAGCCATCAAAAATAGAATGAATGGGTTAGAAAACAAAAGAATGGGTCCTTTATGACCCAGATGTCACATACAGTGCCTAGAAAAAGTATTCACCCCATTGGAAGTATTGATATTTTATCATTATACAATATTAAATCATAGTGGATCGAATTTGGCTTACTGGCACCAGCCAACAGAAAAATACAAGATATCAAAGTGAAAACCAATTTCTGCAAAGTGGTCTAAATTATTTACAAATATAAAAACAAAATATTTGATCACACAAGTATTCACCCTTTTAATATGACACACTTAAATAATTTTCAATTGATTATAGAATAAATGCACCTTGTATGCAAAGTGTACCTTGAGGTGAGTCAGTATGGTGGCCTAAACTACACAGTGAAGACAAAGGAACACTCCAAGAAACTCCATGAAAAGGTGACTGAAAAACACATCTCAGGGGATGAAGACAAGCAAATATCCAAGTCAGTGAAAATCCCACAGATTCAAGTTAAATCAATCATTAAGAAATGGAACAAGTACGGCACAACTATAGATTCTTTTAAGCTTCCTTCAGTTCTTCACAACAACCTGCTGTTTCCTGCCACCGACATGCCACTGGCTTGATGTGCTGTGGTTGCAGAAATAATTTTGTCACCATCTTAGTGTTCTTGTGCTTTAAAATCTAAGAGTGGTAAGCTAATGTCTGAATACTTCTTTGTGTGTCTATATTACGTTCAATCCAAGTTACTTACATCTTGTTATTCATCCATCTCTTGCCTTAGAGTTAAAATTTTACACAGAGCCTATAAGTATCCATCCCACTTTCACATTTTATTGTTAAACAGCATTGAAATATAATGGATTTAATTTGGCTTTTTGACAATGATCAACAGAAAAAAATGACAACAGATCTCTGAAGAAATATTCAACAAAAATAACCGATTGCATAAGAATTCATACGTTTTAATATGACACACGCAATTCCTCATTAACATAGCCATTTGGTTTTAGAAGTCAAAGGGATTCAATTGACTGCACCTAATAACCTGTGGTGAGTCAGTAAACTAAACAATGAAGACAAACAAACACTCCCAGCAACTCCATGAAAAGGTCTTGGAAACGTCAGAGGATGGGGACAAGAAAACATCCAAGATGCTGAATATCCCTTGGAGTCCTTAAATCAATCATTGGAAAATGAAAAGAACATGGCACAGCTGTAAATCTGCTTGCTGTCCACATAAAACTAATTGATCATGCAAGAAGAAGATTAGTGGAGGAGTCCACCATGAGACCTATGAGAACTCTGAGGGGATTAAAAACTACAGTGGCTGAGACTGAAGAAACTCACTATTCACAGCTTTACAGGAGTGTGCCAAAGAGGATGCCACTGTTAAAAATAACACATGTGACATCTTGGTTAGAGTTTACCAAAGGGCAAATGGCAGACTCTGAAGTCAACAGGAAAAAGCTTCTATGATCCAATGAAACCCAAAATGAGGTTTTCGACCATCAGACTTAACACCATGTTTGAAAACTACACAAAAGTACACCATGCAGTTGGATGATTTATCTGCAGCATGGCATGGAAAGGAGTGTGAGGGCAGAAAACTGAAAGATTGGGTTGTACTTGAAAACGTCTGGTCACTCATAATCCATAAGCAACCTGGTAGAGCTTGAGCAGTTTTGCAAAGAAACATAGAGGAACATTCCAGTGTCCAGATGTGCAAAGCTGATAGAGACCTGCAATCACAGACTCAAGGCGGTCTTGGCTGCCAAAGGTGTATCTACTAAATACGGACTTGAAGGCAGTGAACATTTATGAGACCAGTTACTTTGTGTTTTATATCCGTAATCAGTTTAGACCACTTTACGAAGATTTGTTTTCACTTTGACATTAAATAGTCTTGTTTTTTTGATCAGTGTCTAAAAAGCCAAATTAAATCCACTGTGATTCAATGTTGTATTATAATGAAATGTAAAAATTTCCAAGGGGTGAGTACTTTTTATAGGCATTGTACACATGCATTGAGTGGTATTGTGGCACAATAGTTAGCATTTCTGTCTCATAGCCTTAGAAGATTGTATTCATTGGTCAGCAAATTTACTGATTCTGTGCAGTTTGAACATTCTTCCTGCATGATTATAGCTATTTCTGTGTACTCCAGGCTTTCCTACTAAAGACCTGGGTGTTATGTTGATTGATTATTATACACTGGCATAGTGTGACTCTGTATGAGTGTGACTGCCCTGTGGATAGATTGGTATTCCATCCAGGGTAGGTTCCTACCTTGCCTTGAGGCTTTACTTCCTTTAATCCTTATACTGAGTTAAGAAGACTCAGACAATGGACGAACAATCACCTTCAGAGCCTTCATCTTTTATTTTACCCACAGTCCTTTGCACATGGTGAAAGAGGACATTTTCTTTGTCAAATGAACAATCAGTGGTGCAGAAATCAATAAATGGGTCTCAAAAAGTTCTGCTTGCAATCAGTCAATTAAAATATTATCAAAGGGTGAAAGCCAATCATTTGCTGGGGCCTGCTGCAGATTTTCAATACCTCAGAGTCACTAAACTGAGGGCTGTCACAAGCGTTGTCCCTCTGCTGCCTAACCCAAGCGTCCCCCAGAGCACATAATCCATTCCAAATAGGAAACACAGCTGTGGGCCATCTCTGTGGGTGGCTCACTTGTCCCCAGGAGGTTCAGCCAGTGTTTACTGTGATGTATCCCTTCCCCCTACCTTTCACAGGGAGAGAATAGCTGCTATCTCTGATTAAGAATAAAAAAAATAAAGCATTACGAAAAAGAAAAGAAAAGTACCGGTGCCGTTTGCTCAGATTATATTAGGGTCTATCATTCCAGGTGTTATTAACGTCTTCCTAACACCTCTTATCACAGTTCAGGTGGGCAGGCACTGTGGTATACTGGTTAAAGCTTTGGACATGAGACCCAAAGGTTGAGGTTTTCAAATCCTGCTAGTGACATTATGTGACCATGAGCAAGTCACATTATCTGCCTGAGCTCCAAATGATAAATGATAATAATGTACACAATGCTCCAGTCATTCATCTGTTTTCATTACCCACCTACTTTAATACAGGGTTACAAGAAGAGAAAGTCTAAATCTGCAGCAAACAGTATCAGGTGTCAAACATGTAAAGATTCATCCGTCCTTCTGTTCCTTCTGTATTACTAAACCCACTTAACTGAGTTCATGGGTGTGTAGAGCCTATCTTAGAAGCAGTGAATACAAGGAAGAATACGGCATACGTCCATCACTGGGCACACTTGCCTACAAACTGTACCAAAACTCACATCTACCTGGCCGACATAGACTTGCCAGCTCAGCTAATATGAGCAGTTTCTAATTAGGAACATTTATTAGGCAGTTACTACTATGTAATAACATGTTTACAATTACTTTGTTGGTCACAATAAGACTTGAAAGGCACCAATGACACTAACCTATAGTGACGCTATAGAGTGTATTTAGTTGTAATAACACAATGTCTACAAAATGTACATCCCTTTGGAAGTTTCACATTTTATTTTTACACAACACTGAATTGCAGTGGATTTAATTGGGCTTTTTTGACATTGATCAATAGAAAAAGACTCTTTAATATTACAGTACAAACAGATCTCTGCAAAGTGATCTAAGAGAATTACAGATATAAAACACAAAATTATTGATTCCTTTCTTTAAGGCAAAAATTCTCAATTCTGTGGATCACGAATAAACAGCAATTGGATTGAGACCTGGACTCTGATTCCCAGATCTTCCTATTCAATGTTGGGGATAGGTACAAGCAACTGGAACCCCTTGACTACTGGCAGATGATCTCCATTGAACTAATCGTATGAACTCTAACACCTAATGGTAGGATTTACTGTATTAAAAGGGATGCATATTTATGTAATCAGTTAATTTGTGCTCCATATTTGAAATTAATTTAGATCCCTTAGCAGAGATCTGTTTTCACTTTGACATTAAAGAGTCTTTTTCTGGTGATAAATTTCAGAAAGGCCAATTAAATCCACTGTAATTGAAAGTTGCATAACAATAAAATGTGAAAACTTCCAAGGGTTGAATATTTTATAGGCCTTGTAGATGTACAATAGTAAGTCCATAAGACTCCTATTATGAAGTTGCAGTTATATCATTGGGATGTGGTAAGAAACGTCTTAGAATGATTTGGAAATGCAAATGTTACATAAAATAAATAGCTTTTCTTGTCTTCAGATTTTACTATCTTTTTTTACTTAAATCTATTCCTAATACCTACTTTCATCTCTTTTTTGTTATATGCATTAGAGTGGAAACTTTGAAAGGTGCTAAATAATATAGAGACTGATTGATAGACCAAACTAGCTGAGCAACTTTTTGCCTTTTCTGGGTTTATTCAATAAAGTTAGTCCTGCATATCTTGTTAATTTACAAGTACCCACTGTGACCAAAATGCATAATTGGTGCTGACTGGTTCCACGTGTTGGATTTACTTTTACTTGTTGCATGTTAAGCTATTTTTCTGTTTTGTTTGGGAGGATAAAAATTCCCACATGTAGCCATATGTAAAACAAAATGAAATGGATTTCATCTGCAAGTCTGAATGAAACACTCTTAATATTGCATAACGAGTCTAAACTGTAAGTCATAAGGGGCATCTGCTTTGTGACAAGTGAACTAAACAGCCGAGCCACCACAGAGCACATTTTCCCTGAAAGGCTAATGAAATAATTTGCTTGATACAAGCCAAAAGACAAATGAGAAACAGGACAATAACAGAGGACCTGATGTAATTGTGTGTGTGTGTGTGTGTGTGTCATTTTTTTATGTTTCAGAAGCAAAACAAAACTCAGTGGAACAGGCATATCTGCTTAGTGAAGGAGACGGCTTGGGTTTGTGTGACAAGCCAGCCCTCCCAGGAAGACCAAAGATATATTGCCTTTAATAAAATCTGTAACACTGTGTACGTTTCTGGGGTGCACTGTACATGACATCAACTGTGATGTTTTTAATATCCATATTACTAAACATTACTCTTATTTGTCCTGTTTATCATTTTCTTACTGTTAACTTTACTTTATACACAACCTTAGAATAAACAGATTTTCCATTTTTGTCTGCATATAAAACCTGAAAACAATAGCAGATTATTCAGATTTAGAAAGAAGTTTTTTGCAGATTTTTTGGATATGATTATTAACAGATTTCAATGTTCATGCCTTCTCCAACAGTGCATACCAGGATAATGTTTGCTTATTTCACCCCCTTCCACTTAAATTGGCTTCAGAAATTCAATGGTTCCAGCCTTGGGAGTAAAATAAAATAGAAACCACTGCTGGATGTGAAAAGATGTTGAAGGCAGCCTGTCGAGTTCACAGTTAACCTCCCAGCTGTATGCGTTCCTATCAACAGGTGGTTAGAAGGTAAACTCCTAGCAGAGGTGCTGCACACTTTCAGCCCCCAGCCTCAGCTTTCTTTCCCATGTCACAAACTACCAGCAATGCTGAACACATCAAGAGAGAAGTCTTGTTTCTCAGCTTCATTTACCAACAAACGCCTGGTCCAAAGTCAACACCGCATGCAGGAGAGGGTCAACATCTTGGAGTTCCCTACTAGGGATGATGTTATTCCATCCCACTTTTGCCATACTTAATTATAATTTGTCAAATGAATCTGTGTAAGATGGAAAAAATCCATCTAACAAAGAAGGGAGAAAAAAGTTCTGATTGAGTGAGACTTTCTAAATTTCATCTGCCACTGCATAGAATGTTTAACAGTATAACTGATAAACTGAAATGCTATTGGACACCTCAGTCACACCAGCGTAAAACAGTTTTGTTATGCGTGCAAGTCAAAGAACACCAGTGCTAATCATACTGCTTTTATTTTACTATAAGATGCTGGAAAATTAACTAATCTTTTTGTTTTTAGTGAGCTCTATTATTGTTTTGCTCTCCTTTAAGGTCTATCAATTAAAAGTATAAATCAGCAGCAGTAAGAATCTTAGACAAAAAGAAAATGTGAATGAATATTAACCTGTATTAAAATCACTACATTGCCTGCCTGTGCCTTTTAGGTTTGATTTAAAAACATTTTAATTTTCTTTACTATAATCAATGTATGGGAAAGGTACAAGAGGCTTCTTTTGCTCTTAGTAAAACTTAAAGGCATCATTAAAGTGGTGATCTGTCTCCATGCAATGAGGCCTGCTAAAATATAAATGGGTGATAATGTCTCTCAAAGTGCATGAACCATCAATTAATGTATAATAAGACCAAATGAAGCTCTCATATTCACAAGAAATATTACCCGAGTGTCACAAGCTCTTAAGATGCCACACGATGAACCACTTTATTAATGCTTTATGAGTGTAACTAGGACCAAAAAAGCCTTTGCTAAGGTCATATTACATAGCAGTTTGTGACTAACAGATACAATATAGGCAGTACCGGATTTAAAAAAGTTACAGAGCCACATGCTTACTTGGGCTGAATGGCCTTTTCTCATCACATTTTTTATTTAGTTGTTTTATTTTTATTACATTTCCATTATTTACTTTAGGAAATAAACCTTCAAGCCTTCCCTCCCACTTTGTTTTAATCATTCCACACAGATTTTTCCTGTAATTTCTTCTTTCAGAAAAAGACAGCAAAATCTGTTAGAACACCATGTGGTGATCATCTATGGTAAAAATCTGTTGTTTTTCCACAACTGAGTGAAAATTTTTATAATATCTCAACACTAAAGGAAGGACTGAAGCAAACTGTATATATGTATTGTCACACACGTGTGAGTAGGAGGCAGCTAAAGGGTCTGAGTAAGTGTAATTAAACATCCGCCCAGGGGGCGGCGGAGTGCGCTGACTGTCTTTCTCAGTTCCCTACAGACCTTTCCCAGGAAATCCTGCAAGGTTCCGGCACATCAGAAGACATCATTTCCGAAGCCGGCTCCTTTGCTGACGTCACTTCCAAAGCCAGCCCCTTTGCTGACGTCACTTCAGAAGCTGGTCCCTTTGCTGACATCACTTCCGAAGCCAGCCCCTTTGTTGACGTCATTTCCGAAGTCGGTCCCTTTGCTAATGTCACTTCTGGTTCCGGCCATTCTGATGACATCAGTTCCTCTCCAGACCTTCAAAGCCTCCATCTTGGGCTACTATAGCCAGTTCTGTTTTGGATTTTGTGATATGCACATTGTGCTTCTGATTTAAAAACCCTTTTGCAGCTGGGCAAAACAATATACGGGTGGCAGCCCCAAACCTTTATAATGTCTTGGACTCTTAATTATCACAGTATGTTATAGATTTTAGTATGTATATTTATATTTTAGTGTATGTTATAGGTTTTAATTCTTTTTGAAGTCCTCTCTCTCCTCTTGTTTTTACTATCACTGTAGAACCACTCACCATCAAACTGTCGAATAATGGAGATGTTAGATGTTTTTGAAGGGGAAACTCAACATTGAATCACCTTCACCCAGATGACATAATATTGGATATTAATATCTCAGACCATTCACTGGTACTTATACTACAGATAATCCCATGAATATCAGAAGATTTATATTGTTCATTTTTATGTTAGAGCTAGTGTTCACTGGTCTAAGTCTGAATTGTTTCTTTTTATTGGGTTAAACACAAACCACATGCTGCAGAGATGTGATTGTATAAAGCTGTAAAGATCAACTCAAAACAAAATTGAATTTCTTTCCTCAACAAGATTAAGCAAACAATTAAATTGGTGCAACACATGTCTCTCACTGATGGAAGAATTAAAGCATACAGAATGAATATTTCTCAGAAGTTTTATATCTCTTTCAATGAACACTATTATACATAGCTACAATACAAGAAATTAGAATGTGTTACTTCATGATTTAATTGGAAAAAAAAACCAAAAAAAACAATGCTCTTGACTCAGAAAATCTGAGATCTAAAATAGAAAGAAACCTGGCACTAACAGATTGGGTAGCAAACATGTGGCCAATGGGAACAACAACTTTCTACTCCAGAACCGACATGGGTTATTATGGAAGTGAAATCTGCAACTTATTCTTTGTCAAATCTGATATGCACAACATTACCAGCAAATAGTTGTAATTGTAGTGAATACCCATAGGTTCAAATGTAAAATTATTAAGAATCAGGCAACAACATGAACAGAATATTTAATCATGTTTCAGTATTGTCAAATCATGCTTTTGTAAATGCCCACCTGAGGGGCAACATTTATGAAAGTTAAGGCATTCACGTGGTGGACACAAAGAGGGGCCCCCTCATCAAACTATGATGATAATGAGGGTGCATTATTGATGAACGTCTTTAGGGTTTACAGAGATTGTCTGAAAAAGGAAAAATATCCAGTGAGCGGCAGTGCTCTAGGTGAAAATGCCTTGTTGATGCCAGAGGTCAGAGGAGAATGGCCAGACTTGTTCAAGCTGATAACAGTAACTCCATCCCTTTATGACCGCAGTGTATCCATCTTCTGATGGCTACTTCCAGCAGGATAACATGCCATGTCACAAACCTCCAATCATCTCAAACTGGCTTCTTGAACATGACAATAAGTTCATGGAACTCAGATGGCCTACATATTCACCAAATCTCAAACCACTAGAGCACCTTTGGGATGTGGCAGAATGGGATATTCAAATCATGGATGTACAGCCGACAAATCTGAAGTAACTGCATGATGCTATCATGTTGATATGGACATTCCCAGAGGAATGTTTCCAGCATCTTGTTGAATCTATGCCATGAAGAATTATGGCAGTTCTGAAGGTAAAGGGGGTTCCAACCCAGTACTAGCAAGGTGTAGATGTGTATATGAAATAAAACATGTGCAAGTAAAAAGTAAATTAAAATTTATGGACCTTTGTCACATTGCTAATTCGCTTCTGGAATAAAACTGCTATTCTCAGCTATAAGAATCCTATGCTACCCTGCACTTTGCAATAGCTTACTGCATAGAAACAGAAAAAATAAAGTGTCTCCATACTGATCTGTCCAGATTTTCTACAGGATATCACAGCCTTTAAAGGAACAAGAATCTTATTCTTAAATCACAAATATGACATATTTTCTTTCTGCTTAGTAATTCCATTATTTTTCCAGTCAGAATTTATACATATGAGAAAATACAGTAAATACTGTACATACAGAATGAATGCTATTTATCTATCTATCTATCACACTAAGGGGGCTTTGATTTATTCCAAAGTGCCCATTTCACGATTCTACTTTAAAAGGAGCTTCTCACCCACCTGAGGCCGCACTGGATGCCAATGTGCTTTTATGTGGCATATTGCAGAACAAATGCAAAGGACAGACTGATGATTGGCTTTCTGTGCTGTTTCTTGTTGTACAATATTTGGTTATTATGTTGAGCATATGTGTGTTTTTTATTAGTTTAGCAAAGTGAGGCCTTATTCTGACTTCTTGTAATTCAATAACTGTATAAGAGATGAGCTGTAATCCTTATGCTTGGCACAATATTCACATTTTTACATTTGAAAACAAAGCCAAAGCCTGAAATATTAATCATAAAACAGCTTGATAACGATTGATACCCATTGTTTTCTTTTCTTTTGCTGTTTGGAAAATTCCTACACACTTATCTCTTTTGAGGAGTCTAAGGAAGGGTTTGGAGGATCTGTACAACTGAATAACCTCCGACAGCCATTATTTTTGTTTGGTTTGGAGTCAGAGCAGGTCCTCTCCCAGTTCTGCCTTTTTCAGAAGATAGCAACAAGGGAGATTATTCAGAGGAATTCAGGAATGATCTAGAAAGACCTGTCCATTTCCACATAAATAGTAAAAGTAAAGAAAAGCCACTCAGATTGAAAATTTAAAAATATTTCATCTTTTAGTATCATAAAAGAGTTACATCTAAATAAATTAATCAATAAGTTTAGTTGCCTTCTTGATTTTTTTTTTCTTTTAATACTGTTGAAGTATCAGTAAATACTGACTTACTGTATGTTCAAAATGATCAAAACACCCATAAAAGTAGGGTAGTGTTCTTAAACCACGTTTAAAACATTAAGTTAGTGGTTAAATATTCTGATTAAAATATATAACATCTTTATGAAATAATGTTTAACTGTTAAAATTTAAATATTTATCCCTTAATGTCTCTTTTATGCATAAATATTTTAAAAATGCAAACAAGATAAAGGTGGGCTTCTACTGTTTACATGTAGTGTATTTTTAAAAGGGGCACAAAGACATGTTAAGTGACAAAGCGGGAACTGAATCAGCAACCTTGATGTTTAAAGTCCAACACCTTAGCCACTGCAACACACATGAAGGGACATTTGTGTACAGTAATTGAAAGTATGTTTTCCTAACTCATTTAATCAGAAGAAACAAAATTCAATTTTACTTGCACTTGTTTTGTAAGATTATTATCAAAGTGCTCCAGCAGAGGGCACCATAGGATAACATTGTCTTCATCTTCCTTCTTGTCTTCCATAAAAGAACTTTACAGTGATATATAAGTAAACTGATAACGTGAAGCAAATTCAAACAAAATAAAGCTAAGAGCTACTCCAAGATAAACAGTGCTATCTGTCTATCATATGGCACCTTTCATATCAATCTATCTAAACAAGCATCTGCTTCTATCAGTGTTTCACCACTTTCACATGCTGCTCTGTTGATTGAACTCTGCCAAACACATTCAGCTGTTCAGTATACACAACCAATCTGTCAATCTCTCTATCTATCTTTCTGTTTCATATTGCCATTCATGCCCATCTATCTATCTATCTATCTATCTATCCATCCATCCATCCATTATCCAACCCGCTATATACTAACTACAGGGTCACGGGGGTCTGCTGGAGCCAATCCCAGCCAACACAGGGCGCAAGATAGGAAACAAACCCTGGGCAGGGCACCAGCCCACCGCAGTCTATCTGTCATATATTGCCATTCATGTCTATCTACAGTTGTGCTTGAAAGTTTGTGAACCCTTTAGAATTTTCTATATTTCTACATAAATATGCCCTAAAACATCATCAGATTTTCACTCAAGTCCTAAAAGTAGATAAAGAGAAACCAGTTAAACAAATCAGACAAAAATATTATACTTGGTCATTTATTTATTAAGGAAAATGATCGAATATTACATATTTGTGACTGGCAAAAGTATGTGAACCTTTGCCTTCAGTATCTGATGTGAACCCCCTTTGCAGCAATAACTGCAACTAAACGTTTCCGGTAACTTTTGATCATTCCTGCACACCGGCTTGGAGGAATTTGAGCCCATTCCTCCGTACAGAACAGCTTCAACTCTGGGATGTTGGTGGGTTTCCTCCCATTAACTGCTCGCTTCAGGTCCTTCCACAACATTTCGATTGGATTAAGGTCAGGACTTTGACTTGGCCATTCCAAAACATTAACTTTATTCTTCTTCAACCATTCTTTGGTAGAACGACTTGTGTGCTTAGGGTCGTTGTCTTGCTGCATGAACCACCTTCTCTTGAGATTCAGTTCATGGACAGATGTCCTGACATTTTCCTTTAGAATTCTCTGATATAATTCAGAACTTATTGTTCCATCAATGAAGGCAAGCCGTCCTGGTCCAGATGCAGCAAAACAGGCCCAAACCATAATACTACCACCACCATGTTTCACAGATGGGATAAGGTTCTTAAGGTGGAATGCAGTGTTTTCCTTTCTCCAAACATAACGTTTTTCATTTAAACCAATTTTGGTCTCATCCGTCCACAAAACATTCTTCCAATAGCCTTCTGGTTTGTCCACGTGATCTTTGGCAAACTGCAGACGAGCAGCAATGTTTTTTTGGAGAGCAGTGGCTTTCTCCTTGCAACCCTGCCATGCACACCATTTTTGTTCAGTGTTCTCCTGATGGTGGACTCATGAACATGAACATTAGCCAATGTGAGAGAGGCCTTCAGTTGCTTAGAAGTTACCCTGGGGTCCTTTGTGACCTTGCCGACTATTACACGCCTTGCTCTTGGAGTGATCTTTGTTGGTGGATCACTCCTGGGGAGGGTAAAAATGGTCTTGAATTTCATCCATTTGTACACAATCTGTCTGACTGTGGATTGGTTCAAACTCTTTAGAGATGGTTTTGTATCCTTTTCCAGCCTGATGAGCATCAACAACTCTTTTTCTGAGGTCCTCAGAAATCTCCTTTGTTCATGCCATGATACACATCCACAAACATGTGTTGTGAAGAGCAGACTTTGATAAATCCCTGTTCTTTAAATAACACAGGATGCCCACTCACACCTGATTGACATCCCATTGATTGAAAACACCGGACTCGAATTTCACCTTCAAACTAACTGATCATCCTAGAGGTTCACATACTTTTGCCACTCACAAATATGTAATATTCAATCATTTTCCTCAATAAATAAATGACCAAGTATAATATTTTTGTCTCATTTGTTTAACTGGTTTCTCTTTATCTGCTTTTAGGACTTGAGTGAAAATCTGATGATGTTTTAGGTCATATTTATGCAGAAATATAGAAGATTCTAAAGGGTTCACAAACTTTCAAGCACAACTGTATCTATCTATCTGTCATATATTACCATTCATGTCTATCTATCTATCTATCTATAGTGCATTGTTCTATCTATCTATCTATCCATCTATCTACAGTGTCCTCCATAATGTCTGAAACATAGATACATTTTCCTTCATTTATCCCTCTGCTCCACAGTTTGAAATTAAAATTTAAAACAATTCAGATGAAATTTAGGTGCACTTTACAATCTTTCCTTTGTGGCAATTGTACACATTTCGGTCACACCATGTAGAATTAACAGCACTTTCTCTAGGGGGTCCCCCCTTTTCAGGGACGCATAATGTTTGGACCAATTGGCGTCACAGGTGTTTGTGATTTCTCAGGTGTGTCTCATTGCTTCATAAGATACCTGGGCTTGCTTCTACCCTTTGGAGTCTTTAGGTGTCATTATTCAACATGAGAACAACAGTCATGCCAATAAAAAGTCAAACGAGCCATTATGAGGCTGAAAAACATACATTATAACATTATAAGAATGAAACCATTATAAACATTGGTAAAACTTTACGATTACCTAAATCAACCATCTGGAATATCATTAAGAAGAAAGAACGCACTGGTGAGCTCGGTAATCACAAAGGAGCTGGTAGGTCAAGGAAGACCAGCACTGCTGATGATAGAAGAATCCTCACAATGATAATAAAAAAGCCCCAAACTCCTGTCCAACATATCAGAAACACTCTTTAGAAGGCAGATGTGGATGTGTCAGAGACGACTATCTGTGGATGACTTCATGAAGAGAAATACAGACTCCCACACTGCAAGATGCATACCACCAGTTATCCATAACACTAGGATGGCCCGATCACAGTTTGTGAAAAATTGTTTAACTTTGACTGCAGAATTTTGGTAAAGGACTTGTGGACAGATGAGACAAAGATGAACCTGTATCAGAGTGATGCCCAAGGTCCAAAGTAGACCCCCCTATCTGTTAAACGTGGGGTCATCACGAACGTCAAACACTACACTGAGATTATTAATCACCGATTAAAAATACAAACAAAGAATAGAGAGGAAATCCTTACAACTGTGCTAAACTATATTTGTATGAGATTACAATTTAGTAGCACCTATCTATGATAATGTTATATAACCAAAGGCCAAACGGCATTTTACCACCATCTTGTGCTCATTAAATTATAGCCTAATTCAACTTAGTTTATCGTCTCTGTTTCCCAGTTGTAGTCACATGGTGTGCACATCATACTTGTAGATCACCAGCTATTCTTTTTTGTGTATGTACATTGTTTATGCTTGTGTTATAAAGCATAGTATTTTTCATTAACTTTCAATGTCCGTGTAATTTTTTTAATGATTTGTTTTATACATTTTTTTTACATCTTGTGACATTTTAAATTGTTTTTCATAGACGTGGTCATATTGTTTAAGGTTGCTGTCCTGAGTGTCTCACATGACTTGCATCACACAGTGGGTGAAGTCACTAACTACTGACAATATTTAGGATTATGACCCACAGTGTTTGCTATCCTAGTTTTGGAATAACAAAGGAAATTCAACTTACGCTTCTTTTTTGTGTTAGGGACAGTTTTTGTCATTCTGATTTTTTTAACTTCTCACAGATTTAAAACACATTTTCACACATTGTAATATTTTGAAAAATCTGTATCCCATAAATGCCGGAAGTGACTCTACTCCATTGAGCCCTTGAGCAAGACCCATAACCTGTAATTGCTTCGTCCTGGGTATGACATTAATCTTCATCCAGCCCTGCAAGCAGGTCCTCCAACTTGGGGGGAAAACTTGGGGGATGGTGGCAGGATTGGCACTCCAGCTATTGTAAAAAACCTCACACAGTCCTCGTGTGCTGCTGAGGTGCCACTCGTTACACATCTGCACACAGGTCCCAATCTGGATGGTGGGTGCGCCAACAGGCTTTGATCAGTGGATGCTCTCATCCTCTGACTGTATGGCATGTTTTTTGGCTGCAGAGTCTTTTAACAACAGTTTTAAGCATTGTTTCAACTTCACAGTGAAGGATAGGTATTCGAGGAAGGGAAAAAAATGACAGCTAAAAGTATAAGGACTTCAAATTTGCTTTCACATTTGAGTTGTCAATTTTAAATTTTTAGTACTATAGTGTTTACCTATCTGTGAATGCAACAATGTAAAACGTAAAATTCAGAATTTATCAAAAGTCATTGCAGTTAGAATTTAGGAAACAGCTCAGTGAGGGTAAAGCCTTCTACAGTGACAATCTTGAGCACAAGTTACAGCAGAACAAAGTAAAGGAAATGTGGAACTGGAAGGAGGACAACCACTGACTACAGACTGTAAAACATGCAAAGGAAGGTGATAAGGACAGAGCTAATGAGCTGAATCTGTTCTCCAACATGTTTGACTCGCCTTCCCCCAATACTGCTAACCTCTGTGTTCAAGCTGAGGAGGTTGCAGGACCCCAATGCCATTTGCACCCTGCATGAGCTTCCTTGACTATCTGTCTCTGCTAATCAATTCAGGAGACAGCTGGGAAAACTCTGCATGAGCAAGGCTGCATGGCCGGATGAAATCAGCCCTAGGGTGCTGAAAATATGTGCCCGCCAGCTCTGTGGGGTCCTTTGGCACCTATTCACCTTTTCCCTGAATTTGCAGAAGGTTCCCTAGCTGTGGAATGCATCCTGGGCATTCCAGTGATCCTAAAGATGTCAGATGAGATGCTCTTACTTCATACATCATGAAGAACTTTGAAAGGCCTGTCATGAAACAACTCCAACTCATGGTTTCAGAACATTTGGATCCTCTGCAGTTTGCCTATCAGTTACAGATAGGTGTGTAGGATGCTCTGATCTACTCTGATCTACATGTACCACAGAGCCAACCTGGATATAGCCGACACCACGCTCATGATAATGTTCTTTAATTTTTCTAGTGCCTTTAACACCATTCTGCCTCATCAACTGAGGAAAAATCTCAAGACAATGCACCTCCTGGATCATGGACTCCCTGACTAACTGAAAGCATTTTGTGGGGCTCAGAGGCTATGTGTCAGAAACGGTGGTGTGTAGTACTGGACCACCTCAGGGAATTGTCCTGTTTCCATTCTTGTTTACCCCTCTACACAACAGAGTTCCAGTACAATATCAGTACTTGCCACCTGCAGAAATTTTCAGATGACTTCTCCATCGAAGGCTTCATAATAAATGAGACAAATCCTGGTACAGGAAAGTTGTGAAGGATTTCATCTTGCGGTGCAGGGAAAACCACCTGCAGATGACAGAAGCTAGTGGTGGACCTCTGGCGTGCCAAAGAGCCTCTGAGACCAGTCACCATTCAGGGGGAGGACATGGAAGTGGTGCAGCATTATGAGTATATTGGGATTCTTATAAACAGTAAACTGGACTGGTCTAACAACACAGTGGTGCTGCACATGAAAGGCCAGAGCAGACTGTACATCCCAAGGAGGCTCAGGGCTTTTAAAGTATGCAGCAAAATTGCTGGAAATGTTCTATCAGTCAGTAGTGTCCAGTGCTGCAATCTCCTGGGGAATCAACTTGAGCTCCCAAGATGCACAATGTCTCAACAATCTTATCAGGCTAACCCTGGACACCCTGGAAGCTGTTGTGGAAAAGAGGACAGTGTCAAAATTGGATGACTTCATGAAAAATCCCCTTCAGGAGAAGCTAAAAGGTGCCTCAGGGGGACTGTTCTTCCCGCTGCTATCAGGTAATTCCAGGCTTCATCCTGATGTTCCAAATTAAGTGTTGATACTATTTAAGTTCATTTTGCATTTTTTTATTTTTAAGTTACATTATACATTATATATTATATATTAGATTTTCAATGCTAAAAAGAACTATTGACACCTTAAACCAGCTTCCAGCCCCCTCGATATTGTACCATCATGTCTCTTAGTAGAAGCCTTTGATGTGTTGGGCCCATCTTTACTAGCCATTATAAATGATTCTATTAGTTCGGGGGTTGTGCCCTCATTTTTTAAACATGCTGCAGTCCGTCCCCATCTAAAAAAGGCAGGATTAGATCCTGGAGTTTTAACCAACTTTCGTCCAATTTCCCAGCTCCCATTTCTGGCTAAAATGCTAGAAAAAATTATTTATAATCAATTGGTCAATCACCTTAACTCCAATAATTTATTTGAGACCTACCAATCTGGTTTTAGGCGTTATCATGGTGTTGAAACGGCACTCCTGAAAGTGTTCAATGACATCTGTCTTATTACTGACTCAGGTGATGCGGCAGTCCTTGTCCTCCTTGACCTGTCCGCTGCCTTTGACACCATTGATCATGAAATATTGTTGATGCGGCTCGAACATCTTGTTGGGATTAAAGGGGCTGCTCTTAACTGGTTCAGGTCATATTTAACTGGTAGACACTTTTCAGTGACTTTAATTTCTACTTTTTCATCTACTGTTCCTCTTAAATATGGTGTCCCTCAGGGATCCATTTTAGGTCCTATTTTATTCTATATATACCTTCACCCTATTGGAGCGATTTTTAGGAAATTTAACATTTCTTTTCACTGCTATGCTGATGATACTCAGGTTTATATTCCCGTCTGCAACTCTGCAACAAATCAACTCCACAACTGTCTGTCTGGATGGCCAACAATTTTCTTGATCTAAATCAAAATAAAATGGAGGTGCTTATAGTGGGTCCACCAGCTAAAGCCCAAATTGGTCTTGGACTTCTCGGCTCTTTCTCTGCTTTTTCCAAACCTCAAGTCCGCAATCTTGGTGTTACCTTTGACAGTAACCTCTCTTTTGAGAAACAAGTAAATTCTGTAGTCAAGAGCTGCTTTTTCCAACTTCGTCTATTAGGTAAGATAAAGCCTTTTTTGTCTTCTAAAAATCTTGAGAAAGCTACTCATGCTTTTATTTTTTCTCGCCTCGATTATTGCAATTCACTGTATTCTGGGATTAGCAAATCTCTGATACGCAGGTTACAGCTGGTCCAAAATGCTGCCGCTCGCTTTCTGGTTGGGGCAAGGAAGTATGACTCTGTTTCTCCTATTTAGCTTCTTTACACTGGCTGCCTGTCAGTTTTCGAATTGATTTTAAAATCTTGCTGCTAGTTTTTAAATCGTTACATGGGCTTGCTCCTGCCTATTTATCTGAATTGTGTGTTTTACACCAGCCATCCAGAGTGCTTAGATCTTCTGGTCAGTTGTCTCTTGTTGTCCCTCGTACCAAATGTAAAACCAAGGGGGACAGGGCCTTTGCAGCTGCTGCCCCTCGACTGTGGAACTCTTTACCTCATCATATAAAGGAGTCGTCTACAATTGAACTGTTCAAAACAAGATTAAAGACTCACTTCTTTTCACTTGCATTCAGTGACCTTCAGTAATACTGATGGTTTTCCTCTTTGTGATCATATAACATTATTTCCATTTATTATCTATCTTATTTTATGTTCATATATTTTATTACTATTTATGTTTTATTGTTTATTGTTTTTTCTTTTATTCTATTATTTTAAAGCACTTTGGCCGCAGCATTACTATGTTGTTTTAAATGTGCTATATAAATAAATTGACATTGACATAGATACACAGTATATAATCAATATACTTATCAATTGATTGATTGACTGAATTATCTGTCCTGTGAGTCTGTATCCTTGATTTTCCCTTGGGATTAATAAAGTTTATCTAATATAATCTAATCTAAGAAACAAAGGGAGCCACAAATAGCAGCATTATTGCAAATGCACAGAAAATAAAACAATATTAATATTTAACCAAATCCCCTATACTTAATTTTTTCATATTTCCATTTCATTAACCAGTTTCTTTCACTGAAACAAACATTTTAAAACCAATAAACAGTCTATTACTGGATAGTTTCACAGATACTTTCTATATAGAATTTTAAGCATACGACTTCATTTACTTTGACTTCTCAAAAAGTCTTTGATACAGTACCACAATGAAGATGACTTCTAAAACTAGAAGCTTTAGGCATCAGAGGTAACCTAAAAAACTGCACTTCAGCTGGTTAACTGGCTGGAGTTGAAGAGTACAGATGAGAGGAGAAAACTTAACATGGAGCGAGGTCATCAGTGGGGTCTGTCCTTGGACGCTACTTTTTCTGATGTGTATATTAATGACAATAATTCTGGTGTAGTAATTAAAACTGTAAAATTCTCAAATGACTATTTGTTACGTTGTTAGGAGTCCTGCCCAAATAAATCGGAGTGTCCAAGGTGTTTTGTACACTGCTATGCTTAATGTGCCTTTTTAACTAGGCAAACAACATCAAACATCCTAGTTTAAGAATATTTGCTCTATATATCTTATTTAATCTTTTAAAACAAAACAGTGCTATGATACTAAATTTGGAGGGAGAGCAGATACAAAGGAGACAGCAAAACAATTCAAAAAGACCTTGGAAAACACAGTTTGATGTAGAAAAGTGCAAAGCATTACGTGTGAGTTATAAATGGTAGACACAGTCTTTCAAGAAGTAACCTCTGAAAAGGATTTAGGTGTTTACATGGATGTAGCAATTTTGTTATAAGCAATGCAAAGAAGGTATTAAATTTGAATTCCCCCAAAGGAATTAACAATGTTTATCTAATTATTATTAATAAAGTTAATAAAGCTATTCTTGAGCCAAGGAGAGTGTGAAAGGACATATTAGCTATTAGCTAACAAAAACTAGCTTGATGGACTGAATGCTCTCATCTGTCAGATTTCTTTTGTTCCTTATGTAAGGAGCTTGTGAAAGACATCTCATAATGGAAGATCCCATCCTCAGTGTAACATAAGGTACTGTATGTACTTTATTCGTTTAGTTTATTTTGATTTACAAAGACAAGCTAAGACTTCAGCCTTTGGTCTTTTGTGTTCATAATACTTGCAAAATTTTTAATTTAATTCAGGATTATGGGAGGACAGAGTCTGGGCAAGTTGCCAGTCCACGGCAGGTCACATTCACTTACAGACATACAGCCAAATTTGAATTACCAATTAACCCAACATTCACATTTTTAGAATAGAAGCCAAATTATCAGGAGATAAATCTATGTAGACACAGGGAACAGGTATACAACAGAATTGTTGTATGTAGAACCTGAGCTAATCACTATACCACCACACCCGGTGTTGTACATCCCTTTTAAAAGGCAGTAGCTGAGTTTTTTTATATATATATATATGTATCATTTAATAGTGACTGCCTTTTTAATATGCAATCATTACAGCGTATACTGCAGTGGTTTTCCTTATACAGCCCTTTTCCCTCTTACATTGTTGTCATTTAAGTCGAGGTCAGATAACTAAATGACCTTCAAAAATATTCCATTTTTATCAGGGTACCTAACCAGAGGTTTAAATGGAAACCTGGGATGATGTTTGGTTGGGCATCATATGCAGTATGAATCATTAAAGAAGTACAATAATAGATCATCCGTATTAGTGAGAATGAGAGAGACTGACAATTTTGAGTGGAATTGCCTTTTTTTGTTATGTTTTCTTAACAAAATCTACCCCACTTCCAAATAATTTATTCCACATATCTATATAAAAGCAAAGAATTATTATTATTATTATTATGATTCAATGTGTTAGGATAAACTACAGTAATGATGTGCAATTTATCTTTAAAATGAATTCCATCTGTGCCCTTCCTAAAGAAACATTTGGTACCTACCATTCTGCACACCACACTTAATCTAATCCAGGATTACAAGGGCAAAAGGCTTTACTGCGCATCATTGGGCACAAAGCACTACCCGATATATATACTGCATATAATCACACAGTATATATCAGTGTCAGGAATCATCCCTCGATGGGGTTTCAGTCCCACCTTCACATGCAAACAGACAGGTGTGGTCTAAATCAATTGATTCACCAGTCAAAAACAAGGAACTCATTAGTGCCCACCTCTCAGTTTTCAAGGAATGCTGTATTTCATGTTGCATGGAATGTCACTGAAATAAATAAAAGAAGAAATACACCTTAATAAATGGATGATCGTCTGTGTGCTGGTGCATCTGTGTGTCCATCTGTTTGCTATGTCTCTGTCATTTCCAACTGATGGCACATCACAAACATTTGTAGTAATAAAATGCATTGCTTTTGTTATTCCAAAAGAAGGCAAATCACAAACATTAACACTGTTTCAACAAATACCATATCAAATGGCATATAACTGAGACATATGTGCAGCATTTGTCATTCCAACAGATGGCACATCACAAACATTTGTATTAATGTATTTTATTACTACAAAAGTTTTTGATGCCCATGTGTTAAAATGACAAATGAAATGCATTTTATTACTACATGCTTTACAAAATACATTCCAAAAGATGGTGCACTGCAAACTTTAATGCCAAGTTCTACATTGATTATTTAAATTTCAACCCGTCTGAGACAGGGGCGTAATTAAATAAATACATAAGAAATAAAATGCAAAAACACATTTGAAACATTTAATTATTTATGCTCACATATAATTGTGTTTTTATTTATTTATTGTCACATTTCAGCTGTATTTATTTTATAGATTTATTTGCATATTTCTTTATTTATTATAAATTCATTTTTTTCAAAATATTCCTTTATAGACCATAGGAAATCCACCAACAAGTCTAATTTATTGTTATATGTAATTATACTCAGTTTGTTAATTACAAATATTAAAAAGAATAACAGTACCAGACCTCTTCTTCTTCTTCCTGTAGCGAATACCATTTTATATTGTCAGGGATGCCAGGGGCGACGACCCGGCCGGGACGCCTTGGAGGACCGGAAGAGGGCGTGCGCCCACCTTGGACCACGTGGGGGCCGCCACCCTGGTTGCTTTGGGGGCCACGGGTAGAGGGCTTGGAAGCCCAAGTCTGTAGGGGCCCGTGGTCAAACGCCAAGGGGCGCCCCGATGCCTTGGGAATCCTGGACCTCAGCACTACCGCCACATGTCTGCCTGTCTGTGCCCGGGTTCCGTTCACAATATATATACTAGCAAAATACCCGCGCTTCGCAGTGGAGAAGTAGTGTGTTAAATAAGTTATGAAAAAGAAAAGGAAACATTTTAAAAATAACGTAACATGATTGTCAATGTAAGTGTTTTGTGACTGTTATGAGTGTTGCTGTCATCAAGGATTTGATTATCATTATTTCTTTCAATTAGGTTCGTATTTTGAGGATGTGTTGTGTTCAAGGTGCATTCCTTGTTTGTCAACCGTTGTAAAGATAACAGGTTTCATTCATCGAAGTGTTCACTACCCAAATCGCTACTCGTGAATCTAAGATGTTTAACAGGCATTCCCAGTATTAAGTTGTGGAATTGCCTGCGATTATTTAGCGGCAGCATCTCTATTAAGTTGTGGATTTGCCTGTGAGTATTTAGCGACAGCATGTCTATTAACTTGTGGATTTTTCTGCGAGTATTTAGCGACAGCGTTTCTATGAACTTGTGGATTTGCCTGCGAGTATTTAGCGTCAGTGTTTTTATGAACTTGTGGATTTGCGGCCTTATATGGGCAGGCAGGCAATTACGTGGGAGGTGTGGGGATGGGGGATGCAACGCCACCTCACACGGCGACCGAGCTGCAGGCTAAGGACGTATATATGTACGTAAGTAGGATTGAATTATGACCGTTACACGTAGAATTTCAAAATGAAACCTGCTTAACTTTTGTAAGTAAGCTGTAAGGAATGAGCCTGACAAATTCCAGCCTTCTATCTACACAGGAAGTTGGAGAATTAGTGATGAGTGAGTGAGTGAGTGAGTCAGTCAGTGAGGGCTTTGCCTTTTATTAGTATAGATATATTTTTTTGCCTATACTTCTCCAATAGAGATTTTGCTGTGATTTTTACAACTGGATGCCTTTCATGACACCAGCCCTACCCATGTATCCGGGCTTGGGACCAGATGACTGAAATGCCCCACTTGTAACATCACATAATTCAGGAAACATTCTTCATGATAAAATTCATGGATTCAGGCGAATGTGAACCCCATCCACCCACTGCGCTCTGAACTCCCACATCTTTTTGTTTGGCCACTGGCTCCTCATGTGGTACCTTATCAAAAGCTGTTTGAAAATCAAAAGAAACATTATGTGCAAACACTCTTCTTACTTTCTTATGAAATGGCAACACACTAGCTAAACACAATCTCCGAAGGTCTGTCATTTGACCGCACTGAGTCACACTAGATGTTAGTTGCTTTTTGTTATCTTTAAACTTTCATTCATTCTTCCATGATGTAATTAGACATGCGCTTAATTCAATCATATACCTTTAATCTCAGATGCTGCCATTAGCACTCCCTTTATATTTTTCATGCAGTCATTGCGCTGATGTACCCAATAAGACAGAATTCAACCGTCATCAAAGTTCACAACAACATGCACAGACATTGGGAAGAGATCAGAGAAGAGCTGAGCAAATGAACCTCAAATGTGGCCCAGAAAAAAAAATATTTGTAATCTATACTAATAAAAGGCAAAACTTTCACTGACTGACTGACTGACTCACTCACTGACTCATTCACTGACTCATCACTAATTCTCCAACTTCCTGTGTAGGTAGAAGGCTGAAATTTGGCAGGCTCATTCCTTACAGCTCACTTACAAAAGTTAAGCAGGTTTCATTTCGAAATTCTACGCGTTATGGTCATAACTGGAAGCTGTTTTTCTCCATTTACTGTAATGGAGATGAGCTCGAAAGCCGTGGGGGCGGAGTTTCGTGTGACATCATCACGCCTCCCACGTAATCATGCAGTACGTAGAAAACCAAGAAGAGCTCCAAAAAGCGCTGAAGAAAACATGCATTATATAATTGAGAAGGCAGCGAAACAATAAGAAGCGAGTGAGTGACATATACAACCATATTCATGAGTGCTGCTACTACGGAAACAAAGCACTAGATAGGGCCCTACGAATAGTTAGTTTAGTGTAAACCTAAACTTTAAATTAAGTTCATAGACAGGCTGCCGCTGGCGTTTGTAATTTAGTGCCTGCCCATATAAGGCCGTCCGTCAGCGGCAATCCAATAGAAACACTGCCGCTAAATATTCACGGGTGAAGGACTGTGCTTATGCAGAGGAAGATGAGATGGTCAGGGTGGTGTTTGGCACAAACTCAGCGAAACTGCGAGAGAAAGTTTTAAGTGCCGGGACTTAGGTAACATTAAATACAGCCGTGGACATACCACGACATGGCACCAGCACAGCTGGGAAACTTCGATGCATGTACACCGAGCGGCTCACATGAACTGACGCAGTGCACAGACAAAAAGCAACAGTTCCAAAGAGCGCTGAACAAAAACCGAATTACACAATTGAGAAGGCAGCAAAAAAATATGAAGCGTCTGATACATACAAGCATATTCATAACTGCAGCTACTGCGGAAACAAAGCACACGGTGGAAAAAGTCAATGTCCCGCTAAAGGAAGACAGTGAAAAAAAAAAACCCGTGCATGCAGTGTGTCAGGTCTCAGATAAAGAAGAAGACGAGCTGTTTATTGATGCAGTAAGAAACGAATCGATGAATGAAACCTGTTATCTTTACAACGATTGACAAACACGAAATGTAACTTGAACACAACACATCCTACAAATACGAACCTGATTGAAAGAAATAATGATAATCAAATCCTTGATGACAGCAACACTCAGTAACACTCACAAAACAAATACTGTATATTGACAGTCATGTTACGTTATTTTTAAAATGTTCCCTTTTCTTTTTCATAGCTTTTTTAACACACTACTTCTCTGCTGCGATACGCGGGTATATGTATATGTATATATATACCCCGATCTACATACTCGAATAATGGATACTTTATTCGCCATCAATGATTGTTTTGGTAAAGCCATACTCAGTGTATTCATTAGATGAACGGTAAAAAAGTAAGAGCGAGGGGAGGATGACTTATTGAGGCATGCAGGCAAAACCACAATAGCACGCGGGCTCGATGTACTGTAATGCGCGTCAACTCTATCTGAATTGCGCGATCACATTTGAAAAAATATATCTTTTCAAGTTCTATTTAGTCCATATGTGTCAAACTCAAGGGCCGCGGGCCACATCCGGCCCGGCGTGTAATTATATCCGGCCCGCAAGATCATTTTATATACTGTATTATTGTTATTAATGGCCCGGGTATATGAAGCGCTGGTAACACAATAAACTACAGATCCCATCATGCAGCGCTTCAGCTGCCTTGCCGAACACTTACCGCGTTAATCAAGTCTAGCTTATGATGCTGCAAGTTATTGCGAAGCTAGCCCACACAATGCCGAAGAGAAAAGGTGATTCTGAACATAGAGACTTTAAAAACCGATGGGAGGCTGAGTATATGTTTACTGACATTGCCGGTAAACCCGTGTGTCTCATTTGTGGAGCTAATGTGGCTGTAATTACAGAATTTAATCAAAGACGGCACTATGAGACAAAACATCAGGATAACCTGAAAGACCTGAATGCAATGCAGAAGATACAGAAAGCAGAAGAATTAAAGAAGAATCTGACACTTCAGCGGATGTTTTTACCCGTGCACAATCACAAAGTGATTTCAAGTGAAGCTGCTTTTATGGGAGACACAAATTCACCAGTGCAACTTGCCCCACTTTCCCTGTTGCCAAGTAATGTTGAACCAAGTCGTCACTACGGTGTTCCCAAATACGCACTTTGCTGATAAACTGAGCGCACTGAGTTTGCACGGCGCTTTGGTGACTTTGAAGAACAAAAAAAGTCCGTCTACATGCGGCTCGAACCTTGTGCATGTTTGGTAGCACATATCTGTGTGAGAAGCTCTTCTCAGTGATAAAGACTAACAAAACAGCACACAGGAGTCACCTCACTGATGAGCACCTGCAGTCCATCCTGAGAATCTCCACAACACAGAACCTCACACCAAACATAAACGAACTCGTTGCCAAAAAAAGATGCCAGGCGTCCAGCTCTAAAATGACATATGAGCAAAGACAACTGAATGATTTGATTTGTTATTGCTGAAAAGAACACATTTTATTTATATTTCCAGGTTTTTTTATACAGCATGTTCATATTTGAATTTGTATAATTTTGACAGGATATATTTTTATGGAGAGCAAAATCTTTTGGGATATTTAAAATCTAAGTTTATTTTTTATATAAAATTACATAAGAGTAAAGAAATTTGAATGTTTGTTCTTTTAACGTTTACTTTATTTCTAACTTGTATAATTTAGACAGGATATATTTTTATGGAGAGCAAAATATTATAAGTTGTTTAAGGTTTGAGTTGATTTATTCAGGAATAATATTCCTGTCTGTTTTTACCATTCCTACCAAAGATATTTCTGTCGACTAAATAAAAATTCCTTCTATTTAAAATTTAAATTGAACTTGAACAAATACGATAGTTCATAATATCCACGCAGACTTGCACGTAAGAGCGGGAGTCATCCGTTTTAACAAACAGCGTATTGCACTAATACAAAATAGCTGTGTGTGTATATATGTAGATATGTATGTATATGTATATATATGTTTATATATGTGTGTGTGTATGTATATATATATGTATTTGTGTGTATATATGTGTGTGTATGTATATGTATGTGTATATATGTAGATATATATATATGTATGTATATATGTGTGTGTGTATATATATGTGTATATGTATAGATATGTATATATATATGTTTATATGTGTGTGTGTAAATATATATATATATTTATTTATATATATATATATATATATATATATATGACAGCAACACTCATCACTCACAACAGTGACAAAACAATTACATTGACAATCATGTTACGTTATTTTCAAAATGTTTCCTTTTCTTTTTCATTACTTCATTAACACACTACTTCTCCGCTGCGAAGTGTGGGTATTTTGCTAGTGTATTAATAAATGTGAACATTAAAAGGACGGTGGGGGCAAGGTATTTTGGTGGTTTTGGCCCTCTCATCATAAAACCCTCTAAAAAATATCAGAATAGCATGAAGGAAATACCCATTTTTAGTGGAATCCTCCACTTGAAAATTATATATTTTTTATCTTTTATTTATCCTGTGTTGTTTGTAGTTATGAATGAGAAAAAATGTTAATCTCATGTCTATATGAAGAATTGAAATAACAAAATTCCTGATACAACAGCTATCAACGATGAACAAAAGCAAACAAAATTTGATCGTCCATTAAAAAAAAAACTCCCTGATTTCTCAAGCCTCATTAAGACACATGTCGGGTATCCAGTTGCATTCTCACAACATTCCAAAGATATTTTTGTTAACTATTTCTGGAAAATCCTCTCGTGAATGAAAGTGGAGTGGGCTAAAACCCGAAGGAGATTTTGAAATGAAGGCTAGCATCCCCCAGACTTTGTCAGAGGTCCTGCCGAGTAATTGGCTTCCTTCCACTACTTGTGATATCAACAAAAGCGTGATCTGAGAGATATGCAGAACTGGAAATTAAAAGAAAGGCATGTGAAAACTTACGAACTGGAAAATGTGCCTCAGATTTGTTCATGCAGTGTCTGAGGTGCTTCTACATGCAGAAGGTCAGTTCACCTGTCCACTTTCACAAACAGCTTATGGTTTTAATAAATTATCCTTTGATTTTGTTTATACATGTACTGGAGTTTTGAAATACATAGATTCCACATATAATTTAAAATGATTTTGAATTTGCTTATTTATTTCACCATCTAAGTTGGGCATAACTAATTTGAACGCTTGCCGAAGTTTCTACGTGATTGTGATTGCTGCAGTTTGTGATGCCACTGTATCTTCTGGTATAAATATCACATTGGTTGGTGTGTTCTGTAACGCTTGGAGGATATTCTTTATATTAACATTTTTAGGCACTATTAGATTTAAAGATGTTATCTGCAGGATTTTGCTGTGGCATTGGACCCTCCTTTTGTTCTTGCCTACGTATTTGTTTTGCCCGTCACTTTAGTATAGTTTGATTTGTGTTTTGACTATGGATCTAGGATTTTCGTAAATTATTAACAGGTTATTTTCTGGCTATAGTATTGAGCTGTATATTGTTGTAAGGTTTTTTTTGACACTGAGGAATCTGATGAAATAGTTTTTTGATTGAATGCTTTGTGCTAACACATTGACTATGTGACTGTTTATTGCCAGGTTTCTGAAGTATTGGTCTATGCCTATATGATAAATAATGAACTCTATCAAAATTAAAAAAGTAAGAAAATGTATTAGAAAGCAACTGTTTTATTATCAACATTAACTCTGTCAAAAATGTAAAGAATCTGTTATTTACTGTATTTTCACCAGCAGCTTGACTGAAAGTCTGCATTTGAATGAAAGTCCTTGAAGCATAGCACCACACAGAGTGCAGGCCTTGAAGCACAAGTGCCGCAAATATAACACATTTCTTTGTGCTGTGCACACTGGCTGCACACAGCACATTTGCTAGTTGGTGACTGTTTGCACTGGCGGCAGAATGTTCATATACTGCTGCCATGACAAGTTGGACACCTTGAGATAAAGAAACACCTATGAAGCAACCATCATCATCAGTACCAGAGCGTACGGGTTCCACATTATCTAATTAATTGTCACTGTGTTGATCACAGTCATCATCACCAAAATATTCATCCTGCAACAAATCTAGTTGTTTCAAAATATCAGCAGCTTTATACATTTTTCGCCACAAAATAGATACAGACTATTTATAACACTATTTTTGGCAGGCTGTTGCATCTAAAAAAATATGTGACTGGTAATCCACTAGGTGGCCGCACTATAGTACCTAACTGAAACATGCCAGCAAAGGTCAGCAGCAAGCTGACTGTGTCTGTAGTAGTTCTATGCTGAGATACAATTTTTCTCGTATATTATGTGAGTTACGACTTAATTTGTACCTCGTGTTCAGAACGTTAAAGTTCATTTATGGTCTGGGCCGTTTTCCACCACCATTTTGTTTTCTGTTCAGCTGTGCTAAATTGCCAAGTTTTGCCCAGTAAGGGGTGTGGCTTCGGAGGTTGCGATCCTGTAAGTCATTATGAAAGTGTTATTCTAGGTTCACTTCCTTATTTGATTACTCGTATCCCAAAACCTTTCTTGTGCTTTAATTTCATTAATTAGTGCTTGATTTCTTACAGATTTTGAAGTCTAAAATCATTTTTGTCCTTGTTTTTCTAAACGTTGTCCTCTTGGTGCAGATCCTTGCTTTGTTTATAGATTTTTTTTTTCTCTGCGTCTTTTCTTCAAGTCATTCTTTTTTTTCATGCCCTATGAGCAATAATTGTTTTCTCCTTTCATCTCCTAATATGTTCTCCTTGCCCACAGAATAGCTACAGGGCTTCTCTAGGTTGCTTATAACACACATAAACACTCTATTATCTTGTATCACATTTCTCCCTTGGTTTTTGGCTTTTGTTACCCCACCCAGTCGCATTATAAGCTTGTTTTCATGTCCCGGCTTCAGGCTTACAGTACCAGCTAACTGACTGAAAGGAGCTCTAAAGCCATGTCTAGGAACCAGTAATTTCTTCTTGCATGAGGAATGCCTTCTGAAAATCCTGGAGCTGACTGACTAGAGTTCCCTCTGATAGCACCAGGTCTTCATTCTAGAGGTTAGATGAACCCCTTTAGATTATCCTCCAGCAAATATAACAGAAGTCCAAATGTAACAAAAAGCAGGGCTGTGGAGTCGGAAACAGTTTTGGGTACCTGGAGTCAGAGTCAGTAAAAATGTATCGACTCTGGCTCCTAATAAATTTAAATTGTAATGAAAAAAAATACAGCAAGTTCAAATGTCCCATTTCATAAACAATAGTCTTAATTAAGTACTTCTCTGATGTAAGAATAAAGCCCAGTACATAGTTGTGTTACTACTACTGTGAAGTTCAGCTGAGCTATTCTACAACCTGACATTCACATATTGTAATCTGGATTATGGTACATTGCAAAAAAGTATTGTCATTTTATTTCAGATATAATGTTTTTAACAAGTTAATTTGAGTGTAAACAAGTTTAATGATGTAGGTGGAGGTGTGTGCTATGGCCTGATGTGTGTCCAGGGGTTCTTGTCTTTTGTTTAAACAGGCCAATATGGTAGAGAGTCAGCTTCCTAGCCAGTAGTTCTGTGGTTAAATGATGTGTATGTTGCCTTCCTTCAATCAACATGGAAAATATATTAGCATATTAAATACAGAGTCGGAGTCAGAAGTACCAGAAACTAAGGAGTCGGAGTTGGAGTCGAAGGATTTACAGTATCTACTGACTCCACAACTCTGACAAAATGTACATCTTTGGTACCCTTTAGTGATGTGTGGGATTCCCACAAACGTAGCTGTTGCCCCACTGCTGTTCTTCTGAACTGGTTCATATGGAGTAGTTACTCCTTATGTTATTAAATATTAGCGTAGAAACTATCACCCTTTAGTGGTATTCCAACTTCTGCTTTGGTAAGATAATGTGCAATATCAGTGCCAGAATTGCCTGTCTTTATTAGCTAAGCTTTCTTTTTCCACAGTCCCAGTCCTGACTGGGCATCCCATTACATTGGTGGTTTTTAATAAGCAAAATGAAGCTAAATGGACAAATTTGGCCAGCTATCCCTAAACATATCCTTAGCATACTTAGAAAACTTAAAGGGATTAAAGACCCCAAACAGGCGTATACTGGTGCATGCATGAATGCACCTTAAGATGGTCCTGGCCAAGGCTGAGTACCATCTTTCACTAGTTGACACTAGAATTAGCAGCTTTCATCCCTACACTGGAAAAGTATATTCAAAACAAACAGATGAATGAAACTAACTGTATATCATATGGGTGTCTCATTTTTAAATCTTGATCTAAAATGAGCATAAGGCGTTTTCTCCATGTGTTTATACTACAGATGTAATATGAGCTTTCAGGCAGCTGTTCTATCACATGCGAGATGAACCACACTAAAATGCAAACATATGTTATGTACATTTTGTACTACTTGGTAGCTTGGTAATAGCATGGAAATGTCATAATAAAGAAACAGGAGCTCGTAACACTGATGAGAAAACTTAAAAATTGTCTATTTCAAGTAGTTTGTTTATAAACAAATAATTGGCACATATCAAATATTTATTAAAGCAAAATGTCCTTTGTCATAAAGGAAAATTTTGTAATATTGTATACCTTGTGAGTGACTTAACAGTTCATCCTGAATTAATTAATTGCTAAAATGGTTGCCTCTGTTTTCAGTTCATTTGCTTCCTTCCTTGCACCCTTAGCCATAAAAAATAAAGTATCATACAATTGGAGTCTATTCAGTCCACTAAGCATGTTTACTTAGCTAATAGATAAGTTCAAGCAATAGCTCATCCATTATTGTTTAAAGTCATGACAGTTTCTGCTTATATGATAGGAGATGTTTCCCATTCCCAGTGCTGTACTTTACTGCATGATTCACAGTTTAACTGAGAGAATTTTACTGGATTAATATAATTGATGCCTTTGACAGTTTTGAAGACTATGATTAGGCCTCCACATGGCAGTGTTTGTTCAAGAATAGAGATATTTCATTCTTAGTGATCTGATGAAGAACTTCAGAATATTACAATTTGAAAAGCAAGCATTTGTCTGTATTCATATAGAGAATGACCTAAGTGGTAGCACTACTGCTTCTGCAGTAAGGATATCGGGGCTTCGCGTCCCAGGACCTCTCTTTGTGGTAGCACTTAGAGTAGTGAGTGAAGTGCTAGATAAATGTAATGAGTTATTATTATTAGTAGTATGCAGTATTTGATTTTCCTGCATTTGTAGGCATTTTCACAAGGGTTCTGAAGTTCACTTTTCAAACCTTAGCTTGTGATGGTCACTTGTGATGTCATCTGTATAGTAATAAAGATATTCAGTACTCAGCATTGAGTAACACCCCCCATTGAATGATTTGTATTGATTTCTCAGAGAACACCAGCATAATTATCAAAATGTTGACAAAACTGAATTTTGTTAAACATTTGTTTTATTAACAACATTAAATCTTGGTCACCATCATCATTAGGATAAGAAAATAATATATTTTATTTAAGTAAGCTGTTGCAAAAATGAATACACCTTGTCCAACAAATTCCACCAAATCTAGTATTTTTTATGGCCTCCATGATTTTTAATAACAGCTCCAACTCTTCTAGGCAAGGAATGAACGAGTCAAATACATCCTGCCACATCTGCTTTTCCCCATTTTTGGAGAATGAGCTGTTTCAGTGCCTGGATGTAGGATAGAGATGATGCTCAACCTGTCTTTTCAGAACTCCCCACAGGTGTTCAGTTGGTTCGAGATCAGGTAACATGCTTTGCCACTGAATTGCTTTCACCCTGTTCTTCCTCAGAAATGCAACAGTGGCCTTGGATGGATGTTTTGGGTCATTATCATGTTGAAAGTGTGCTTGAAAGTGTGTGTCTTCTCCTTCAGTATTTTACAGTACCCCTGTGAATTCATGATGCCATCTCTAAAGTGTAATATCCGGACACCTGCAGCACTCATATAACCCGACAGAAGAATACTGCCACCACCATGTTGTGCTGTGGGCACCATGCATTTTTTATTGTACCATACAGTTTACATGACTTCAGTTCCAAAAACATTTACCTTTGTCTCATCTCTCCCAAGTACAGAACTTCAATAGTCTTAACCTTTGTCAACAAGGGCCCTGGTAAATGCCAAATGGGCTTTTTGTGAAGAGACTTTGGCAGTTGCTTCCTTAGTGGACGACACCCATGCATGCCATTCCTTTGCAGCGTATGTCATACTGTGTCACAGAAAACAGTCACCCCTGTTTGGCTTTCTACTTCTTTAGCTAACTCTGATGAACTTGCACGGTGATTTTCCTCAAGTCTTCTTATCACAAAACACTCACGCCGATGTGATTGGCCTGGTCGTCTCAAGGAGCCTGACACAAGTTCATCCATTTCAAATTTCTGAATCTTTTTTGCTAGGATATTCTGACAGATTAGCAATACTTCACTAATTTTCTTGTAGACTTGGATTATTTGGGTGTGAACTTATTTGTCAGTTATGTAATGGTCACCTGTCTGCTGATTGATAAGACTCATCTGTTGTTGAATTCATGTTATTTAGCATTTTATCAAGTGTTATTCCTAAGACCTTCAATGGAGTTTACTCTTTTTCACAACATGGTCTTAAATCATTTTGTTAAGAAAAAAAATCCAGTGTACTGACAAATCTCATTTGCAACCAATAAGCTGGATTTGCTGGACTGTTTTATGGTATAAAATGTGTAGCGGTGCTACATGATTAATGTCATCGTAAATGTATTTTGTCTTTAGTCGCGTTGTCCTGTTTACGTGGTTTGTGTGTATGTAAATATTCTGCCCTGGAAACAAAAGGGGAAGGTAATGAGTCACACTTGCCGATTCTCCAAGCTTAACACAAAATTTAATGGCACAATGTTGCTCCAAATTCCGCTGTTCCATTTTGCGTGACGCACAACCAAAAACACAACTTCGCTAATAGCAGTCACAAAAATCACGTAGTTAACGGAACGAGTTGAAACTCGCACTGAGCTATGGGAGGGTACTGATACACGTGCTCTATCAAGGACAACAGTGCAGCGTTGCCAGATCGCTTGCAGTGTTGCCAGTCTCATTACTTCTTCCAGTCCTCTCTCCAGCTCCATCCTCTTCCACCCGACTTCCGCTCTCGAATGCAGGGAGGTGGCCCCTTTTATACCACCCCGGATGGGCTCCAGCTGCTTCCCGGCACTCCTTCTTGGACACGCCCCCGTGTGGCGGAAGTGCCGGCTGCGCACCCGGAAGCCCTCCGGGTGTCCCCATTCTTCTTCCCCCCAGCACTTCCTGGTGTGGCGGAAGTGCTGGGCTCCAGGGTTCTTCAGGCACCGGGGCGCCGCCTGGCAGTGGCCACGGGCCCCTACAGGGTTGGGCTTCCAAGCCCCCTACCCGAGGCCACCAACAAAACCAGGGCAGTCTCCCCCTCATGGTCGGGAGGAGGCACCAACCCTCCTCCGGTCCCCTCGGGCGTCCCGGCTGGGCTCCACCCCCAGCTGCCTGTGACTATATGTACATATATATATTATTTAGAATTTGTTCATTTCTTTTTTATCAATATATTATTACTTTATTATTTTACATATGGTTTGTTTTTTGCCATATTTTTGATTGTCGACTGGGGGAAGAATATTTGGAAGAAGTACGGCTTGTCAGGTCTAACGTTCTCAACTTGCCAGGCCACAGGTCACGGTGGTGTAGCTGCTGTTTTGAGAGAGTGAGTCAGCCGTTGTATATCCTACAGAAAATATTAATTCTAAAGGGAGACAGATGACTTTCTGAAAAACCTTTTGGGGTGTACTTATTTATGCTGAGCGCTGTAAGCCTTGATACAGCATTACTTTGTCTTTCATAATTTCAGAGAGGAAGCCCATATTTTTGTCTGTTCTTCAGATTTTTTCCCTTCATTTTGAAGCTAAAACTCCTGTAGTAGTAGTTATTTATTTTGCTCTGTGTGACTCGAAGACCTTGACGTTGATGTGTATAGCACTCATAGGACTTTGTGTAGATAGGGCCCCACGAATACCTTTAAGCCCAGTGGTCCTCAACCTCCTTTTTCTGGCACTGCCTACACTAATTTGGACAAATTCCAAATGACGATTCTCCTGTGCTTACTCTTGCCAGTAGTCAGGAGATTCCCATGATCTTTTCCTAGCAATCCTATTAGTGTGCTGGATGTGTGTGAGGCCATTGCCATCCAGCCTTCAAGCTATGGAGAAACTTGTGTAAATAGGACTACCATAATCTGGTGCGAATACCCTCACGCGCCAGAGACAACCTTATGAATTGCTGTTCCATGGATATTCTCTAATTAAGGAATCACCTTTGCATAAATATAGTTATTTAAGCAGGAAGAAGTTGTTTAAAGAAGAGTGTTGAGTGTAAGGCTGCTGTGCAGGATAAACAGTAAGTAATAAAATTTTGGGTGTTCTTCTTGAATGGAAGCCAGCATGTGGTGCATCATTTTATTTTCTAGGACAGCAGCCAACTACAGTATATGTTGCAATGATCTCAATCAACACTGTGCATTATCTGTTAATTTCTGGTTAATGTAATACTTTTAAAGCATTTATTTTATAAGGTGAAGCTTTACATTCATCATTCAAGAAAGCATGTAAAAATTTAGTAAAGAAAATGTAGCAACGAACAAATATAAAGAGGAAATGTGGAAGAGGTCTTTTGATTTGACTGCAATGTAGTCCTTCTATTAAAGGAAAAACAAATATCCCTGAACAGTGATGGTTCTGTTTTCAGCATGGAAGGTTGTTTGGCTCCAGAAATAATTGCAATGGTTTCAAATCACAATTCAAGTTTGATGTATATTAAACACTAGCAAAATACCCACGCTTCGCAGCGGAGAAGTAGTGTGTTAAAGAAGCAATGAAAAAGAAAAGGAAACATTTTGAAAATAACGTAACATGATTGTCAATGTAATTGTTTTGTCACTGTTGTGAGTGATGAGTGCTGCTGTCATATATATATATATATATATATATATATATATATATATATATATATA
>JANRMT010062814.1:40032336-40115846 GCA_026402145.1 Polypterus bichir lapradei
AGAATTTCGAAATGAAACCTGCCCAACTTTTGTAAGGAAGCTGTAAGGAATAAGCCTGCCAAATTTCAGCCTTCTACCTACACGGGAAGTTGGAGAATTAGTGACGAGTCAGTCAGTCAGTGAGTGAGTGAGTGAGTCAGTGAGGGCTTTGCCTTTTATTAGTATAGATAAATTCTAAAATAAATAAAAGAAATCTAAATTCACAAAAACACAAAATTTTAAAAGCTGCACAAACCTAAATTGTAAACATCTACTTTTGTAGATAGAGATAGTTTTTGTACTTTCATCGAGGTCAAATAAAATATCTTAAAATAAAGTCAAAAGTCAAAGCTAGAGCTCTTGTAACACCAAGCACTTATAAAAAATAATTTCACACTAAGTCTTGAAGGAGTTCATCCGTAATCTGTGATACCAGGAAGTTTATTGTGCTGACCTTTCAACTGTCGCATCAGGTCACAACCTCCAAAACCACACCCCCTTGCAGTGGCTAACTGCATCATTGTAATGAATCATATAAATGCAGCATACATCAGAAAATAAAATTGCAGGGTAAAGGTGGAAAACACTAATAGTATAATAAAATTTTAAATCAGAAAAATTATTTTTAGAAGTATAATCTGGATATTTCAAAACATACAATGTGAGAAAAGATAAATATGATATGGAAAAAAAACAAATCCATGTTACAACAAAACTACACATTCCAAAACCAGGAACCACAATGCCAGAAATGCCAAATACCAAACAATCCAAAACAAAAAAGTGAACCTTAAATAATGGATCATTAGTTCTGATTTAAATAGTGAGACAGATGTGTTATTTTTAATAATGGCAAATAGTTAATTTGAATACCTATAGACAGGGGCACAGTAAGGTAGTTGTGATGGGGAGTTTAGACAATTCCAAGGGCAAAGGAGACCTCAGACATATTGGAACATAATTTTATCGGTCCGTTATTAAATATACATTTCCAAGAATATTGTACTTAAAATTTCGTGTTTTGTCAAAAGTATAATTTCACACTCAAACTGCATTGCACTTCTCCCCTCTCTTTTTGCTACAATGGTTCAAACCAGTTCTCACAAACTTGAATCATTGATCAGCAATCTCCCATTTGCTAGCCAACATTAGATGCATCTTTATTTTGTTTAACAAAAATGTCAAAAGTCAATTAATGGTTACAAGAAAAAGAAACAAAAGCAAGGAAAACTTGAAATAGAGAAGAGAGGGACACAGCTGGTCAAGCAATTTTTTTTGAAGAAAGGCCAGTTTATCAACTTTATTCCATTCTTCATATGTGATGTAAACACACCAGTTTATAAGATGGTTCAGTTTAAGCTGCAACCAAATGATCAAAAAAATTAATTGGAAGCCATTTTGAATAATACTTTCCTGGTAAAAAAAAAATCAAGCTGTTTTTACAGAATTTAAGTTGCTTTGAAAATGTCTGCTAAGTAAAACTTATAATAAGGGCTAAACAGTTGCAGATCATTACAATGCAACTTTTGGTATATTCAGTTATTTCATTTGTGAGGCACAAACACAGTCATCATCTTACTCACAATGTCACAAAGCCTCAATTGATATAAAAGAGACTATTTTCTGGCCACAAGGAGAAAAGGGGCTCTTAGCAGTGAAAGCATAACATAATGACCACATTCAGCTTGTTTAAACAATCCTAGATAGTAATACACATGTCCACATATTCCTTTGCAGTCACGTCACTTTTAATTATGGAATTCTTCGATGAATTTATATATAAATTTACAAATTTTTATAGTATACTTAAATGATGTTGTAATAATGAAATATTAAAATATAAAGAAAAGGACTAAAGGTAACTAAAGGTTAACTAAATATTGCTTAAAACATGAGCATGTGAGGTAAGAGAAACCACTGGCTTAATTTTCCAAGGTTACAATGAGGTAAATGAGTAACGAGCACCCACCTAGAAAGCAAGGATAAACTAATGGGAAAGCCTAAACACCCCTTCTATGAAGTAGTGCCAAGATCAGTAATTCAATACTCAAATCACCCCTATTAGCAAAGCAACCTTCAGGTAAATGGGAGAGTTGACAGTCAAAAAATACTGGTAGCACTAGTTGATTGGATGGAATAGTAAAGTTTTACATATTATGTATATTAAGAGTCAGATGACATGATGTATTAGATGAGGTAATAGTGATAGAAAAATATAAAAGCAAATGAATTGGTTAATTCATTGTTCATTCCACGGACCAAGGCATTAGTCCATATCTTTCTGCAAGTAAGGAGTTATTCTGCATTCTCATCTGACTCCATGACAAATTTCTTTGAAAACAGAGGAAGGGTTTTTCCACAACAGTATGCACAGAGAAAGGTGTTTTCAAGCACCCCTTTAATTAGAAGGCTGCAGCATGCATAGAACACAGTGTCACAAGTGCTTCATGATTTGCAGAGGCACCGTATGTAGAAAAGAAACAAATACTAATAATAATGTAGCAAAGAACTGAGCCAGCACACATGGCTCATAAGGATTCCAGGTCCTTTTTGTGGCTCATTTTATGGCTTGCTATCCCAACAAGTTCTTGCTCACCCATCTACCAGACCTAAGACACAAGGCTATGCAGATGCTTCTCTTATGTAGAACACACCTGTGTGGGATTTGGTTGGCTTGTATATTTAAAAATAAAAGTTGCTTGGGTATCAATATTATTATTTCCTGTTGGCTTTTGTTCTTAATTTTGCCATTGGTACCATATTAATAACATATACAAAAGCATGTACATACAAATAACACCTACAATTCTAAATCTAATTTCAAGTATATTTGAATATTTACTTATTTTAACTTGAATGTTCAAATTTATTTTTTGGCTAACTTGACTGCCCTAGTAAGTATGGGACTCACATAGCGCAGTATCATTCTGCATACGTAAAGTTATCAAAAGCTTCAAATGGGTTTATCTGTTTATACCTGGTGCAGGGTGGGTATAGTGCTGGGTGGGAGGCCCACTATGTTATCCTTTAATGGGGTCCAAAATCTCAGGCGGCACCCCTGCCTCTAATAGCTTACAGCTTTGCCTCCTACAGTAGTTTTATTTTTCCCAGAAAAGTTTTGACGATCTACATCTTGTGATCATAATATTTGCTTGAGTACTGAATACACAAAGAATGTGCAGACTCTACCAGATAGTCACCTGGCTGGGATTCAAAGTCACTCTTAAGTTGTTATGAGTGAGCAAAGTTAAACCCAGCATCACCATGCTGTGTTAATATGAGCATTCTAACACAGTAACATATTTAGACGCTGGAAAAAAAGAAAAGGCAGTGCTTTTTAAGTGATTATCCTACTCTTTGACAGGCTTTTTTGTATACTGTTATCGTCTCTCTATAAAGTTGTTTTTTAAGACATGATGACAGAACAATTAGAAAGTGACCAGCCAGCATGGAACATCTGAAACCTATTCCCAGCAATTAAAGAGAAAGAATGATCAGCTGTAAACATCATTCGTTTCCACGGCATCTGTGCAAACATCCCTTTAAACACAGAGACACACAAATGCACTTGCCTGCACATACAACAAAACACAAAACAATGATCAAACCGCATCATCAATAAAGAAGACGGTTAACAGCTAATGGCAGTGGTTGTTTTGGTGACATTAGTCCGGTTTATCTGCCCTAAAGAAACAATATGACACTAAAGTCTGGAGCGCATCAGCAGATGAAAAAACGTAATGTTGGCCTATGACCACATTACTAAATTTGTCATCCATCTGGATTCTTTGTGGTCACTGTGTGGAGACTGGGCCTCACATAAGGGGCTGAAGGATAATAGGCTAAATATAATATAGCTGGATAACTTATTCTTAAAAAGGGCCAATAAGAAATAAATCACATTTTAGCAAATTGTCATTATAATACTTTAAACATAATTGAATGTAATTTTTAATATACATACTGTATATACATTGCCTTGCTAAAGTAATCAGATTCAAAGCCAATTGTCTAATTTTACTAAATAGCAGCTCTTTTAGTGAAATTTTGTTCTCTGTCATTTTTTTTAATTTCAAAACTTTAGTTCACAAAAGTCTTAAAAAGAAAAACGGGAGCATGCCATTTGCATAAATATTCAATCCCCATTTTGTAGAAGCTCTACATTTACACAGTTAAACACAATTGTCTTTCAATTGCCCTCTTTGACCTAACTGGCTGATTTTCCGGATAAATCTCTATATTTAACGACTAATTTATTCAAGTAAAATGAAGACTAAAGGACATTCTAAAGAAGGTCATAAATAAAACAAGACAAATACATTAAGAAAATGATACATTTCATCCAAAAATGTTTGTATAAAATGGAAACCACATCAAACCTCTAAGACATACCCTAGATGAGGTAATCTTTCTGCACAAACAAGAATAGGACTTGTGAGAGAATCCATGAGAAGACCGACAAGTGTCCAAGAGTGATCGAAAGGTGCACCAGTCAACCACATCAAAAGTGCCACATAATACTGGCCTGTAAGGACGGTTGGCAAAAAAGAGACCATTACTCCAAAAGAATCATGTGCCAAAAAGATTGACCCAATATGGGAAAAGGTCTCATGGTCAGAGGAACTCCAAGAACATTTTATCTAAAGTTCAAAGAGATGTATGTGTCTCAAATGTACCATTGCCAACACCTCAGCAAACACCATACCCACAGATTATATTGTGGGGCTTCTGTTTATTAGTAGAAGCTGGGCAGCTGGTTTCAAGAGGAGAAAAAAATCTGTTTCATAAAAAAGTAATGTTTCAGCTAAAGTTCATCTGTCAGCAGGTCAACAAAGCCTTGGAGTGGCTCAAGGGAAAAAGGGGGAATGTTCTTTAAAGCCCTGGGGCCTCATATATAATGCCGTGCATAGAATTCACACTAAAACATGGCGTACGGACAAAAACAGAAATGTGTAAGTATGCACAAAAATAATCCAGATGCATAAAACTGTGTGTACGCCAAGTTCCATGCACTTCCTCCTTATAAATCCCAATGAATGTGAAATTTAATGTATGTGCACACACCTACAGACCCACCACGACTCCGTCCAGAATTTCACATATTTTAATATGTAAATCAATATAAATATCACCTTCCATTCTGTGTTTTGTTAAAAGACAATGGCAAAATCACATGGAAAAAAGAAGAATTTCAGCGACTGCAAAGTGGAGGCAAGGAAAAATATACTATTTGTTGGCTTAAGCAGTGGTATAAGCAAGAAAAGGTAGTTATGGAGTGATCCAGTGTGGCAGAGACACCGAAAAGTTCAAATTCAGAAAGCTGCACAGTTCCCGATAAAGAAGCAGTCAGATATCAAAGTTGACGTGAAAAGGTGAGCCTCAGCTCACTGTCTGTTTATTCTGTTTCAGACAATATTGCAATCATGCTGATGACACGACTCTATGCGATGATGGTGATGCTGTCCTAAGCACATCTTCACACACTGGAAGCACACACACCTCTGATGTGGCCAATGAACTAAGGAATATAAGTGCTGTACTATGTGGTATTGACCACAATTTAAGTGAATTGCTTAAAAAACAAATGCTGCATCTGATTACCTGTTTTTACATTCTGGTAATTACATTCAAACGAAGCTGTAACACTGTCCAATTTGGCTGATCATTTGGTGGGTCAGGATCAGATTCATCATACCACATCTTTTCAGGTATGGGCAAGCCACGGCACACTTTCTGTTGACTATAGAGCAGCACATTAATAGAGTGGAAATGCATTCTATTTACATAAGCAAATTCACTCTCTGAAGGCGCCTTTATAGTGTAACATTGGCCCTGATCAACACAATGGATCAATTCTCTTCTCTTTACATGGCTATTTGAGGTGACTCGCTATCTCTAAAAGAACTGCTTGCCTTTTGCCACACTAATTGGAAATAGCACCTGCGACTGTATGGAGCTGCCGTTTTTATAGGTTCTCCGGCTATATATAATGTAATGCCAGCTCATTCTTTTGGTGATTTATCCCTGGCTGATGTAACTTGTCCAGCACTGTTGCAATAGCAATGTGTGTTCAGCTAACCTCTCCAATTATATTTGGAAAACCAGAAGTTGCTATGAATTGCGCTTTTATATTTTCCAGTTCAACTACAGTGTAACCAAATCTTATTTATCTGGATGATAAGAGGATAATACCATCCAAGTACAGCTGGCATGGAGCGACTCTGTGATGTTTGTGAAATACCTGATCAGTCAGCAAGTTCACTTTGAAAGGCTCCTGTGATTAAAAACCCGAGAGTGGACAGAACTAGCAAAGGATCAGGTGGAGCACAATTCCTCAAAGTCTGCCTTTGTAAAGTTCAGCTCACAGCTCCAAGAGGATAAATAGCTCTTAGAAATCGAAATTGATTTAGAAGCCAGTCATCATCATCATCTATAAATACGCACTCTTCTAATTCTTCCATTTGCGATGTCTTCTAACAAAGCTAAAGCAGCTATGGTAGTTGGAATATTTTGACCATTCCATGCACCGTTATATTGTTACAGAATGATTACAATCAAGTGAATTAAATTTGTGAACGATATGCAATTAATTTCATTGTAATTGATAAATCTCACGTCATTGATGTGAATCTAAAACAGAATAGTAAATGACACAGAAACAGCAGCACTACTTTGATTTTGGGTGCTGCCAGTTTGCAAAACTGAGCAGAAATGTACGTACACAAGGTACGCAAGGCTATTGTTAAAATTTGCATGGCTTTACACCAAGTTTAGTTTTTATACATCTCAAAGTGTGCGGGGAAATGGGCGTACGCACTATTTATACATGAGGCCCCTGGTCTCCATCTGATTGAGAATCTAAATATATTGACTCGCAAGATACAGTAAAAGAAAAAATGAAAAATGTCTAGGGAAACTGTACCCAGTAAATGGTATGGTAGAAATCAACATCTTATTTAAAGAAAGAAACTTATTCACTAACAGGACAAATCAGTAATCGGGTAGGAGAAAACCTTGTCCATCTGTATTATTTATTACTATTCAGCTAATGGTTGAACAGGGAGCATTCTTCTAAAGCATGATCATGATGCTCAAAACAGTGTCAATCACTGCATATGTTTGCTCTGGTTGGTTTGTTGGTTTACACATGAGATATCCTGGAATATAAAAGTCTATTTTTGTTATACTGTCTTTCTTATATTGTTAGGTTTAGCCATTACACTTGAAATTTCTGTGTATGTGACAACTGTCCATTCTGCTTGTTTACAGGACATCTGCTGACTTTCAGTACAGTTTGTGTATCACATCCTTGTCTTTGTGTTCACTTGATGTTTTATCTGGTATCCTGATGTGCCTGAACAGGTTTCTGACATTTATTTAACCCTTTATTCTTTAAGATGAATGCTATATTTCAATATGGAAAGCATGTCAAAACACTTTATCCTAAATGACTATGTGACCCCTAAGTCTAATTTTTTTTTCACAATGGGTAAAAGAACAAAAAAATGTGAGTCAACACAATCGAGCATTAAAAAACCAAATTCAGAACCAAAAATCAAAGTCAAAAAACAAAATCAGAAATTTAGTAAGCAAAAAGAGCAAAAAACGAATGTTCTTTATAATGGCGAAACAAGATTTTATCCTTTTAAATGTGGATACCCTGTCACTGCTGAGGATGACATTTAAACTGCCAGTTTGATGATGCCACAAACAAGAGAGGTGCGGTATATTCTGGAAAATGTTGCAGAGGAAACAGTAAATGTGAAAGGCTCAAAAATAGCAAAACCCATGGGGAAAACAAAATGGCATCACTGTAAAAAATAACCAAAATATATGCTACTAATATAAGCCATACACCATTTCTGAACAAATAGTCAAAATTCTTGCATTTGAAACCTAAGATTCCATATGTAAATTCCCAAGAACATAACCAGAAAAGAAATAATGCATTTATGAAAATTAAAGATCACCATACTCTGGCACTTCTTAAAAAATTGAAGGTTACAACTGATTGACCTGAACAATCTGGAAGAATGGCCAGAATGATTTATTAGAACGAGTGGCACATTAAAAAAGTACAGTGGTGTAAAAAGGTTTTTCTTTATTTTTTTTACAATTACAAAAAACATCTAGGAGAAATTATTTCTGCAAAAACAACAGCTGCTGAAGATAGGAGTGTACAGATTTTTTTCCACAGAAGGCAAATGCATTTCTGAAATTTGTTGAACAAATGATTGTAATTGTAATGATAATGAATAAATAATGGTCATTATGTATTAAATTGGATCATTTATCTATCAACATTCATGAACTGAAGATAAAAAAAAATCCATTTGCAAATAATTTGAAGAACACATGCCTTTTTATGGGGTTCTCCATAGCTACTACGTGACAACAGTACGTTTCCTTGCATGATGACGTCCCACAAATACTTTTTAAGATGCCAAGCCACCCCGGACATCTCTGGGTTTGGATAAAGTTGATGGTGTCAGGACTCTTTACCAACATGCATTGTTTTACTACAAGTTCTGTGTAATATTTCAGTGTTGGTATTTTGTTTCCTTTGAATTCTTGGCTTAGATCTCTAGAAGTTATTTAGACTGCAAGATCACCTCTTTGTCTCTTGATCTTTCAAATTTTTCCTGCCAAATTTCACTATGGTAAAATAGTTATGATGTCATTAGTGTTTCTGAACATTCACCACTCATCCTGGTACTTAGATATTCAAACATTACTAAATTAACTTACAGTTTGCAACTGGGAAGACAGACTTTCAACCAATGAATGAGGAGGAGAGGCAGGATTTTAGTTCAAAACTGTGAAAGGGCCTGTTTATGGACTACTTTCATTTTCCAGAGGTGCTTATTTAACAACATTTTAGCAAAACATATCTGCGTTTTGCACATTGTGAGCACGTGACTGGACGACTTGACATGGATTATGTGACACGAGTAATTTGAGATTTTTCATTCAAGTTTTTGATGTATTTGGTGTTTTCCAGTGTTGGTCAACAAAACCTCCCATTTTATCAAAAACTTTATTGTTTACTCTGCAGGACTAAAACTTTTTTTTTTCCAACAAGGGGTAAGTAACATATAAAAATATATAATTTTTGATTTTAGAATTCCTTTAAATATAACTAGTCCTGGGGCTGGATATCAGAGATGGTATTCCGCTGGCAGCTGTGTTAGTTAGTTTTTTTGTTTTCTATCTGAGATATCCTGTATTTAATTAACCCAAGAGGAATCAATTGCAAGTATATTAAAAAACTTTGTAGGAGACAAAAGGGTCAGAAAGAGAAGAAAAGGGTAACTAGAGTTTCATCAAAGTGTAAGCCAGTCTCAAGTTCACGATACGGCCTTCTACAGACTGAACTGGAAGAGACAGGCGAAGGAATGGATCAGCCAGCACGTCATGATGCAGCACCTGCTCCAGCTGACAGCAAATGTGGGAGGGAAATTTGAGTGAGGCGGGCAGTGAGAATTCGCTGATCTCAGGCGGCATATCTGAACCAAGCATGGCCTCTTTAGTCTCGCAGTCAACTACTACCAACACTCCCCGTGATTCAACAGCAACAACTCCAATAGTATATGAAACTCTACTTTGGAGCTCAGAGAAGATGGAAATGGGCTGTCTGAGCTGATGGTATTGAATACGAACTCAGGGTAAAAATAAATTATGCAAAGAATGATATCAATGATTTAATAAATGATATAAAGGATATAAAGAAGGATATATAGTGGAAACACACATCAGAATAGACAAGCTGCTTAAGGATATAAAAGACCAGGAGGTATGTTTAAGGAATAACTTCAATGTAAACCTAAAAAAATATCTTGCAAAAATTGATGAAAAATTTAACTAGTTCTCTTTAGCACTGTAAAATATTCCACATAATTAAAATGGAGTCGTGTATTTTAATACATTCTCGTTAAACGTGGCATTATAGAATGGCAATGCATTACATATTGGTAAGACTTGCAAATGAGAATTTCACTGCACTCTGTGTCAAGTGACAACTCTACTACTACAACTACTTCTAATACTACCAGAATTTGAGCTATGATTTAAAAGCCTATTTAAATTAACTTTAGCAAACTGATAGAACAAGACATTGTCAGCTGGTGAGGTTTTTATCTAGCTTGATGAAAATGAACACTGTTAAAATAAATATCCTTCCAAAATTTTTGTATATTTTTCACTGTACATTATTCAAATATATTAACAAAGTCTTCTTTACAAACTGGACACAAGTATAACTTTGGTTATTTTGCATTCAAAGAGACCATATATAAAAAAAAACTTCACTGTTGAGCTGAGAACATACATACTGTATATTGAGACGGCGCACATAATCAGAAATAAATGACACTGGAATGGCTTGATTAACTTTGGAAATCCTGGCTTAGTTGTTCATGAACATCTCGTTCTGTACACCAGTTGTCACCAATTACTGTCAACTAAGCAGAAAAATTGTGGCTCAACACTCACTCAGAATGTGGCACCAATGCTGAGACATTTAAGAGCAAAAGTACTTTCCTGATAATATTATTATTATGATTAATCTGTAACTGTTTTATTGAATGTTCAGAAATATTTTGAATGAAATGCACAGATACGAGATGAAACAGACGGTGAGTTATACTGCACACATATTCCACATGTTGTATGAAAAAATAACATTAGAAAACCTACCAAATGGCCTCTTATCTGTACTAAGTAAAAATGTGAACATATTCAATTGATTTATCAGTCTGTATGTGATATGTACTTGATATCCAATACCTGATGAAGTGAGAGCACCTCCTTTTCAGCAAATAAGTTAAAAAAATAATAAAGAATCAAAATTGTTTTGTTTTGTTCCTATTTACCCTGTGCAAATACCACAGACATTGCTTTCTGTTCTGCCACCACTGCAGTGATTACTGTATACAAAATTATGTTATTCTTTTTTTGTTCAACAGTTTAGGTGGTTATTATTCTTGAATGATTCCTCTTGTTACTTACTTATACTGTCATTATTCTTGCTATTAAGCTGTTAACACCTTTTGTTATGTGTAATGTGGTGCCATAAAAACAGTTGTTTTATTTGAAAAATTATTCTGTTCCTGTATTACTTTTAGTGCTCTCCATGATAACATTATTGTTTCTTCAGTCTGATATTCAGGTTTTCATTATATAGATGTACATATATTTAAACAACCTCTTTCAACAAACTTAACATATCAAAGAGGTGTTTTGTATGTGGATAAGCATTACATGTTTATGTATTATATTTACGATCTGTATGAAGTTCTATTTTAAGATTTTTCAGTACTAATTGCGTTGTTTTTAGTGGGGTGATCAGATCCATAATGACTTTGAAAGTTGACATCTGAGCCTACCAAAGCAAATCCATTCTTTATCTGTTGTTTTACAAGCTATTCTTGTTACTGTACATTTATATTACCTCCTAAAACATATACAATGGAATTGTGATTCGGCACAACACAAACAGTTGAAAACGTGTAGGGGTATGAGAAGGAGGTTCAGTCACGTTTTGCATTTATGTTTATTCATTTAGCAGATATTTATATCCAAAGCAACTTAACCAAAGAGATCAACATAATCAAGTAAACATCAGTCAGCAGGACTGTTTAGGAGCAAGAATTATGAGACATGATTACAAAATTGATCAATAAGAGTGAAGAACTTTACTTCAAACAGATGACAAAACTAACTCTTCTTTCCTTAATTGCAAGGCCCTGTTAAATCCTTTATCAGCTAGAGAGAGTCTTTAAACACTTCTTAAACACATTGATGGAGTCAGCAGTTCAGATGAAGGTTGGCATCTTGTTCCACCTTCTAGTATCTACTCACGAAAAAAGTCTGCAATGAGATCTGATGCCTTGCAGAGGTGGCATCATCAGACACTGTTCACTAGCACACCTGAATGTCTTCACATATATTGGTGCTAACCTAAGACTAATCTGTTGGAAAGCTTCAAGGATTTGAACTTAATATGTGCTGCAACAGAGACGCAGTTTAGTTAACTGAAAAGAGGAGTGACATGCGGCCACCTCGGCTGGTTGAACACAAGACATGCCATTGTATTTTGAATCATCTGCACTGGATTGGTGACACATGCCTGTACTCCTGCCAGCAGAGAGCTGCAGGAGCCCAGGGGTAATAATAATAATAATAAATTTTATTTATATTGCGCTTTATATTTAACAATCTCAAAGTGCTACAAAATAAGAATAATTTAACAAACAAGATAATCTATAGAAATAATTTAACAAGACCAAAGCCTGGACCAGAAGTTGTGCTGCCCACTCTGTCAAATAAGGTTTGGTCTTGAAGATGTTATACAGAGTAAAGCTTCCCGGACAAGAGTTCAGTACTGTATATACTTTGTTATTATGTTCAGGTATTTTGGAGTCATTAAATATAACCAGTGGTGTGCATAGACACGCAATTAACTTCTTCACAGATAAGCAGGTTGATCAGCAGCTGGCTGCTTAGCTGACAGGCAGAACCCTCAGCTTGTAATTCATAGTGTCCTAAGTATACATCTCTGCTGTACCGTCTTGAGGAGCATATCTGACGGGTGGAGGAGGCGGCACTGTGTGATTCCTCAGCAGAGATAGCACGTGTCTCACAATCATCAGTTAGTGGTGGATTTTTGTGCCTTCATTATGCCTGTTTCAGTTCCACGAGTTACTGTATCATTAATCAAAGACTGTAGGATGTTTAAGCATTAGGTGTAGTAACTTGCAGGGTCAAATGATCCATTATAAAGTTATAATTAATCAGACCACAGTACTACCTGGTGGTCGTGATTTTCTTCAACCTGAGGTCGAAACACATAACCAGACTCTGTACTGTACTGGGCTGCTTGTTCTTGTCTGTAAGGAGTGGTTCTTTGGGCATACCTCATAAAGGAATGATGTCTGATTTCCCTTGAAACCCCATATATTACAGATTGCCTTCTAAAAGATCCATTCTATGGACTGAATGTAAACATATGACTTACATAACTTAAGACTCCAAGCATTTATCCATTGAGGAGCACTACTTCTGAACCAGAGTCCAGATAACAGAGCGTTTATGCTCCAATTTTAAGCCAGCAAATGGTGGTCCAATCTCCTTACCTAATCATTTGCTCCACCCCCATCCTTCTCTGGTAAACCTTTTTTTTCTTTCAGACTGGAAATCCACCAGTTACAACACCTAGGCAGGTTTTCTTAAAAAAAATTCAGCATTCTAACTTTCATAAAGTAAACAACATCCCTGTGTTCCTGTAATGTTAGTGTAGGCACTAAACCTAGTAGGTGAAGAGGGGCCCATAAGGTTTTGGCTGAAGTTTACAGCACCTTAAACTAGATGGGTGAAAGGATACCTGCCCATAGTATGTGAAACATTGTCCTCTTCTTGTGTGAGAAAGAATGATGAAGAGCACATTAAGTAAGTATTCAGAACCCTTCACTTTTTCATTTTGTTATGTTGCAGCATCATGCTAAAATCATTGAAATTCATTTTTCCCCTCATCAAGCAGGACTGAATACCCGAGAATAATGTAGAAAAACATGATTTTAGAAAATAATGAGAAAAAAGAATCATACATTGACACAATAATTCAGACCCTTTTATGCCGTATTCTGTTAAAGCTCTTTTGGCAGTCTGGCATCTTTTTGGGTACAACACGACAAACTTCAAATGCCAGGATTTGGTGATTTTCTGCCATTCTTTTTTGCAGCTCCTCTTGAGCTCTATCAAACTGGATGAAGACCGTCGGCAGACGTCTAATATCAGATCTTATCAGAGGTGCTTGATTGGATTTAAATTCAGGCTCTGGCTGGTTCACTCAAGAGCATTCACAGTATTATCCTTAAGCCACTTCTGTGTTGTCTTTCCTTTGAGCTTAGGGCCATTGTCCTGTTGGAAGGTGAACCTTCAGTTAAGTATGATGTCCAGAGAGCTATGGAGCAGGTTTTTCCTAAGGATATCTTTGCACCAGTCAGCTTTTCCACAACCCTCCTGACTAGACCCTCAGTTCCGCACCACAACCATGCTTCACCTTATGAATGGTATTACCGTAATGATGAGCCGTGCCTGGTTTCCTCCACAAGTGACTCTTTAAACTGTGGCCAGACAGTTCAATCTTGATTTCATCAGATCAGAAAATCTTGTTTCTCACAGTCTGAGAGTCCTTTGGGTACCTCTTTGGAAATTTAAAGCAGGTTTTCATGTCTTTTACTGCAGAGAGCCTTCAGTCTGACCATTCTGCCTTGAAGCACAGATTGTTGAAGTGCTGCAGTAATGGTTGTTCTTCTGGAGGTTTCTCCCTTCTCCACACAGGTTCTCTGGAGGTGCTTGGTCACCTGTCTTACTAAATCTTTTCACCCCTAATTATTCTGTTTGACCAAGTGGTAAACTCCAGGAAAAAGATGAAATTGTTCCAAAAGACTTCCAATTAAGAACTATAGAGGCCATTGTGCTATTGGGAACCTTCAATACTGCAGGGTTTTTTGTAGCCTTCCTCAGATCTGTGCCTTGACACAATCCAGTCTCTAAGCTCTACAGGCAAGTCATTTGGCCTCATGGCTTGGTTTTTACTCTGGTGCTCAGTGTCAATTGTGGGGGCTTACATGGACAGGTCTAAGCCTTTCCTAAACCCATCTAATGAACTGAATGTACCTGAGCCAGATTTCAAGGATCATAGCAAAAGATCTGAATGCTTGTGAGACTTCAGTTTTTCTCTGAGTGCCTGTGTCAATATGAGATTTCAGTTTTTAATAAAGTTGCAAAAATGTCTAAAATCCTGTTTTCGTTCTGGGGTATAGAGTGTTGCTTGATGAAGGCAAAAATTAATTGAAATGATTATAGCACAGAGTTGCAATGTAACAAAATATGAAAAAGTGAACACTTTCAGAAGGCACTTTAAATTAGCTGTCATTGGTCTTATTAAGATTTTTAGAATTTAGTACTACTGCTATGTGGCTATAAAGACGATGGACTATAAGCTCTTTGACAATATGGTATGCCACAAATTCCAGCACTGCAGACAGTAGGGGAGCCTACTATGGTGCAAACAAGAATATGCTGGAGTATAATAAAAGATTTGCATAGAAAAATGTGTGCAGTGGGGAGCTCCATTAGTATTTCTCAGCAATAACAGAGAAGAAGCAACCTGTTGAGTCAGAGGGACTGAAGAAACAAAGTGAGTGGGTGGAGAGATGCCCCAGGGACAAAAACAACAATAAAAGGTTACCATGTTGTAACGAAGATAACGTGTTGATATTTCTGAGTGGAGTTGTGGGCCAGAAAGCAAACAAAAATGCTTTCAAGTGTATTCAAGTATAGCAAAATCAGAGGGAGAGGAATTCCAATTGCATTAGCCAGTTGCTTCTTGGCAAAGAGAAAACTTTAATTGCGTTTAAACTGTTGCTGCTAAAATACCTGTTTTCATTTGTGAATAGCCCATTTTTCACTTTTGATCGTGCTTTTATGAGAAGTCGTTGTCAGCAACTGCTGGTTATGAATGTGTTGGTGTGATGTGTTTTTAAACAGCAGTAAGGCTGGAAATGCTAGCATTGATGAATGGTGTTATGTGTATCGTACAGTATATGAGGAATTCTTAGTAGCTGATGTTCAGTACCACATCGCAACTGCTATATTGGAACTTTCATTGACTTGGAACACAAAAATGTGTAAAAATGTTGCCTGTTCACATTTTTATTTCTTTTAAAAAAATTGTTAAATAGTCAGTAGGAAATTGCTGCTTTTACAGTTGCTTGGTTTTAAAATAACCGTTAAAAGACTGCACAAAAGTGGTCTTTGCAGTTGGTCATTATAAAAATAATAATACAGTCTGGGAATTGAAATTGGCTGTATTATTTATTCCCAACGCCAGAAATGCAGATTTACAACTTGGCCTTGAGACCCCATATTTACGTCTCATTGAATTTGCTGCATTCCTGAAGTGTATAAGACAAGACGCTAGTGGGGTCTGGTTAGCAAACACACATTTGTAAAATAGATAGATAGATAACTGATACTTATATATTATCTGAAATTGGGAAAAATCTAATACTCACTTACAGGATCTATACAAATCTTCTTTTAAAAACCTGGCAAGATCTAATCAATAACAATTTAGAATAAGCATTTAAATTGAGGAAGCGGATTCTCTTCCCTTTTTTATTCTATTCCATTCTATTTATTATTTATTTATTTATTTATTTATCTATCCTAATATTAAAGTTTTATATTTTTGGCCTAGCTGTCTTTCTCAGAAGTGGGGGCTGATTTGTTTCGAACCTAGTTTTGTAAAACATGCTTGTATGGAATGTTATTTGATTTTAATAAATTTAATAAATTAAAAAAAGATAGATAGATAAAATAATATCAAACAACAGAACAATGATCGAAAACTATAGGCAATTGAATTTGCTGATCTTACATTGTGATTTTACACTTTCTGCGTTTCATATTCATTTTAAGTCAGTAATTTCACATAGCAAAATATGCACAAATCAATGTTCTTTCTTTTCGTTAATTATTACATGATTTGGATGCACAATAGTGTTTCTTTAGAGATCTAGAGGATCATTTGTAAAATTTACTTGGATTCAGTACATGCCAAAAGCCAGGAAAATGCATAAACCCAAAAAAAAAAATCTGGAGTATGCACATTTCTAGGTGATTTACACTTCATAGATCACAATCACCTTGTTAATGTGTGCATGTGAACATTCATATATGGAGCACACTAATCGACCACATACCTCATACATATGTAGTCTCAATGCTGCAGAACTTCTTTGGCGAGTAGAGCAGTCTCCCTCCTGACACCTTGACACCCCACCACTTGCATTCAAGAGTATCTGGCTGTGCTCAGCAATGAGCGTGCAAGATCATGTGCTGCATTATAGGGCCTCTTCTCTGTGTTTTGGGGGTATGAGAAAGGCATGAGGAACGAGCGCCTAAGCGTGTAGCCACTATCACTTGGCACATGTAATGGTGTACTTGCTGTTACAATGAATGGTGTAGGACAGGCGTCCTAAATCAAGTCTGCAGTGGCTGCAGGACTTCCTTCCAGCTAGTTTCCTAATTAGAAGACAGTCCTTGCTGAAAATGAAACTTGATATTTAACTAATTGGCCTGTTAGTGCTTTTATTCATCAATGGAAATTTTTATTGCACTGTAGAATTTCTTTCTCTAAGAACATTATCCTGTGTTTTGCGGACCAGAACACAGTTAAACTTAGCAGTCCTTGCAATTCCCCCCTCATTTATTTCTAAACATTTTTTAACACAGCTACTTCATGGTGCATATTCACAGGTTTAAAAAGAATCAAGTTAGCTAGAGAGCTGCTGGTTTATTGGTTATCTGCATTTCATTATTAACTACTGTCAGGTTAAGAAAACATTAAACAGTTAAAATTTAAATGCAGCCGTTCCAAACTAAAATAGGCAAAATAATTCTGAATTACAACTGCAGCCACAGCCGTGATTGAGGACCCTTGGTATAGGCCATATGAAACACTGAAGGTTCATCTAATAAGCTAGCCACTGTATACAGTACCGTCACGTCTGTCAAATGTACGTTGCCTCAAAATAAATGATTCATTGGCTGACTAAAGCCACTGAGACACATTTGTCAATCTCGTCTTGGCTTCACAGATGACTTGTGCATTAATAGATGTTTTATGTATTTACACCCATACCATTCAGAAATTGGATGACATGACTTGCTAGTTGGTTCATGGTTTCCAGCTTAGCAAGCAAAATGGAGTGAAGCTTGGCTGAGATACCTTTGAACTGCCAGCTAGCTATCTGAGAAGTAACAACAAGCAGTTGATAAAAAACAGGCAAAAAATTCAAAAACATTTTTTATTGCAAATATGTTGCATTAACAGAACTCAAATAAAAACATATTGTTGTGAATAAGTGCTCTCAAAATACCGAAAAGGGTGTGTGGCTTCTAATAGACCCACAAAGCAGGTCAGCACCTTCACTAGCCTTTCCAAGGATAGGTCTCACCCCCTGTCTGCCTGACCCCAAACCCCACATTTTTATGGAGACTAAGATCATTTAACTTACTAATCAAAGCATTGGTAACAGGAAAATTCATGCAGTAGTAAATTCACTGGGAAAATTAATAGAAACACTACACTGATACTGGGTAGGACCTCCTTCTGCTCAAAAATCAGCCTCTCTTCTTTGTGGCACAGATTCATCAACATTTTAGAAAAATTCCTTTGAGATTCTGGTGTATGTTGACATGATTACATCCCACAATGTCTGCAGATTTGTCAGCTGCACTTCAATCTCTCATTCCATCACATCCCAAAGTTTTTCTACTGGACTAAGATCCAGTGACTGGGAAGGCCACTGAAGAACCTGAACTCATTGTCATGTCCATTAAACCTGTTTGAGATGACATTTCTTTTGTGACATTATCATGTCTTAAGTAGCCATTAAATGATAGGGCAATTATGGCCATGAAGGGATGTACATGGTCACGTGGAATCCAGCATGATCTTCTGCTGTTATAAGTCCACCCACTTCAAGTTTTGACTTGTTGTGGATTCTGAGATACAATTCTGCTCGCCACAGTTGTACCAAGTGCTGGGGGTAGAATGTTTTATTTGACTTCTAAACAAATTCAAATGAAAAGATTAATTCAGCAACCGTGTTTTAGTGATTATAAATTACCACAAAGCCTGCATATATTTTTAATACAAACTAAATCCAATTAATCCCTCTCATTACCAATGAAAATCCCCCGTGAGTCTTAATAGCCATTGCTATCAACCTTAACCCCACTGATTATTTTTCACTTTCTCTTCTGATTACAGAAATCAAACTCCTTATCAGAACTTGAACCTGTGCCTACTTCTGTGTAAGTGTGTGTACTGTATGTGTAGTTGTGTGTCTCACTTGATTAATAAAGCATCGTCCTCTCAAAACTGCTGCTGTTCCTCGTGTCTTTAAGAAACCTGGTCTCGACAGGCTGATTTCAAACTTCCTCTTTCTGGCAAAGGCATTGAAAGGTGTGATTACTACACAATTTCAAACTTTTCTTTTCAAATATAATCTTTTTTAACTTTTTCATTCTAGTTCCAGTGTGATGAGCACTACAGAGACCACTCTTTTGAGTCATGATCTCCTCCTGTCTGCTGATACTGGTGAGCTCAACATTCTCATTCCACTTGAATTTGGTTTTCATTTTTTATTGTAGGTTCCCATTTATGAATATTTAATAAGTATGACTTAAGAGGTTTTGGAACTCAAGTCAATCTATTTGCTTTAAGGCTTTCTAACAAAGTTATCATTTGTTATTGTTATTTTGCAAGGCCGTTTTATATTATTTTGGGCTGCGCCAATTTCGCTGCTTAGTGTTTTGGTTGACATGACAATTTTTTCCCAGGAGGCACTAGGACTGCACTGCATGTGAGGTCACCGGAGTAACCATATATAGGCTGGCGCACACAATCCTTAAGTATCCAATATCTGGATAAAAACAGTGGTGGTGTGTGATTCTATTTATAGTTAAAAGTCTTCCTGGTATTCGAATTTGCTTTGTTGCTTTAGAACTTTGATTTTTGCTTAATGTCTTTAACTTTACGATCAATCAGTTTGCATTCTTTGGTAACAACCTCGGCACAAACTCTCAACAACGTTTCATCTCTTGATCCCTTTCACAAAAATACTTTACTGCCTCGGGCTGAGTCTGTAGAGACCTTAGCTCTGCTTTTGATACTGTAAATCATGACAGTCTTTTCTCTCATCTCATACAATTGGTATTGTTGGCACAGCATTTTCCTGGTTCACTTCCTTCCTAAATGATATACAGTGTTTCATCTCTCTTGGAAGCCACAAATCCTATCTTGCCCATGCTGCTCAAGGTGTGCCTCAGTTCTTGGTTACCTCCTTTTTTAAATATGTTCTCCCCTTTGGCCAGATTATTTGCCACCATGGTTTTAGTTTTCACTTTTATGAGGACAACTTTAAGATTTATTTTAGCACTAAGTCTTCTAATGATTTCCTACCCTACTCACTGTCAGAATATATCTCTGATTTAAGCAAATGGTTAAAAGTGATTTTTTAGATAAAACATTTCTATTACTACGGATGCTGTCACTGTTCTTAATCTTGGTATATTAATGGACTTAACAGCTTTGAGCTTCATATAATTTCACTAACTAAAACTGCAATTGTCCATCTCCACAGTATTGCTCACTTTCGCACTTTATTGAACACTAGCTCTCCCCCACGGCTCCACCATGTAGTAGCAAAACAGGACAAACTTTAAAAATCAATAAAAAAAAATATAATTCTGGCCCAGCGGAAGGTCAAACATTGGCACTTTATGTGATCGTGTCCAGTTACTCCTTAACAATCTGTAGATGTTAATGTCTGCTGAAGAAACAGGTATTGCTAGCTAAGCGGAGGCAAGGTATACTTCAACACATGGCTAGAGATAGACTGACTCGAATGGAGGCTGGCACGTGAGTGAGGAGTGCCCCACACCCCTCCCCTCTTCACCCAGTCTCTCTTTTGGAGTTGCACAAATAAATCGGTACCTTAAGCATGATGAGATAGGCTGCAAAATAAACCAGAATGTTTAAGCAAGTTATAGAAAAAAACCTGATCTAAATCCGTTAAGTAGTTCTCTCGTGAAAAGCGGACAAACATACAGAAAGACGTTGGATTTTATATATGTGTATAGTTGACATTGAAATGCTGGTTCATGTTTTCATTACTTCTCAACTTTTAACTGGTCTTCCACCTAAAAAACTACAGTACAAAGACTTCAGTCAATTAAGAACTCAGCTGCAAGACTTCTTACTTACATTAAACATTCAGAGAACATCTTTCCATATCTTTATCAGTTATATTGGCTATTGATTACTTTTTTGTAAAAAACAAAGTTACACCTGCTTATTGCCTTCAGAATTTTTCACAGTTGAGTTCCCACTTACCCTTACCAGCTCCCATGTGTCTTTGGGTCCACTAGGACTGGATTGCTGATAGTTGCTCAGACCAAACTATCCACAGTCTGTGGGGAGGCAGGTCATTCAGTGTCATGACCACAACACTTTGGAATGCATGATTACAATGTATGTGAGACTGCTCTTCCCTGCCTTCCTTCAAGACACTGAACATCTTCCTTTTGTTACAGTTTTTCTCATATTAACTCCTAGATTCTGCAGATTTTATTTTGTCTTCAGTACATTCTGGGTAGTTGCGTTTTCTGATTTATTTTTTTTAATTTTTGGACTTTTAGTAATTATTACTTATTGTTGTGTGTTTTGTGTATTATCATCCTCTAATTAATGCTGTGTGTTACAACCATGGGTTTAAAAATGGAAAATTAAGGTGTTTTCTAAATGTGCAGGATACAAAAAAGGAACACATGAATTAATTTCTCAGTAAGATTGACTATTGCAGTTCACTGGCGGCTCAAATTGTTCTTTATACAGCTTTCAGTTAATTCTAAATGCTGCTGCAAGAATTATTACAAGAATAAGACACTTCAAACACATAACTCCAGTTCTTAATCTCTTACACTGGCTCCCAGTTATGTTTAGGACATATTTCAAAATCCTTCTTTTAACATGTAAAGCCTAAAATGGCCAAGACCCTTCTTGCTTATAAGAAGTTGTCATTTCTTACAAACCAAAGCATGCATTAATATCTTAAGATGCCACCCTGCTTATGATTCCAAGGTTTAACAAAATAACAGTGGGACGTCAAGATTTTAACTACAGGATCCTAAAGCTGTGCAATGATCTGCCAGCCACCATAAGATATACCCCTTCAGTTTCAGCTTTTAAATCCAGGCTGAAGATTCAACACTTCAATTTACCATACCCTGACTAGAGCTGCTGATTAGCTGTGCATATTGTATCTCACTTGTTAGTCATTTATTTTATGGTATATGTGTGCCCAGGAATGCCTTTGGGCTCTTATCCCCTACCCTAAGCCTCCCCTATTGTGCTTCTCTTCTCGGTATCCCCATGTGGCACTTTGTTCTACTGTGCTACTGCCAAGTTGTCTGGAAAGTCATCTCTGATAAAGAAGTACTGAAATTATCAGGTGGAAGTGTCCTTTCATCAGATTGGCTGACACAGCACTGACTCAGCTGTAGCATGATGTATAAAGTACAAGTTCAAGGAGATTATGCTCAGCTTTATAACGCACTGGTGAGGCCTCATCTGGAGTACTGTGTGCAGTTTTGATCTCCAAGATACAAAAAGGGCATAGCAGCACTAGAAAAGGTCCAGAGAAGAGCAACTAGGCTCATTCCAGGGCTACAGGGGATGAATTATGAATTATGAAGAAAGATTAAAAGAGTTGAGCCTGTACAGTTTAATCAAAAGAAGATTAAGAGGTGACATGATTTAAGTGTTTAAAATTATGAAGGGAATTAGTACAGTGGTTCAAGACTGTTATTTTAAAATGAGTTCATCAAGAACACAGGAACACAGTTGGGAACTTTTTAAGGGTCAATTGTGCACAAACATTAGGAAGTTTTTACACAGAGAACCATAGACGCTTGGAATAAGTTACCAACTAGTATGGTAGATGGTAGGACTTTAAGGACTTTCAAAACAAGACAATGTTATTTTAGAAGAATTAAGTGGATAGGTCTGAACGACCTGTTCTAGTCTTGTCTTGTTCTAATGTGCTAAAAAAAAGTTAACTACATTATGACAACATTAAAATGACATAGTTGAGTAAACAACAAATATAATAACAGACATTTTCATAAAATCAGAACCCTAACATCACTAAGGCAAACTTATAACATCCAACTCTGACATAATTGTATTTTGTCTTTTGTTAACCTAACCCTACTCAGTGTTTCACTGAAATTCTTCTTGAAGGTTTTCGGTGCTATGACGTGACATCAGCATTCTTGGTCAGGAAGCCGACAGCTTGCTTGCTGAGATATTGCTTCATTGCTGATTTTTCAACCCTGTAAACGGCAATAAGTCTGCAGTCTTATTTTTGGATGAGTTAAAATATCATAGCCTGAAATTTTATAAAGACATTTCAGGAATTTCCATAGCAATTCCCACTTAATACAAGTGAGCCTTTTTTGGACTGTTATACACATTGATTCAAAATGACAACTGATTCTTAAGTGGGGATGGCAGATGATGAAGTTTCAAAGTGATGTAAAGAATATAAGTAACAACCGCACTGGTCTGAAAGCTATTAGCACTGTCAAAACAATTCTTTCTTGTGGGTTCCCCAGCTCAACAAAATTGTTTGAGAATTAATGTTGGGTTTGACTAATCTATTTTTGAAGCCTTGGAGTTGCACTTCAGGTGCAGTATTATCAAATTTAAATCTCATTGTAATAACAACATTAACCTCCATGATTCCAACATTCACTTTATAATTTTCAGTGCCATTTAATATTCATCTCACTCACACAAAATATCTTCATGCAAAAGTTCTGAAATGACTACAATCTACTATGCTGCTTGGCAAATTATTTCACATACCTATGGCTCACTGTGTGTAAGAAAAGTCCTGATGTGTTGAGTTGAGCTTAACTGTAGTTGGCCTCTATCTATGTTTGATGTGGATCTGTGCTTTTTAAAATTAAATAAATAAATAAATAATTTGGAGAGTGAAGGCTCCAGATGGGCACAGGGACAGATGAAAACATGCTCATAATGCTCCGAGGTTGACTGAGGTGCTTGGCTGATCACGCATTCACATGCAGACGCAAGCAGGTCAGTCAAGTAATTTGTTCTTGCCCTGAAATTGTGGAATGGCCTGTCTACTACCATAAGAGATACCCCTTCAGTCTCTGCGTTTAAATCCTGGCTGAAGACTCATTACTTCAGTTTAGCATACCCTGACTAGAACTGCTGATCAGCTGTGCATACGGCATCTCAGTTGTAAAATTTAAGTCATATAATATTTATAAACTGTTACTGTTTTGTCATGATACTCTGAGCCTGAACTTGGTGAGGAGCGCTACATAAGAACAAAGTATTTCATACTATTCTTATCGTATTTCTGATGTAGCAATGATAGATTAGTTATACAGCTCCATGATGTGAAATACTTGTGCTCTATTTTGTGTGTTGTATTTACCCCATTTTTTGACACCAATTGCATGCCCATCCTAGCTCAAAGGGGGGCTCTCAATGAATTGCCGTTCCTAAAATGTCTTCAATGTTTTTGGTAGTTTTTTCTTGTCTTCTTAGGGAGTCACAGCTGGGAGGATGTCAAAAAACAGGTCCTGCTAAAGGCCATTAAGGCATTCTTGTATGATTTTGGGCTAAACAGAAATAAATTGTTGTTGTTGTTGTTTGACAAATAAAATAAAACTTGTTATTGTATGTCAATAAATACACAAACATGTATTAAATATTATCTAGCAATTATATGTTAGTGAACTCCCTTCAGCAACAAATAAAAAGGAAGATTAAAAAAAAATGCAAGAAAAAATATTCAGAGATATTATATTGATAAAATGGACAGAAATTTTACTTTGAATAAGTATGATTGATAAAGTATCCTCAAAGATGGTATTGATAAAGAACATTATTAGCCTGATAAAGTTTCAAGTTGTCCCTCATTAAGTAGTTATCATAGTAATAGTTGCACTGCATAAGATCTGAAGAAATTTCAAAAAGGACAGGAGGCCATTAAGGTTATCAAGCTGGTTTGTTTAGTGAATAGCTAAGATGTCCCAGTGGCTCATCCAGATACTTCTTAAAGGTTTCTGCATCAACTGCATGTCTCAGTAGTTTGTTCTAATTTTCCACAACACTTTGCTTAAAGAATTGCTTCTTGGCTTCAATCCTAAATGATCTTCCCCATAATTTCCAGTTCTGTCATCGAGAAGGTGATTTACTGTGAAGCTGAAAGAATTTACTTTATCGATATCTTTCAGGATTTTGAAGACCTGGATTAGGTTCCCATGAAGTCTCTTCTGTTTGAGACTAAGCAACTTTAAATCCCTATCTCTATCAGAGTAGGACATTTCCCTAAATTCTGAGATGTAGCTGGAGATGTTCTCCTCTGAACAGTTCAAGTGCTGCTATGTCTTTCTTGTATTGTGGACACCAGAACTGCACACTGCAAATGCAGTCCCACAAAATACATTATATTCATCCTATAGCATAATGCATTTGACAGATTCTTTGTATATGCACAGGTCTTTTGGAGGATATTCACAATATATTTTTTAAAGTGTGTTGCTATTGTTTAAGAATCATTAAAGTATGCACATTCTATCATGTTAGACCAGCACACATGAAGGAAACACTTCCTTTACATAATATTAGCGAGTCATGGGGCAGGCCTGTCATGTAGTAAAACAATGCCAGCAACTCTGCAACCAGTCATGGCCAAATGGAACAGGTTTGTTTTGTGGCAAATTTAGCAGTGAACTCCTGTATGTGCCGATGAGCACTCAATCAGAAGTAAAATGCATGCTTTGTCCAAACAACAGAGTAGAGCCCAATCAAATCTACAAGAGAAGAAGACCCAAAAAGAACAATGACAGCCTCAAGAAATAAAGTGATACAGTGTTCTGGACCACAAGAAGAGGTCTGTGTCAATTTTGTAGCCTGTAGAAATGTCTATATGATGTCATACCATGACTGAGTGGAGAAAGGAAAACAATGGTTTATGTTGATAGGTTACCAAAATGTATCGGCTTCGCGAGCACAACAGGAAATGTAAAAGTGCAGAGGGACTTGTGTAATCTGTCATTCCCTTCCATTCTTAGTCGTGTAATCTGATATTTTCAAGCCAATGAGATCTAACAACTGCAGTCATTAAGTGTGTCGTGTTTTCCAACTTGAAGCCTTAACGTGGTTTGTTCCATTTATTTAAAGTTTTTTTTTTTATTTTCACAATAATATTTAATGAACATATACTTATTTACAGAGCTGACTTTAATATCACACCAGCCTTTCTTAGTATCATATGACCATAGTTCCAAAGGCAGATATCACAAAGCAGCATACATCACAAAATGACATCCATCAACTGTAGATTGCCAGATCTCGTCACATGCAACTGCATTGTGGAGCATATTTCCTGGAAGTAATGGTGATCTTTTTTGACTTATGGATGATTAAAGCTTTCTGTAAAAGAAACTTCTACATTGACCTGTTGAAACACATTAAGTATAAATAAATCCCACGTTGCAGATAGCAGGTATATTGCTTTATATTGTTTGTATGAGTATCTCTGATGCCAGCACAGGTCGCGTGTTTTTGCTAAGTGGAATTCATCCAGCCACATACCAAATATTGTAAAAGATTGTGCTCATCCAAAGTACACTTTCAAATTGTGTGTGTCAATTGATTTAATTTTGTGATATATGGAGACATATGATTTTACGTATGTTATGGGCAAGAATTTGTGGGCACAAAATGGAGAATGTGTGCTGTGGGTGTACAAATCTTGAAAGAAAGACTAACATAAACAGTACTAAACATATTGAGCCATTTGACTTGAAGCCACCTCACAGGACACCTGCACATTTTCATGATGAAAGAAAAGTTGTAAGCTGTTAGTTGATAATTCACAGATGAGTGGATAAATTCAACAGGTTACACTGATTAGGATTCAAGCGGGATATTTCAGCTTTCCTTAAAGGAGAAATGCTACTGTGTCTGTGATGATCTACTGTACGTCTCTTATTTTCTCAAGTTTTAATTACTGAAACTGTGTTTGTGAATGCTTACATAAATGCCTAGGGCAAAACTGATAGCTGATATGCCAAAACAGTAGGCCTTACATAAAACAATTGCTATCTGAGCCGTGAATCATAAAATACTGGAAAATGACTCACTCCATATGTCTAGTGATATATTTGTTCATTTTCTACTTTTGGTTCTATTTAAATTTTTGTTGTTTGTATGAGATCAAGTAGCTTGTCTTAGAAGTGAAATGGGGCAGCATTATCCAGCGTAGACTAATTATACACTGCTGTATAATCAAACTGTAGCACAATATTATTCATTATTTCAAATTAAAAATTTGGGACATCACTCAGCAAGAAAAACAAAAGTAATCTCATATTAACTTGACTGTAAAGGAAGTTGCACCAGAATACGGTTTACAGACTTCAGTTCACCATTTAACACCTTTGTCCCCAACTGCTGTTAACTACATTTCTGCACATTAGACTGAATGCTTTCCATTTGTAAATGGATTCACAGTTTTTTGACAAACAGGAAACAAACAATACGTTTGGATGGGCTCAGACGGTTTCCCTATTAGCACAGGTGCCCTTCAAGGCTGTCTGCTTTATCCCCTGTACACCAATGACTGTAGGTCCCCTGACTCCTTGGAAAAATTATTACATTTATCAGTGATACCAGGATTCTTTGACTAAGTGCTAACAGAATTGAAACATCATACAGAAAGGAGGTGACTCGTCTTTTGTCTCCATATACTCAATACCACCAAGACAGTGGAAGTGGTAATTAACCTTTGCAAACAGCTGTTACAAACTTCTAGAAATTTAATTTTTACAGTCAATATATATATATATTTTTTTGTTCTTTATTTTACCTTATACAATTTCTTGTATTAGGAATTTGTTAGTTTTCGCATACCCCTTGGGGTCAGAGCGCAGGGTCAGCCATTGTACAGCGCTCCTGGAGCAATTTCAGGTTAAGGGCTTTGCTCAAGGGCCCAGCAGAGTAGGATCTCTTTTGGCAGTGACGGGGGTTCGAACTGGCAACCTTCTGGATACCGACACAGATCCTTAGCCTCAGAGCCATATATGGTGGAATCCTTCACATTTTTGGGCACAACTATCAGAAACGCTCCCTGCTGGGACATCCACTCGCATCACTAAGAAGGGTCAGCAGTGAATGTATTTTCTATGGCAACTAAAGAAATTAAATGTTTCCCAGCTTATCCTAGTATAGATCTACAAAACCATAACTGAAAGTGTGATCACAATCTCCATTGCTGTCTAGTTTGGCTTGGCAACAGTCCACTTCAAAAATAAATTACAACGGGTTGTGAGATCTGCTGGGAAAATAATTGGCCGTGCTGTTTCATCTGTTGCAGAACTGTAGGCATCTAGTGTCATAAGCTATGTCGAAAGGATCATCATTGACTCATCTCACCAACGTCATCACTTGTTCTAAAAACTCCCCTGTTATAAACGCCTTAGGTCAATTAAAACTAAAACTATTAGACATCGACACCATTGACTTCACAAATCAGTAACTTAGCTCCTCTTCCTCGCTTATTTGTGTGTTATACTGTGTGAAGGTGTGAGTGTGTGTGCTTGTATGTACTGTATAGTACATGTAGGTGTGTGTGTGAGAGCGTTCACACTGTACATACACACATGCTTTAATTTGCATAACTCCTTCATAATTACGTTATTCTGCAACTGTTTACAATGTATGTTGTTTAACTTATTCTATTTATATTATTTGTACATCATGTTGTCTTCTTTTATAAGCAGATTCAAAGTTAACAAGTTAAATTCCTGTACATTAAGTACTGGAAAATAAAAGTGAGTCTGATTCTAATTCCAATTAAGCAGGGTAGAGAAAATATGTGAACAGACCAGAAGATTCCAGAAGGAATGTTGGGACACCAGCTGAGCAACCCTGTTTAATTGGCACACGCAACAAAACAAAAATGGTAAATATTGTCTCTTAGCAGCCTAACTATGTCAAATAAAGCTCTGTCCTCATTGGATGTCGGGTCCAAAAGAACACCACCTTCTGGGGACTGCCCATTTTTATGGCATTTAAGGAGGAAGGGGTACAGCCATCTCTAGGTGATGTGTGTGGGGCTTGATGTCCTCCGTGGGTGTCTTCTCGGAAGTGAGGTAGAAAGAGAAGATACAGTTTTGGTTGCTCCAGCACCCACCTTTTGTCGTGGCGTTTCTCACTTAATCAGAGCAAAGAAGATGGTCCCCAGGCGCACATGCATGACAATTTATGTTTGAGAATGTATGTTTTTATAATTTACTTGTACTTCACTGTAATTCATTGGAAAAGTATAAAAAGCATGAGAAGAGTGAGCATTTCTATATCCACCGTCTGTATTTGTAAAGGATATCCTAATTAAATTCACCCATTTTTCACACCTGCTTCTTCCACCCTGGCAGAAAAGCAGACAACATAGGGATCAAGTCTATATAAGATCTGAACATATAGTGAGGCACCAGTTAAACTAATGTTTGAGATGCTACAGGAAGCAAGAGTACCTGGAGAAATGTCTTATAGATACTGTGAGAACATGAAAACTCCTCACAAATAGTGGCTAGGGTGGAAATTGAATCCAGGTGGCTGGTGCTTTAAGAAAGGCAATGCTGATGTTTTGCAATGCACTTCGGAGTGCAGCATACGTTCACACAACTTGTTACAATGGACATCCTAGTAGTCTCAGTTCACAGCTCTCAGCGGCTCGATTCAATTGTCCGTGTTATGTTAAGCCCCAGTAGTCAGTGATATGCTTGTTTTTATTTTGCCTAGTTTGCTTTGGCCTATCTTCAGCTAGCTAGCTGTTTGTTTTGAGCTGTATGGTTAAATGCCAAGGAGTGGCTGGAATTTTTTGAATTGCAAAGTCAATTGCCAACATTTAAAATATTAAGTATTTTTAGGGAAAAATCAACCTAAAAAAAGTAAGCATTCGATTTGCATTTGAAGTGATTAAGAAACCAATTAAAATAAGAGCCCAACTCTGGCAGAATAAGTTGTTTTGGGACCTCACATCAACTGGCCAAGTACTCGGTTCCAGTCTGGGGAGATGTCTTATGAATTTTTTATGTTCTCCTTGAGTTCAGTACAGTACAGTTTTATTCACTGTGCTGCAGTTTATTTGTACAGGCCAAAGAGGTGTAGTCAGGGCTGTCACTAGCCAAACTGGGGCCTAAGCAGAATCTTCTTGGAGCCCCACCAAATCCCACCCCCACCTGCCTGTGTCTGAATCCACTGCATCAGTCTTTCTTATAGCAACTTTAATTTGAGTAAAATACATAAAATGTAAATTATAAAGTAAAATAAATATACACAGTAAATAAATATACAAAGAAGCACACATCACAAACTTTACTGTAACTTTTAATGTTAAATGCATTTTTTTAAATAATCAAAACTGAAAAGTGAATGTTTAGAAGTTTCTTCATCTCATTTTTGCATATCACATCAGCTCACGTCTACAGTTTCTGAAGGTAAAATCCTCTCTTGCTTGGCAAATTATTTCACATACCTATGGCTCACTGTGTGTAAGAAAAGTCCTGATGTGTTGAGTTGAGCTTAACTGTAGTTGGCCTCCATCTATGTTTGATGTGGATCTGTGCTTTTTAAAATTAAATAATTAATTTGGAGAGTGAAGGCTCCAGATGGGCACAGGGACAGATGAAAACATGCTCATGATGCTCCGAGGTTGACTGAGGTGCTTGGCTGATCGCGCATTCACATGCAGACGCAAGTAGGTCAGTCAAGTGCTTTGTTCATGCCCTGAAATTGTGGAATGGCCTGTCTACTACCATAAGAGATACCCCTTCAGTCTCTGCGTTTAAATCCTGGCTGAAGACTCATTACTTCAGTTTAGCATACCCTGACTAGAACTGCTGATTAGCTGTGCATACTGCATCTCTGTTGTAAAATTTAAGTCATATATTTATAAACTGTTACTATAATAATAATTATGATAATTATGTTAAAAAGTATCCTCAAGGATGGTATTGATAAAGAACATTATTAGCCTGATAAAGTTTCAAGTTGTCCCTCATTAAGTAGTTATCATAGTAATAGTTGCACTGCATAAGATCTGAAGAAATTTCAAAAAGGACAGGAGGCCATTAAGGTTATCAAGCTGGTTTGTTTAGTGAATAGCTAAGATGTCCCAGTGGCTCATCCAGATACTTCTTAAAGGTTTCTGCTTCAACTGCATGTCTCAGTAGTTTGTTCTAATTTTTCACAACTCTTTGCATAAAGAATTGCTTCTTGGCATCAATACTAATTGATCTTCCCCATAATTTCCAGTTCTGCCATAGAGTAGGTGATTTACTGTGAAGCTGAAAGAATTTGCTTTATCGATATCTTGCAGGATTTTGAAGACCTGGATTAGGTTCACATGAAGTCTCCTCTGTTTGAGACTAAAGAACTTTAAATCCCTATCTCTATCAGAGGAGGATGTGTCCCTGAATTCTGAGATGCAGCTGGAGATGTTCTCCTCTGCACAGTTCAAGTGCTGCTATGTCTTTCTTGTATTGTGGACACCAGAACTGCACACTGCAAATGCAGTCCCACAAATACATTATATTCATCCTATAGCATAATGCATTTGACAGATTCTTTGTATATGCAGAGGTCTTTTGGAGGATATTCACAATAGATTTTTTAAAGTGTGTTGTTATTGTTTAAGAATCATTAAAGTGCGCACATTCTATCATGTTAGACCAGCACACATGAAGGAAACACTTCCTTTACATAATATTAGCGAATCATGGGGCAGGCCTGTCATGTAGTAAAACAATGCCAGCAACTCTGCAACCAGTCATGGCCAAATGGAACAGGTTTGTTTTGTGGCAAGTTTAGCAGTGAACTCCTGTATGTGCTGATGAGCACTCAATCAAAAGTACAATGCATGCAATGTCCAAACATCAGAGTAGAGCCTAATCAAATCTTCAAGAGAAGAAGACCCAAAAAGAACAATGACAGCCTCAAGAAATAAAGTGATACAGTGTTCTGGACCACAAGAAGAGGTCTGTGTCAATTTTGTAGCCTGTAGAAATATCTATATGACTAGGAGACCATGTGCGTTTCGCTGCAGTCGCTGTAGTTGGAATAATTATGTATCTACATGCGACTTATAGAGCTTCTTTATATACAACATGTTTGGTTTGTCCTCCTGGAGCCAAAATATATAAATTTTCTCTATGACTAATTAGTGAACATGCTACATAAAAAATAGAAACGGGAAAAACGGCAACACCGCGTCTACTAAACACTAAGAAACACTAAGTAGAAACAGTAAAGGAAAAAAATACTACTCGGTAAGTACTGCGTCTAGTAAACAGTAAATCAGTAAAGGAGAGAGGACTAAACACTAAGGAAAAAGAACGGCAAGACCGCGTCAGCTGCAGAGCTCAGCTCGGAGAGAAATGAAGTGAATGAAATGAGGTGAATGGTAGGGGAGATGATCACGTGATAGGTCATCACATATCTGCATCTCTACAAGGCCTGAGGTGATGCCGAGATAACCAAGCTGCTTATACTGTATATTCTTGTGCCATGGATGGCCTTAAGCATGTCTTATGAGCTTAAAGTTTGAAAAACTGGCAACTCAAAGTCAAAGCAAACTTTATTGTCATGTCAGCCATATACAAGTATACAGATAGATGAAATTGCGAAGCTCAGGGTCCACAGTGTAACAACATAAAGTGCAAATAAAAAATTTAAATTATAATAAAAATTTAAAGTTAAGATTTAAAATTAAAATTTAAAACACAAACAAGACAAGACATTGTGCAAAGACAAGACAACTGGAAGGGTTGTTGCAATTGCTGCAATTGGGGGGATAGATGATGGTTGCAAACCGTAGATTTGGATTTCAATGCAATTTAATGGCAATTATATACCAATTGATGTTGTTTCCTTTATAAATAAAAGCCTAATTAATAAAAAAATATATCTATATTAATAATAATAATAATAAATAATAATAATAATAATGGTTCAGGGTATCAGTGTGCTGTTACTCTTTATTACTTGATATAATCAACAGTATCACTTGTGACATGTGATACAACAACAACAAAAATAATTTAAATACTACTACTACTACTACTACTAATAAAGATAATAATATAAAATACAACAACTACTGTATCTACTACTACTAGTGAACATGCTTAATAAACTTTCTTATTGCAGTATATACAGGGTCAAAATGAAGCTGAATATTTAGATATTTAAAAAATGAACATGTGACTGTACAGCATTACCTGCACTTATGAATGTATCTAGACTTTATTTTCTCTTTCCAATGACAGCAGATAGCAATAAGGCAATAACTAAATTAGTAGTATTAGATGAAAATAAAATTAACCAACAATTGAAGTTAATCTGCGCAAATTCCTGTTTTTGTTTGTCAAAGTTGCTTGTATGGTGCTTTTCCATAATTAATTCAATAACTAATGGCAGAAGAGCCTGTCCTCAGCCATGTGACAGCTGGGTAATATCACATCAGATAATATCTGTTAAACACTTGATATTGAAACTGTTACACATAATGCTATTCCATTGTTATAGACAATATACTGCTCCAAGTGTCACTCAATAGGACCACCCCTTCTGCTCCTTCGAGCGCTGGCCTTATGCTTAACCATCAGGGGCTCTCTCTCTCACAACCACCTGTCACCACTCTAAGGAGCACCGGCTCATAATACTCATAATGAACAATTTTCACTTCACAAACCTCAATAAACCTTTGAGGGATCTACAACTCAACATGAAATATAGTGGCTGAGGTCAGGAGTGACATGATGGTGGCTCCGGCTTGCCTCCAGCAAAAAGCAGGAACACAATACACAATGTATCAATATGAAAAAATTAAAAAACAAAACAATATTACCAAAAATTACAAAATAATACAAAGCACATTAAAAATATAAAGTTTGAATTTGCATTCATGAGGTGTTGCCTAATAAACAAGAATAGTTATGCCAAATATTTTAAAATATTAAAAATGTGTACTTCCATTTAAATATTTAGGGTCTAAATATTCTTGATTGTAATACAAAGTTGTCATTTGTCACCTTCTGGTAAAGGTCCATAGAAGGCTAGTCCATAGTAAGGGTTCACAAATCAGAAATAACATCATATTCATAATAACTGACCTCAAAATAGTCTAAAACGATACTCCACATGCCTTTGTTTGAAAATCTGTCATTTTTTACCCTTTTGGAGTAACTCTTAGAAGGCTAGGACATCCAGTAAAGAATCAAATATCAGTTATATTATATTTGTGATCAGCAACTTTGAAATGGCATCGAATGATATACCCCATGCCTATATTATTAATTCCTATTGAAAAAGAGTAACTTTGACCCCTCGTATCCCATTAGGGTTTAACCCTTGGGTTTGGTTGATGTGGAGTGAACAACTTCAAGTCCTTCTGATCATTTTTGATGAATACACCTATTGGTCTACGTTTTATTATAAGGATATGATTTCCTGCTCAAATCATAGCATGACATAACAAATGACATAAAAATGTCATTTAGGACATATTTTAGGTCCAAAAATGTCCTAAAAATAAGTACATTTATAATATGTGGGGTTTTTCATGTACCGGTGAGTCAGGTGGTGCCAGACAAAAGAAACAGAAGTAATTCCAAAGTGTTCACAAGTAATTCTTATTAATACAATAATTTAAAAATAACAGAACAATAAAAATAAACAAAAACATAACATAAACATTATCAAGTAGTAGAAACACACTTGTTTACATTTCCCTTCTGGTAGATGACCAAAATTTCTCTTTATAGATCCCTAAACATATAGAAATAGAAGAAGTGAGTATGATAAGGTAGACAGATAAGTTAAAAAAGCAGTAGGTGATGAATATGAAAAGTAGTTAAACAAATACTGTGATGAGATCAAAAAGAACATATAGAAATATAAACTAATATCAGAATTCACCACAGTAAGGACCATCACTCAAGACAAGGCTGTCAAGTTAAATACGCATATTCTTAAAGACCAGTAACGGCGCACTACACGATAATGTGCAGTGAATACACTTGACTTGAGCATTCCTAGTTTTCATCCTCTTTCTCTGTACGTCTAGCACTTCTTTGTTCAGAAGTTGATGTGCTTGCAGCTTCCTGTGCAGCTCTTCTTTTCTCCACTGTAGCAGCCCGCTTCATCTTTTCTTTCGTCACCATCTTTTCACGTTAAAACTGATTATTTCAGTGTTTGTGTTGCTATTACTTAGTATGTTTTCCTTAATTTTTCACTTAAGCTGGCACTTAAGTCTTCAATCTGCCTCAAGAATGATTTAAGCTTTGAAGAAGTAGGGGAAGTGGCGGGCGATGGTGGTAGGGAAGAGAACGGCGCCTGTATACATTCGCCGCACGACCACCCTGCTGTCCACTGCTGAGATTTCATTCTACAATAAGATAAAATAAAAATAAAAAGAGGAATAACCTTGGAGGTCAATCATCACCCCGAAAGTGGATAGTAAACGTTACCTAGTATATGTGTACCAAATCAGGTCAATAGTTACAAACGGTTTGCGAGCTACAGGTGATTTAAAATCCTGGACAGACAAACAAACAGCCGCAGTAGCATATTATATAGGAAGATAAAAATGGAGCAGTTCTTAATGACAAGGCAAGCATCAAGAAGGGCTGGGAAGAATACTACAGGAAGCTTTTCACTTGACAAAAACAGTAATAAATGAAATAAAGAAATGTCTACCTGTAGAAATGCCATCAGAAAATAGCAGACAAATGGGAGTCAGGAATGTAATGAATAGACTGAAGGACAACTAGAACCCTGGATGGTAAACATTCCTGAAGAGCTGTTCAAAAACAGAGGTGAATCATTAATCAACTTGGTGTACAGCAATTTGGTAAACAGGAGAAGTGCCCACAGACTGGACTGAAAGCCTGATAGTTTTAATACTGTGTCACAGACGTCTGGTGTTCTTACCTGGCCGGGATGCCTGGAGGGACCGGATAGAGACATTAAAAGCTTCCGGGTCAGAAGGGCACAACCGCCCTGGTGCAGGAGAGGACCACGGGAGAGGAGGAGAGACTTTCCAACTCGTTGGGACCCGTGGCCACCGCTAGGAGGCGCCTTAAACCTCCTAGAACCCAGGAGAACTTTACTTCCGCCACACTTGGCAAGATGGCGGAGAAACCTGCCAGGGACGCCTGTAGTGCTTCCGGGGCAAAGGGCAGCACTTCTGCCACACCAGGAAGTGCTGCCGGAAGATTGTCACCATCCACCTGGAGCACATCCGGGCAGGAATAAAAGGCACCGTCTCCTTATACTCGAGGAGCTAGAGTCGGGAGTGGGAGCAGGACGAAGCTCCCAGGAGGAGATTGGTGGCTAAAGACTGAGTTTTAGAAGAGTTTATTGGGGAGATTTATTTGCTGTGTGCATTGTGTGTGGTTTGGGACTTTATTCCTGTAGTTGGAGGTGTGTAATAAAAGTGTGACTTTTATAAAGATGTGGTCTCCGACTGGTGGTGTCCGGGCAAGTCTCACAACCGAAAAAAGAGGATCTTAGGGAACTCACCAACTATTGCGCAATCTCGCTCATCCATCATATGATCAAGGTACCCTTAAGAATAATATTGCATAGAATAAAACCTAGAATATTACACTAAAGACGGACAAGCAGGATTTAAAGAGGGAAGATCAATAATCGAACAAATCTTTCACCTCAAGCTACTTGCCAAAAACCTGTAGTTACTGAGCTTAACTAAAAGTTATGCAATTTCTTCATAAATTTCCAAAAGGCTTTTGGCAGAGTTCCGCATGGCTGTCTATGAGAAGTGCACAAATTATACAAAATGCCAGAAATCATTCTTAAGATAATAAAGGACATATAAATTCAGTCCAAATGAGCATTCCTAGTGAATTGTCTGAGTTTCTTTCAAACAAATGTCAGATATAGTCAAGTTGTTGTCGAATCTTGTTTTGCTCTACCTTGAACGCAAAATGGCAGAAACATTGAGTGGTTTCACAGAAGGTGTTGAAGTGAGCAATGAACTCTTGAATAACCTCGGACTCACTGATGACATTGATTTCATTGATACTGTAATTGAAACTTCAGGAACTAGCCAATCATGCAAATGATAGGATGAATATCGATGCAGCAAAAACAGAAACAATAATATTCTGCAAGAAAGAGGAAGTAAATATGGCAAACATACAGTACATTTAAATGGAATATACTCAACAATGTGTCAGACTTTAGATATTATGGATAAATGTTCAGCTATAATTGTGATTGTAATGTCATGATAGACACTAGCATCACACTCACTAGCACCACAGATGCAAAACTAAAGAGGCTATCGAAGAATAACTGAATAAGAATTCTTACAAAGAAACGGATCATCACCACCACCACCTGATCGAAGCACAGTGCAGCCCCCTGGGATGCACGAATGAAAGCAGGTGGCCCTGCCATCTGTGGAGGACTGCCGGCTTTTCATGCCGGTCCTCACCCCCAGGCCGCCAGGAGGAGCTCTCCCGACAGCAGGATAGTGCCCCGAGGTCCAGCCGGGCCTCATGGACTTTGTAGTATTTATACACAGCCCTGCTGGATACCTTGGGGGCCACCAGGAGTCGCTGTGGGGGGGCTTATGGGCTCTTTTGTGCCTTATGACCCGAGAGTACGTCACGGTCACATGACAGGAAGGAACGACGTGCTCCCGGGGTGAAGAAAAGGACTGTTTACCCTGACCCGGAAGGAATAAGGAACTGTGGTCTGATTGGACAGGAACGCCTCCGGGTCAGGGGCTATAAAAAGACTAGAAGCCAGTCCAGACACTGAGCTGTGCTGGGAGGGAGAGGAGCAAAGTGTCTGGGCGAGCAGGAGTAATTAGTGTGCTATATTGGTTTAATATATGTGAGTAGTGTGGAAGGTGCTTGGTGCACTGTGCTTAAAAGTAATAAACAGTCTGGGACTTTTATCCGGTGTTTGGAGTCATACCTGAGGGTTCAAGGGAGCACTAGCGCCCCCTACTGCCACACGTCAATGAGACCCACTATGTTGAATAATCTGGGACAAATTCTGGAAACACTAAAGAATGATATAAGAGTATTTATGTAAGGTAGAATGCCCACTTGGGTCTGGGTGGTCTTTTGGCCTTAAAAGACCAGATTTTGCTTTTTACTCTTGCTTCTCTCAAGTTTTTTTGGTTTTTTTTTCTCCCCCCAGCTATTTGACCTTATCATCTTTAAAAACTTACAATATGATATTATATATAAGAACTCTACTTTTTTTTTTTGAAGTTTTATTAATTTTATTGCAATCATTCCATACAAATCAATCATTTTTTACAAAAATTAAAACTGAGTTAAGAACAAGTCAACCCCCAAGCTATTTCTTTGACATCTTATAAAACACTTTAAGATGCATCCTGTGTATGAAAATGTGCTATAGAAATAAATCTTGCTGTTGCTCAGGTGTACATTTGTAATGTCAGCATTGTTTTACGGAGAAGAAACAAGGACTCACAAGGAAAGTGATAAAACTAGACTGCGAGTTTTCAAAATGAAATGCTACTAATAGATGATAGGGGTAAGATGGCAAGACCATGTGAGTAATGACAAAATAAAAAGTGAGGTGGGATTTGAAGAAGACTTAGTACACATCATAACCGAGATACAAATGAAATGGTTAAGGACACGTTGTAGGAATGAATGAAGAAAGATGGGCTCACTCACAGTGGAAAATTCCAGGGTAGGTCAACAAAGAAATAGATAAAAAATATCAAGGAGTACTGTGCTGAAAAACTGACATGGGTACTGTTATAAAGAAAGTGTAAGATGGGAGCAAAAGGAGGAAGCTGTGTAATGAAGTGGTGCCTCAGGGGACAAAAGTTCAGGGGAAATGGCCATAAAAGAACATATTGGTCATATGTGACCGTCAGTACTGAAGGACTGCTGAGTAACGCACGTCTCATTTCTTAGTTTCTGTATTGAGTCATTTATGTTGTATTCTGTTGTTGTGAACGTAGGTTTCATAATATAATGTATATATTATACTGCATCTTTGCTGGCCTTTTTACAGTCGAGTGTGGATTTGAATTTTGTCTGTCCTTACATATGAGCGTAAAGCACTAAACTATTTCAAAGTTATTGTGATCTCTCTGGAAGCACGATGAAGTTTGTAGATTACGTGAATCAAAAAGTAGCTGACTGTCATTTTATTGCTGCATTACACATTCAGTGTAGAGATACCCTTTTCTAATGGAGCAGAAAATAAAATGAATGCCGAGAAATTTATTGCCACTGAAACTCAGTTTGGAATACAAGTGAAAGAGGTAAACCACCCACAGACGAAAATTATTGTGGGAGCACAGTGTCCCGAGGCCCACTATCATGCCTCATGTACACATTTGCGACAGGTCAGCTGTTATTTCTTAATGTTTACATATTCTTTCCATTATGAACATTATAGACACATTGAAAATTTATTTCAGAAAAAAAACATTACTTAATCCCACATTTTCCTGGCCATAAATAAATTCTAACTTGTTTTGCATATTCAATACATTCCAAACCTGCAGTGTAATAATGACAATATAAAAATAAAATCATAGCCAAAATGTGTATGAAAAATCCTTAACTATAAAAACATAGAAATTGCATCTGTTTCCAACTAAATTAAAGCATCTTATATAATAATTGAAGCCCTCCATGTCTCTGAAGTGGAATAAATGAGCTATAAATTAAGCCACTGTAACTTTTCACCAAAATCTTCTAGGCAACCTGAAGTCCTGACAATCAAAATTAAGCTGCAACCATCCTTGTTTCTTCTTATATAGAGTCTACAAAGTACAAAATAAATATAAAATTGTCTATTAATGTCAGGCAGCAAACAAAACAATAATAATAATAATTATTATAATGTTCATTTGGCTACCTCTTTTATCCAAGGTAAATTATTTGTTCATCATACAGTGCAGTTCGAGCCCAGGCAGGAAGAGTACTTGTTCAGGGCTAAGAGAGTAAGTCAGAAGTAGCAATGGAAGTGAGAATCGTGTGCTTACATCTCATTTGAAATTTACATTTACTTCTTTGTCTGACGCCTTTCTTAAAACATTTGAGATTTGATTGGTTATGTTTCCTTTACTTGTGTAATTGGAGCACAGACAGGTGAAATGACTTGTTCATGGTCACACAGTGTTAGCAGTGGGATTTGAGCCCACAAACGTAAGGCTTGAGTTCCAAAACCTTAACCCTTATTACTACGCCACACTGCCAGCTTTAAGATGTCATGCCTGACCTGCTCCACCACACTGATTGTCTATTAAGGCTAATGATCGTTATAATAATGATATTAGTCTAACTATATTTCTTTTCTTGTCCCCCTGTGACTCTAAAGATGATGAAGCAATTTTGAGAATGTTATATCAGAATATACTTGTTCTTGACAGATTGATGGCCAGCAGGGGTCGCCACGGTACAGTCCATCATTTTAAATGCTCCTAAAATTGCTTTTCTTGGAAACGCTTGCAAGGTTTTAGGACAGTGTTTCTTAATCCGATTCCTGTGGGACTCCTGTGGCTGTTGGACATGATCCCAATGAATTTCTTACTGGAGTTTATTCTTGCCTTTTTGTAATTGTTGCTGGCAGGTGGTGTGTCTAATGGCGAAGGGGTCTGGCATTAAACTGCACATTGAAATCCAAGCAGCGCTAACTGTGTGACCCTTAGCCAGTCACTTTACCTTACTTGGCTCAAACTTCAAGAATGTGCTTCTTGTGTTCTGTGTGATGTAAATGTGGAATGCCATGTAGACATGGCATTTACCACAAAGATGCAATCCAAATTATAAGTATTTCTTTACAAAGATATTTTTATTGCGTGTCTTGTATTCTTGTGAACTATATTCACCTTTTCTCCAGCCACATCCCCTGTTCAAAGCCGCAACTTGAAAATATAATTAAAAATTTTAAGTGTTCACTTTCTTTCTGTTTCAGCTAAATATTATTAACTATGTACGTTTCTAAAGGAAAATATGACACCGATTTGCAAATGAATGTGCAAAAAATGTTTTCATAATGAGTTAATAGGTAAAATAAAATGAATGCATGACTTTGTATTTAATAAATGTATCTTCTTTGTTTACTTTTCAAAATATTCATTTAAAAATACATTGATTTGAATGTCACATAAAAAGTACACCAGCATCATTAGCTGGCATTTAAAATCTTTGGTAATTTGGTATTTATATTGGTAAACATTACTTTTCTTTATAAGGCTGTTTCAGGCTTTGAATGGTAATTGAAAAAGCTTGAAGTTAATTTGTTAATTTCTTCCATATTAGCCATTAAATACCAGAGTTCAAACTGAGACAATTCATATATTGTTCCTAAAGTAAACTTCATTACATGGATCCCCTTTTTGCTTCAAACATCTGCATAGCTGACTGCACTAAATTGATGGCGTAATTGCTGTTAAATATGAGTCACCCACCCTGATAACCCCACTTCGCTTCATGGGAAGTTTAATAAACTTTAACCAGTAGGTCTGGCATTTGCAAAATTAACTTGCTAGATACAAAAAGAAAGTCTTGATAATTCAAATGACTGACATATTGTGCTATCCTCTTTCAACAATTTCATTTCAAATTTCAACATTAGAATTCTATCAGGATTTAAAAAAAATTGTATTTCTAGTTTAATACATTTTATGATAATCAGTTGAAATTCAGTGAAATAAAAATGTAAGTAACTATGTACAAAGCCATAGATAGATCGATAGATAGATAGTATAAGTGCTAGGCAGCATTATCTGCATCCCACCAGAGAGATAATGGGGACCCTTGCCAAGAAGGGAAGCCAGAATAGAAGGACTGCAATAGACCAGAATAAGAGGAAGAAAGCAAAGGAGCAATGCTCCTATTTCAGAATACTTCTATCCCTCATCCATAGATGGCAGCATCCCAGGACCTCGGTAACCATGTGGACACCTGCAGGGCATAATGGGAGTTGTAGTGCCATGAGTCAGCCCTGCTGGGTCTGATGTGTGCCACCAGAGAGTGCTGTGGGAATTCATGATCCTGGTTTTTTGGGGCTTCTGTGGATCCTAATCTGGGATCCTGAGTTGATTTGTCATGTGGTGGGTGCAGCAAGGTGCTGTATCAGTTTATTCTCCTAACTTCTCTCTCTCTCTCTGCTTGACTCAGAAGTGCTTCCATCAGGCTATGCCCTCTCACCAGAAATGTTCCCAGGGCTGACCTAAAAGGAAGTCATCCAGCCTCCTCCAGCAGAGTCAGAGTTGGGAGGAAGGAAGACAACACTCACTGGTGGGAGGTAGACAGAGACAGAAGAGACGAAGGAAGAAAGATTGTGCCTGTAATTGCTGGTGCAACCTTTGTGAGGTATTTTTAAAATAAAACCTCTGTTTTGAACTTGTGACTGTATTTGTGTTGGATGTGTTAGATAGATAGATAGATAGATAGATAGATAGATAGATAGAACTTTATTTGTGGCTTCAGAGTCAGGTTCAGAACTCTTTCTATAATGCAAAGCACCTTAAGAGGACATATCAGTCAAATGCGCTATGCACACTAAACACCCAGTTCTTCCATTAGCACTAAGCCCACTATCATACTGGGCCCTAACAATATGCTTCAATTAAAAGAAAAATGCCAAACGTTTTTATTAATGTCTTGTTTTCAGGTTTCTGTGGCAGCCCTAAGCCACTCATCCTCAAATCCTTCCTTATACAAAACCAATCATTCAGTCAAGGTTTTAGCTAAGTAGTACATGTACAATAATAAGGCACACCTCTGTTTTATGCTGCTTTCATACCATTGTGTGTTGAGTATACTCTGAAAATGTATGGACAGCCATTAAAGGTGAAACTTTTACCAATTTGCTGCATATTGTGTTCTCTAAAAGATTAATGTCTTTTCTGCAAAAAGTGATACCAAGTATTCACTGAAAAAGCAGAAGATGAGATTTTAAAGAGTCAAATCACCACTCATAAACTATGCTATGCTATGTGTCAACATTCCATTTTCCCTGAAGCAGAATGAGCCTCAAAAAAACTGAAATCTTGAAGAAAAAGCTGCTAGGGACAGAACACTGGTGCCTCACAGGTCTGATGTTCTGAGTTCAAATGCCACTTTCAGTCTTTATCTGTGTGGATTTGGATCTTCACCCCTTGTCTGCTGAGTTATACAACACTTTCTCCTCCACATGTCTAAAAACCTGCATGTCTGATTAATTGCAAGTTTAAAATAGGCAGGTTCGTGTATGGGTGGTCTCTGTGGAATACTTATAACTTAAGAACGTAAGAAATTTAACAAATGAGAGAATATTCAGCTCATCAAGCTCATTTGTTTACCTACTAGCTAAGCTGTCCCAGTACCTCGTCCAGATTCTTCTTAAGGGTTTTCAGGGTTTCTGGTTCGACTGCATGTCTCAATAGTTTAGTTTGAATTCCCACAACTCTTTGCATAAAGAAGTGCTTGATGGCTTAAGTCCTACGTGACCTACCTCTTACTTACTTTGTAGAATTCACTGTTTAATTGAAAGACGTTTGCTGGTTCTACTTTATCAATGTCTTTGAGAATTTTGAAAACCTGTTTTAGATCTTTTCTGCTCAGGGCTAAACTGTTCAAATTCTTTGAGTCTGTCAGAGTGCATCATGTCCTTAAGTCCCATCATGTACCTGGTTGCTGTCCTCTGCACGGCTTCAAGTTCTGCTATGTCTTTTTTGTACCGTGATGACAACAATGGCTCACAGTACTACAGATGTGGTCTTATTGGTGCATTCATTAGTTTGAGCATAACATCCCTTGACTTATATTCAACACTTTTTATGATATTGCTTTAATGATGAAAATGTTATATTAGTGTTAACATAATTTTGACTCACCCCGTATAATCTGTGAAGTTCACAAGTTTGCTGAAATGCCAAAGTCTATGTCATTAATGTAAATCAGAAAAAGTAATGATCAAAGGAGAAGCCCCTGAGGGACTCCACTGTTGACTTGCACTTCATCCAAGGCTTGTTCCTGCTTTGTGAGCCCCTCATGACCCCGAACTGGATTATGCAGATTTGAATATGTTCTACTATATTATGTTTATTAGACTTGTGTCCTTTCCTGGGTTCATTCCTGCCTTTCCTCTGTTGCTGCCAGGATGAAATTTGGCTCCATGCACCCCTAAACTGGATTAAGCACAACTGAGAATGTTATTTATTTATTTTGTCTTTTATGGTGCACTGTAATTATTCCCCGATTTAATATGTACTATGTCCTTGAGATCTTTACAAATGCACTTTTTTCTCATCTCAACTAAATCTTATGTCTTTTTAATCCAATTCAAAGCCTTTGGGTGTAACACAGGGCACAATATAGGAAAAGCCCTGGAGTGGATCAGCCTACTGCAGGGCCCTGTCATAGACATCGACACTAATGCCCTGTCCACACTCTTCTTCTTCTTTCGGCTGCTCCTGTTATGGATTGCCACAGCGGACCATCTTCTTCCATATCTTTCTATCCTCTGCTACTGTGTTTTAATTTAAAAATGCAGAGATGAGTCTCTGTTTTTGCCTTTTGTCTACACTACCCAGGTGTTTTTAACTCCTGAAAACAGAAACTTTTAAAAACACTCTCCAGAGCCTAATACTTCTGAAAACACAGCCTCAGCATTGTGAAATTCAGATTTTTGAAAACACGGACTCGAAGAGCACTCTGATTGGTCCATGCATATTATGTGGCCAGTCAAAGCTGATTCTCCAGCTAGGATGTTGGATATCTCTGGTCCACGGTCCTTGAGGCTGATCCTCCAATTAGCTGTCAACCAACCAATCTCACTGACATTGCACAGGTGGTGAACCAGCTGAGGGGAGGAAAGGCTGCAGGGATCTGTGGTATCCGGAGTGAACTTCTCCAGGCTGGTGGTAAGGCTGTCCTCCTGGCATTGCAAGAAATCTTTGCTTCCATTTTGGGAGACTGGCATCATCCCAACTGACTTGTCGTCCCTATTGGGAAAGGGAAGGGTGATCGCCTAGATTGCGGCAACTACTGGGGGATAACACTGCTATCGGTGCCGAGTAAGGTCCTTGCTCAATAAGATCTGTGATCACTTTCTCACCTACCAGCGACTGGAACAGTCTGGTTTTACACCTAAGAAGTCTACTATTGACTGCATCCAGGCACTGAGGGTTCTCATGGAGTGCAAACGCGAATATCGGCAGAGTTTCTTTGCAGCCTTTGTCGATTTAAACAAAGCATTTGACTCAGTTGATCGAGCTGCCCTGTGGGACATCCTGAGGGTTCTGTACTGTGTGCTGTGCATAGTGGAGGCAGAACCTCTGTGTTTTACCCAGTTGATTCTGGGGTTCATCAGGGGTGTGTTCTTGCTCCTACTCTGTTCAATGCTTGTAGGGACTGAGTGTTGGGCAAGGTCGTGGATCCAGCGGCTGTGAGGCATCTGTTGGTGAAGAAAGTTTCACGGATCTTGACTTTGCTGACAATGCTGTGATCTTCGTGGAGTCAGTGAAGGCTGTGATCGGGGCGCTCGAGAGACTAAGCAAGGAGTCTGAGTGTCTGGGCTTGCTAGTGTCCTGGATAAAAACCAAGATCCAGGCCTTTAATGATCTCTTAGGCACAGCCATCAGCAGTGTGTCTGTTTGCGGAGAGAGTGTTGTCCTTGTCGAGAGGTTTACTTACCTTGGCAGTGACATTTATGTCTCTGCTGACTCTTTCTATGATGTGCGTAGACAGATTGGGAGAGCATGAGGGGTCATGAGGTCCCTAGAAATGGTTGTGTGGCGCTCCTGATATCTATGCATAAGGACGAAGGTCCAAGTCTTTAGAGTCCTGGTGTTTCCTGTCTTGCTATATGGTTGCAAGACATGGATGCTATCCAGTGACCTGAGATGAAGACTGCACTCCTTTGGTACTGTGTCACTCCGGAAAATCCTTGGGTACCGTTGGTTTGACTTTGTGTCGAATGAGCGGTTGCTCATGGAGTCCCGAATGAGGCACATTACCTGCATTGTGAGGGAGCGTCAGTTACGGCACTATGGCCATGTGGCGTGTTTCCTTAAGGGTGATCCAGCTAATAAGATCCTCATTGTTAGGAACCCGAGTGGCTGGACCAGGCCAAGGGGTCACCCACGTAACACCTGGCTGTGCCTGATAGAGGGTCATTTCTGGAGGGTGGGACTGGACTGTGTGTCTGCCTGGGGGGTTTTCAACCAGGATCCTGAGTTGTTTTGTCGTGTAGTGGGTGCGGCAACATACAGAACAAAGGTCTCATTTCCTGATGGATCACACTTCATGTAAGAAAACCATATACCAATATAGCAGGGAAAGGAGAGTTGCTTTCAATGGTGCTTGTTATGTAGGTAATTTGTATGCATCTAAAGTGTGTTTAGTACAGTTGGACTACTGCACACATGCACAAAAGGCAAATAATTTACCATTGAGTACAGTTTTGTAATAAATCCAATGACTGATGGCATTGCCACAAACTCAAGGATGTTTCTACTGATGTCCTCACACCCAGTTTAGGACAACATCTGCGTCATATGCATTTTTTGGTTATTTTAGTGTGGACGAAGATACTTTTGTAAACATCGTGAAAATGCTAATATGGATGGAGGTTGTTTTCATTTAAAAATGGAGCTGACCCACACTGTCACATTCACATGTTGTAAAAAAAAATATGTACCCCAAGAAAAATCCAAAACAATGGTAGAGGGATGTGCGAACTCCACATAGATGATTTGAAAACACAACTCTGAAGCTGTGAAGCAGCAATGGTAATATTGTAATTGCACCGCCATATTTTCCTAGTCACAAATAGGGAAGCAAAATAAATGTTTGATGCAAAGCTTATTACTTGCAGTTTGGCTAAGTACAAGCACATTTTTTGTATCCATGGGCTCATACATCCATGGTTACATCCAAGATCATTGATAGCTGCAACACACAGACCAGCAACACACGTTTATTTCTCGTGGGCTAGTGCTCTTCCCTGCCCCCCACTACAGAGCACAGTACAAAAGCACCAGTAGTAATGCTCCGTCCCTTCACTGTCCTTTCTTTTTCTACGTCTTCTTCTTCTTCCTCTCTTTCTCTGCCACCTCCACTCCTCTCCCACCAAGCTTTGTCCTCCACCCTTCTGAATGGAGGGAGATGGCCCCTTTTATGTTCCTCCTGGGAGTGCTCCAGGTGGTTCATCAGCGTTACCTGGGATTACTCCCAGGTGTGATGGAAGTTCAAGAAAAGGCTCTGCACCCCCCCATGGTGGCCCCCACAGAACCAACAGGGCTGCATCAAACTCCAACTGCCAGCGGGCCCTGTGGGAATCCATGGTGCTACAGCTGCCCAGGAGGTATGCCCTTTTGTGTCCCAAGGGAGGTAGTGCTTTGTAAATGCTGTCTCCCCAGGGCCTACCATCAGAGGGGCCCCAGCCATCTGCCACAATATCTCTATATGTATAAAATCCAATGTCTGTCTGTCTGCATGTCTGCCCGCTTTTCACAAGAGAACTACTTAATGGATTTAGATCATTCCGGTTGATTTAGCGACCCCTCTCATCATGTTAAGTATCATAGTTCACTTGCGGCAGAGATTTATTTGTGCGAATCTGAGAGAGGCGCAGTGGGCTCACTCTTGCTCCAGCCTCAGGGCATATCCACTTAGCTGGCGAACAAGAGAACTACTTAACGGATTTAGATTGGGTTTTTTTTTCTAGAATTTGCTCGTTGGGCAAATTCCGGCTGCTTTTGCAACTTTTCTCATCACGCTAAGATTCATAGTTCACTTGCAGGAGCAATATATTCATGCTAATCCGAGACAGAGGTTGCAGGCCGAGGGGAGGGGGAAGGGTGATGTCAGGAGTGGGGAGTTTGTCTACCTATGTGTTTTGGAGCGTAACTTGCCTCCACTTAGCTACCGATACCTTTTTGTTTATTGATTTTTAATGTTTGCCCTGTTTCACTACTATGCGGCCAGAGCCACAGAGAACGGCTATTATATAATATAACAGCATTGTTAACCCCTCTTAGTCTTGCTGAGAGTTGTAGCCTGAAGTTCACCATAGAACTTAAACAAAACATAAAAATTATAATGAATGGAAGAAAGCAAAAAATAGCAATTAAATATGTGATGCACTGCCATGGGTGGCACTTGTCAATGCATTGGAACCGTAAAGATATTATATTTGGAGACTAGCCGAGGAGAGCCTGTCTTGAGGATCTTACATTAGAGTACATAAACATATTAGTCTTACAGTACGTGAATCTATATAAATAAAAATGTAAATGATCGTTTGTTCAAAATCTTAAATCTCCGAAAGTTCTTCACCGATTGCTTTGAAATTTTGACACAACGTTGCATTCGAATACAGATGTCACACCTGTGACAGGTAAAAACATGCTTTTTTGAAAAACAGCGCCATCTGTTGGACGTAAAAGCAACACACGCTATACTAAATAAGCTTTGAATTTATTGGAGAACGACCAACACTGGGATGTATGCATTAATGACGTGTGCAACACGTCACATCCAAATCAAATTCGTGCATTGTTTGCAATCATATTGACCACCTGCTCTCCTTCATCTCCAACAGAGTTATCGGAGAAATATAAATCGCACATGGCTGAAGATATTTTCCGTCGAATACGCAAGGAGAATTCAAATATGAACATGGATTTCACAGCAGAAATCTACAACGAAGCGTTGATAATTATTGAAGATTTGTGCTTAGAAATCGCAAACAAAGTTCTCAATCAATTGGGAATGCCATCACCGAATCGATCTGCTGCTGCTTCGTTCAATGTAGAATTGCGTCATGAACAAAATTACAACACGGGTGATCTTTTGTCGTATGTGCAATCAAATATTCCTAAGCTAACACTTGAGCAAAAAGGCATTTACGATCAAATAATGCAAACTGTCAATAACGGGGTTGGAGAAATCTTCTTATTAGATGCGCCAGGAGAAACTGGTAAAACGTTCCTAATTAAATTGATTCTGGCAGCAATTCGATCCCAAAATGACATAGCCTTAATTTTTGCGTCGTCCGGAATAGCTGCGACATTGCTACCAGGTGGAAGAACTGCTCATTCCGCTTTGAAATTGCCATTGAACAATGCAATTCATTGAAACTCCCACGTGCAACATTTCCAAAGCATCCGACATGGGAAAAGTATTGCAGAAATGCAAACTTATTGTTTGGGATGAATGCAAAATGGCGCACAAAAAATCGCTTGAGGCTCTTGATCGATCATTGCAAGATTTGCGTGGAAACATCACACCATTTGGAAACGCATTAATATTGCTTGCAGGAGATTTCAGGCAAACATTACCTGTAATTCCTCGATCGACACTGGCAGACGAAATAAATGCTTGCCTGAAATACTCTACATTGTGGCGACATGTAAAGACGTTAAAATTAACTACAAACAGGCATGTCCCACTGCAAAATGATCGATCAGCTGAGATATTCTCACATCAATTGCTGGAAATTGGGAACAGAACGGTGCCGGTTGATCTGACCGCAGGATGAATTTCATTGCCTCATAACTTCTGCAATTTAGTGACGTCAATAGAAGAATTGGTTGAAAAAGTATTTCCCAATATTCAAACCAATTATAAGAATAACGATTGGCTGAGTGAACGAGCTATTCTGGCGGCCGTAGACAAAGACGTCTACGAACTTAACAATATTATTCAGTCTAACATTCAAAGCGAGGCAGTCACATACAAGTCCGTCGACACTGTTGTGGAAGCAGATAAAGTGGTTACTCATCCAACAGAATTTTTGAATTCACTCGATCTGCCAGGCATGCCACCGCACGTACTGCAATTGAAAATCGGTGTCCCAATTATCATGTTGGGAAATATAAACCAGCCAAAGCTTTGCAACGGCACGCGACTTGTAGTAAAAAAATTAATGAGCAATGTCGTAGAAGCAACAATCTTGACAGGACCTTTCAAAGGTGAAGATTTCCTCATTCCTCGCATTCCTATGATTCCAACGGATATGCCATTTCAATTTAAGAGATTTCAACTCCCAATTCGATTGGCGTTTACAATCACCATCAACAAAGCTCAGGGCCAGTCTTTAGAATTGTGCGGTTTAGATCTAGACACGGATTGCTTCTCACATGTACAATTATATGTTGTGTGTTCTAGAGTCGGCAAACCAATCTCTATATCTGCACACACAATGGAACAACAAAAAATACTGTATACCCACAAGCATTGTGAAATTAAACATATTAGAAACATGCGCTTTCTCTTTTCTTTCTTTTCCATTTAACCAGACTGAGCCACAGCAACGCGTGGCTGGGTACAGCTAGTCATGAAAATAAAATATAAATATATATAATATGTATATATAAATTATATAAATATAAAGAAAATGAAAGCAGAGAAGAAGAGTTGTTAAGAGTAAAGTTAAGGTTATTGGAGGTGAACTAACCACAAGGTGAGAATGAGAGGTACATGGTAGTATAGTGATCATGATGTGTGAAGACTTGTTCCCATAGATGGCTGGATCAGACCATCAGAACCTTTCCAGGGAGGTTGCTGACAAACATCCCCTAGCATTACTTTTAAATTATTGTGACTCTGTTCACAAGTCTTCCTTCCGTAACTTTACAGCACGGTCATGTTGGTTTATATGCTTGTTCTGAAAGTTTTCATTGCTGCAAAGTATGTCAAAAAGACTGACCTCTTTATTGAATATTTATCACTTTTACTAGTTTAGCAAACCCTGGAAACTACAAAGTGGGCTGTTTGTTTTTTGTAAGCTTATTTAATACAAAAATTGCATAATGAGTACATCTCTGTAGAAATGTGCATGCTCAATGAAAGAGCTAGCAGCTATGCTGCATTTACAATACCTCAATGTCCCAAAACCACACAGAAAATTGTTTAAGATGGTTTCAATACACTTGGATCATAATTTTCACCATCCTCAAATTAATCTTCAATTTAATAATTCAGACCACCAACGTTTTGCACACACGTCATGCTATACGTCTGTTTTTTGTTTTAAAGCTAACATTCAGCCTTTTGTGAAAATCTTGTTATGTGATGAGTGAAGTGCATCTGCGCCTTGCCAGAAGCTGCTATATGAGCTTAATTGGCTTCTGTCTGTTGAAGGTTATCTCTGATTACCTTTGTTGCATAGTCGAGACTCTGAGTTCTCTCTAATTTGGGATGACAGAAAATAGTGAGTAGTGGTAAACTGTTGGAAAGCAGTGTTGATAGCAAGTTAGCTCACTAAAAGAAGATATGGCTTAAAACATCTTAACATCTGTCTTTCACCTTACACTAAAATTGCATTGACATACATGTCAGCAGGTCTTTCCATAAGGAAAATCCCATGACAAGCTCCTTTTTTTCCCACTTGATTATTCATAATCTGATTTTTCATTCATAGCCAAAAGTGAGGGAAGCTCATGGTCATTATCCAAAAATTATAAATTCTTCCAGAGTCTGACAACAATGTTCTTTAATGATTGATAATGTTACTAGATCATTTCTTGTATGAAAAACAACTAGCAATACCCACCTGAATTATTGAATCAGTTAAGTCTTGCACAGTGGCAAAATTAATTTATACGTACAGTGCATATGTACCTATTCACCCCTTTGTAAGTTCTCACATTTTATTATAATTTAATTTAATTTGGCATTTTCAATACTGATCAACAGAAAAAGACTCATTAATGTCAAAGCGAAAACAGAGCTTCTGTAAAGTGGTCTAAATTATTTACAAATGCATAACAAACAACATAATTGATTGCATAAAAAATTCAGCTATTTCAAGTTAGTGGTTAGATAGATAGATAGATAGATATTGCAGACCACTAGAGTGTGGTAGCACCCAAACCTCAGAGACAACAGCACAAACACAGTTCCTTGTGTAAATAGATTTATTGACAAAATTACCTTATATAAGATTTTTTCTTCACATAGTCAAAAAAATCCAGCGATACAAATCTTCCTCCAGGTGTGCTTAGTCCAGCTCCTGTCCCAGGTGAAGTGGAGCAGCTTCCTTTATACAGGACCTGGTAGTAGGTCCAGTCCTATCATATTGAATCCAGGAAGTACTTCCCGGTCAGGCGTAACTTCCCAATGACAAGAAAGCCTGCCTCCATCAGCTCCCCCTAGTGGTACCCAAGGAACCCAACAGAACTGCCCACCAAAGCTGCAACTTCCATGAAGCCCTGCGGGTGTCAGAACAGGATGCACGCCAGAGGGAGGTCACCACCCAGTGTACTGTGGGAGGACAAGGCCGTGTGGAGCAGTCTCCCCTTGTCCATTCATTATATGGCCTCTCAGTCAAGAAATGCACCACAAACCAACCTGGTCAGGATGCCTGTCCACCCTCATCCTTCCATTTAAAAGGCCTCACAGCCAGGTAAGGAACCATCCATCCCGGTCAGGATGCCAGCCAACCCATGTTGTCTATTAGATAGATAGATAGATAGAGGAAATTTGGATTTTTACTGAAGCTCATTAAATAAATATGTACATACACATGCTCACTATCGTCTGAACACACACCAGAGAGACTAAAAAGAAAGAAAACTTCTGACTGCAGTGACACTGTGATCACAGTCACAGTGAGGAATTATTCAGCTGTATTGCTGTTGGTAATGAGACGTAAAGCCGAGGTCCTAACTCTCTGTGGTGTAACTGTAAACTAATTTCCCCACCAAATTGTGCTTTATAAATCCCAACCTTTGTGTAAAAAATGGCTTACACATGTTTCTGAGCTTGAATACGTTTTATACATGATGCCTCAGGACATTAACGTTGTTGTTTATAAGCCATTCGTATATATAACATTTGGCTTTATGCTTGTTTTGTCCATAGACCCATAAATATATCTTTCATGATTGTGCGATAGAATTCTGTTTTCAACCTATTTCTGGTAATGTTGAAGAATAATGATTGTAACCCAGGACAGGATCCTCTAATGACATCCTCCTTTTTTGATCCTTAACTTATCAAAAAGTGATTCTGTGGTTCACTTTGGAGCGGTACAGTATCACAGTGATTAATGTTACAGCCTCACGTCTCTTCTTTCCAATCTCTCCATGCATGCTGATATCCGTTTTTCTCATTTATCCTGGAGAGGTGTGTTAATTCTTATATTTTTCTACCAGTTTTGTGTTTGAAATCGGTGGAAGCATTTTAAATTACATCTGTTAAGAATGAAGCTTTGTGACTTGCTCAGTATCCCCCCCCCCATTAAAGAGCAGTAAAAATGTAAAGCTTCCATAATTTGGAAGTTTTGACCCACTATTGGCTCCAATATTGGTACAATTTTCCACTTTATTTAGGGTAATTTGTTTTTTCACAATTTGTTAAACAATCCTAACAGTCATCTCTTCATTTCAACAATAGCATTGTGCCCTAACTTTGAACCCTAACAAAATACAAATCATTTTCCAAATGTTACATTTTTGTACTGCTGCTACACATTTTGAACATGTAATTTTCTTCAAGTTATTTTGGACCCACCATATACTTCAGTGCATGGGTGTTGAACTCCTGGCCTGGAGGGCTGCAGTGGCTGCAGGTTTTTATACTAACCCTTTTTCTATCAGTTCCAGGTTTCAATGCTAAGTAACTTCTTTTCCCATCATTTTAATAGCCCCATTGTTAAGGATTCAGTCCTCTGAATCGATTCTTTTCTTCATTAAATGACAGCCAAAAAGAAATGAGACGTGAAACAAACCGACAGATGATCAGCTAAATTGGGGCTTCAAACTCCAACCAATTTCACTCCAATCAATCTCTTATTGAGAAGCTGATTCTTGCAGGTAATTAAACCCTTTATTTAATTCCACAGCTAGTTGCTGCTCTCATTCTGCCACAGCAGACATTTCCAAAACTTTTGATTTTCTGTTTTTTCTAAGAACATTGTTAAAAAGTTTTGTTGACCTGAGAGATCAACCTTACAGAGACTTTCATCTTTCTTTATTTTCAGATATTGGGTGATAGGCACTGGTGAGCTGGTTATGTGTCTCCTTATTGTTTGGCTGCTAATTAAGGAAAAAGAGACAACTAAGGGGCCTGAGTCAAGTTAATTAAACGTATGGCAAAAGAAGTTAATTAGCAAAAAAAAACTGGTCACTAATGAAGAAGATGGTTAGAATGAAAACCTGCAGCCACTGCAGCCCTCCAGTACTGAATTTTCACACTCAAGCTTTAGTGAATCTTCCTTCATTTTAGGTTACTTTGCTCATAATCCATTAAAAAACATTCTAAATGCAATTTGTTTTATTGTAAAACTTAGAATCATCAGCACTACAGGTTAAGAAGGTCAATCAGTATAAAATAGGTTTGTAATGAAAAATCTGAAATCCGTAACACTAAAATGGGGTGTCAGAATGAGGCCAAAAAAGACCCATAAGGCACAGCATTCAGTCAGTATGTGAAAACGTTGAGAGGGTTAAGTTAACTGGTCACTCTTAATTGGTCATGATGGTGTGTAGATTAACGTACATGTTTGCCTGTCTTTTTTGTTGTATCGTTGGACTGAAGTCTGTTGAGAACTGTTGTTCATTGAACCAAACTTTCATCTTTGGCAAGGAATTCTGTGCTGTGCTTTGTGACTAATGCTGCCAGGAGAGGCTTCAATCCCTCCCTATCCTTACAGCTGGATTAAGAAATGGATGGATGGTTCCTTTTGATGAGGATTTAGTATCCTGACAATAATTTATCTAGCACAAAATCAAGATGATGACCAGATGTGAAACTGATGCATTGTTGACCATATGAGATGGCAAAATTGTGGGAGTTTTGACTTGGATACAAAAAGACTCCATAATTAAAAGTCACCATCTGTATGGATTTTGTACATTCTCCATCTATCTGTGCGGGTTTTATTCTGAGTACTCTGGCTTTCCTTTCTCCACCCAGAGACATGTGTGTTAGGTTAATTGATGATTTTAAATTGGCCCTGTGGGAGAGTGGATGAGTGTGTGGTGACGCTAGATTCAGGACTGGTTCTACGCAATGCTACTGTCAAGGCTGTGTCCCATCACCCTTCCTGTTTGTGGTTTTCACAAGCAGGATATCAAGGCGTGAGGGTGTCCAGTTGGCGAGGCTCGGGGAAACATTGTTGCTTTACGCTGATGATGTTATCCTTTTCCCTCATTAGCTGCTGTGTGTAAAGTGGCAGGGATGAGGGTCAGCCACTTCAAGTCTGAGATCATGGTACTCTCTTAGAAAGGAGTGGATTACTCTTTCTATGTGAGGTTCTACTAATTGCTTCTTAGAGGTTGGAATTCAAGTATCTTGGGATCTTGTTCATGAGTGACTAGCAAGTGGATTGGCAGCTGTGAAGCAAGAGATTGTGAAGCATGATCTGGGTCTAAAGACGAAATTCTCAGTTTACCAATTAATCTACACCCTTGTCCTCATCTATTGTCATGAGCTGTGGGTAATGACCCAATGAATGACAGCACGAGTACAAGCAGCAGAAATGAGGTTTCTTCACAGGGCTGCTAGGTGATACTGTGTAAGCTCACCAATTCAGGAGAGCCTCAGAGTAGAGTTGCTGCCACTCCTGATCGAGAGGAGCCAGCTGAGCTGGTTTAGGCATGTTGTAAAGATGCCCCCAAGGTGCTGTCTCTGGAGCTGCTCCGGGCACTGTCTCATTTAGCAGAGTCCCTCTAACAGATCCAATTCTAGAGGAATTATAGCTAAGTCTGGCTTGGCAATGCCTTAGAATTTTCGAAGGAAGAGTTGGAATCTATAGCTAGGGACTGGGAAGTCTGGGTTGACCTGCTTGGCCTGTTGCCGCCATGACTCTCACCTGGAGAAAGAGTTTCAGATAATGAGATCTGAGCATAAATTCTATCTGGGTTTGTCCAGTGGCTAGTAGTGATGCCTCAAGGATCTAGTACAATACAATACAATAAAATTTATTTTTGTATAGCCCAGAATCACACAAGAAGTGTCGCAATAGGCTTAACAGGTTCTGCGTTTTGATAGCCCCCAGCCTTGACTCTGTAAGAAGACAAGGAAAAACTCCCAAAAGAAAACCCTAGTAGGGAAAAAATGGAAGAAACCTTGGGAAAGGCAGTTCAAAGAGAGACCCCTTTCCAGGTAGGTCAGGCATGCCATGGGTGTCAAAAAGAAGGGGGTAAATAGAATACAATACGCAGAATAAAACACAAGTAATCTTCAATACAATATAATAATATAATACAAATATTACAAGTACAGAGCAGAATTTAACAGTAGATTATAACACATAATAGTATTTGGTCCTGGAGACCTCAGCCATCAAGCTGCCTCCCCCATTTGGTCATTGCACAGCTAAGACAGCTCTGGGCAAGCCAATCCAATTAAAGGACTCTTCTACCCAACGATTCCAGTGCTCCTCCATCAGAGATGACTTTACCTTAGTCAGGCAAAAAAACTTGGCAGGTGGGCAGTGGCACCAAGTGCCACATTTGAGTATCGAGAAGAGAAACAGAATAGGTGAGGGTTAGTAAACATTATAACTATCATATTATCTATGTTTTAGTGCTAATGACCAACAACAGAGATGCAGTCTGTACAGTTAATCAGCAGCTCTAGTCAGGATATGCTAAATGAAGTAGTGAGTCTTCAGCCAGGATTTGAAAGCTGAGACTGAAGGGGCATCTCTTCTAGTAGCAGGCAGACCATTCCTCAGTTTAGGGACCCTGTAACTAAAAGCTTGACCTCCCACTGTTATTTTATTAATCCTTGGAATCATAAGCAGACCAGCATCTTGAGATCTTAATGTGCACTCTGGTTTGTACATCATGATAAGTTCAGATAAGAAAACTGGACATTGGCCTTTTAAGGCTTTACATGTTAAAATGAGGACCTAGTTTCCTGGGTTGGAAGCTTTATGTGTAAAATAATACAACATGTGTATTCACATAGTGAACATAGTTAAATTATGGGTTGTCCAGTGGTTAGCACTGCTGCCTCACAGTTCCATTGTTCCAGTCACTGTCTGTGTAGAGTTTGCACATGTTCCTATTGTCTTCCAGTGATCTCCTGGCACACTGTTTGTTCTGCCACATTCCCAAAGATGTGCTTGTGAGATTGATTCAAAGTTCTGTATTGGCCCTGTGAGGTATGCATTAGTGAGCTCAGTGATGGACTGAAACCCCATCCCGTGGGTTTTCCTGTCTTGTAGCCAGTACCACTGGGATAGGCTCCATTCCCCTTCTGCACTGATGTTATGTTATAAATTCTGTCCTAAATTGTTATATCATGAGTACTGCAGAGGTGCTACTGGCACCACAGAGCATTTGCACCCCGGTTTATTGTACAGTTTTTTTTCAGTGAATATAAGAATTGTCACACACGTGCACATGGGAGGAAGCTGAAGGGCTCACAAAGAGATAAGTCCATGCCAGACCAGGGGGTGGCAGAGTACAGTGATCCTTCCTCTTTTTCATTGGCAGACCAACCACAGGAAATTTCACCTGGACTCAAGGACTTCACTTCCAGTTCCGATCCCAAGAACGTCACTTCTGGTTACAGGTGCGGGGATGTCACTTCCAGTTCCTGCCCTGATGACATCACTTCCCCTGCCTGCCTGGCTTTAAAGCCGCCACGTTTACCTGTCTTTTTTGTTCTATTGTCGGACTGAAGTTTGTTGAGACCTGTTGTTCATTGAACCAAACTTTCATTTTTGCCAGGGGGCGGCTGCCCCAAAACCTTTTTGTGTTTGTCAAATCTTTTCACAGAATATATAAGAAATTGACAGCCGAGAGGAGACCGTCAAGTTAATTTGTTTAGCTAAGAGTGAAGCTTTCCCAGTATCTCACCCAGATACTTTTTAAAGGTTTCTCAGGGTTTCTGCTTCAGCTGCATGGCTCAAATTTGTCTCACATTCCCACATTAAGATGTCCGTATTTGTTTCAATCTTAAGTACACTTCCCTTTAATTTCCACTGGGGTCCTTGTGTATGTGATTTAGTTAGAGGAAAGAGATGGAGATGTGTAAATCCAGTGTAGAGTATGGGTTAGAAGAGTTTAAATTATTTGAAAGAACATGCATGGACTCACTAATATGAAAAATAAATAAATGAATATCTTTTACCCATCCAGTAATATAAAACAGTCCTATAAAAATCTAATAATTTAGTAAACACTCTTAAATATGCACTTAAAATATACTTAAAATGGATTTTCAAAAATTTCTGTAAATAATATTTTTAAATTATGTATCTAAAATATCTTAAAACATGAGGATGGCAACAAAAGTGCCCCCCTATTGCAAAAATAATAAACTGCACTTTCTAACATCCATCCATTTTCCAACCCGTTGAATCCGAACACAGGGTCACGGGGGTCTGCTGGAGCCAATCCCAGCCAACACAGGGCGCAAGGCGGGAACCAATCCTGGGCAGGGCGCCAACCCACCGCAAGACACACACATCCACACTCACACACCAAGCACACACTAGGGACAATTTAGAATCGCCAATCCACCTAACCTGCATGTCTTTGGACTGTGGGAGGAAACCCAAGCAGACACGGGGAGAACATGCAAACTCCATGCAGGGAGGACCCGGGAAGCGAACAAAGGTCTCCTAACTGCGAGGCAGCGCTACCACTGCGCCACCGTGCCACCCCCATTTTCTAACAGATTTTTAAAAAAATGCTTAAAATTAAATATATATATCTAAATTATCAGTAAGCATTAAGATAAGTGAATAAGAGGATGAGCATAAAATTAATCATTAAAAAATATTTCAGATGAGGTATTTTTTAAAAGGTAATAAATTGGGCTGAAAGGAAGATTCTTTAAAATTAGGGTTATGATTAAAGCCCTAGGAAGAATGCTTACCCTTGGGGCCCTGTCTACTAAAATTTAGGGTTAAAAACTGGTTAAGATTAGGATGGGAGCAAGGAAAAGGGGATAGTCATTAAGGTAAGGGTAGGCAGTGGGTGAGAACTTGGGTAAAATCCCAAGCTGTTGTGGCAGGAGGCTGGGGGGCAGACCCATCCAGGATGCCTGGAAGGACCGGGAGGCGGGTTATACGTCCCCCGGGCCACGAGGGGGCAACTGCCATGGATAAGGATGGAGTCAGGAAGCTGAAACCCATCGAGGCCTGTGGCCGCTGCCAGGGGTTGTCCCGAGCGTTGTGAAGCCCGGGAAACCTGTACTTATGCCACACCTGGGCAGGTGGAGGAAGAACCTTTTACGGACGCCCGGAGTGCTTCCGGTGCTAGTGAGCACTTCCGGAAGGGCATCAGCAAACACTTGGAGCACATCTGGGTGAATATAAAAGGGGCCGCCTTCCTACAGTCGAAGAGCTAGAGTCGGGAGCTGGAGCAGGTTGAAGCTTCAGTTACGGGAGGAAGAAAGGCGGCCCACAGGCATTGGGAGAAGCCCGTGTTGGGAGTGATTGGTGCAGGAGCACCGTGTGTTGTGTGGAACTGTGCTTAATAAATGCGTGTGTTCTCAAGAACTTACCGGTATCTGACTGGGTTGGTTTTGGGCTGTCTATCACACTGTAAAAACCCCAAGTGAACTAACTGGAATCCAACGCAACTCGAAAGATGGATTAAGAACTGGCCTAATGTAAGTCAGAATTTGTTGTATAACTAATGATCTGTGGATATTTGGATTTGAGGGCTAGAATTTGAGTAATGGAAGATGATGCAGATGTAAAGCATGAAATGTAACATGTAATGAAATGAGCTGATATAATTTTTTTATTTTTTCCAGTAATGAATCAATATACTTTGTGACATGTAGGGACCACCACTGAACCTCTCCAAACCCTGAAACACACCAACACCAACACATGTCCCAAATACCTTCACACAGATTATTTCTTTAAGCACTTACACAAGCCCAATTACTTTGTGACTCCTTTGATAGATGTCTGGGAGTACTTCCGGTAGCAGGGCGTAGACTGTGGGAAGCACTTCTGAGTCAGAAGGAAGCTTTCCAAAATAGGGAACGCTTCTTTCAACAGTGCCCTCTGGTGGCATTCATGAATCCCAACAGCCCTTCAGGACTACAGGTCCCATGATACCAATTTCCATTTATTTGGCTGACGCCTTTATCCAAGGCGACTTGCAACATTTATGGTACAATTGGTGACATTTCTTTTTGGTTTTCTAGTTGGAGCACAGGCAGGTTAAGTGACTTACTCACGGTCACACAAAGCCTTAAACACTTCACCACACTGTCCTGGGGTGTCCAAATTGAGAAGTACTGCCACCTCTTGTGTTGGGAGATAAACTGTCCAGATCCATTCATTACACCCCAATTACCCTGACCGGGAGAGTAATCATTAGCCATCCTGCCTGGGTTGCTTCTTTCATTACACTGTCCTTCCATTATGGAATCTTGGCTGGGTAAGGAAGCACTCTCCAACCCAGTTGGACTCTGGTCCTTCCGAGTTGCCATTTAGAAGTCAAAAAGCCCGACATAAAAGAAGATTTTGGATACTTCTGTATGGGGTGACTCTTTTTATAATATTGGAATAAAATGTAATCTAACTTCCGGAAATATTTTGATATGCACCTCCTCAAAAAGATATGGGCCCAAGTACCCAATTATAGAGTCTGAGAGGACAGAACTGCCTTGTGAATACTGAAAGGTATAGACGATTGACTACAGCAGAGTGAAGGATGGATATTTAGGGTGATAAACAGTAAATGAGGATTAAATGTAAGTGGTGTGGTGCGATGGGAGGATCAGATTTGCAGCATCTAATAACTTATCCTTAAAACAGATGCCATTAATCATTCCTTCTCCATCCACCTTTTGTTTTGTTACATTTCCCTTGTCGCCTGGATTGATTTTGTAAGTACGACACTCTGATATAGTCAGATCTGTAAAAGAAGATGAAATTTGTTTATTGGATCTGACAGTACTACTATGGGCATTGGTGCCAGTCTTGTTCTCCCGGGCAGGTTGTTAATTTACTGCAGCCTGCAACTGGCAAGGAATTGAAATCTGACAGAGTTAAAATTTACCTGTTTAGGGCCGGGGTCCTGGATCTCATTAATGGGCCGTGTAGATTGACCAGATGTTGTTGGTGTTTGTTGTTCTACAGCAGCTGTATGGATGTTCTCCCTCTGCTCACATGGTTTCCTCCAGTCTTTAGATTTTATTTTTTTCCCACAGTTCACCACACATATCTAGACAGAGTTAGCGTGCGTGAGAGAACATGTCAAAGAGTGTGTCCTGCTCGGTACTGTTGGGTTTGGCTCAAGTATTCGGTCACGTTGTCCTGGTTTATTATCTCATTGAGAGCTATGAATGTTAATTTACCCGGTGACACTTGTGATAAATTGAGTATAAAGTGAAAGCATCAGCACAGTTCCAGTGAAAATGGTTGTGTTTTCCTGAAGACTATTAAACCACAGGGTTGCTGGTTCAATTTGATGGCTCCTAACCAGCATGTCTTCCAATTTTAAAAAGTTAGTAAACAATTTTATTGTACCCTGACCTTGGATATAGGCGTCAGCCAAATGTGCAATAATGTTATTAATAATAAAATCCTGTGACAACAAAAACATATAGAGAAACTGAATAAAGAAGTATAACCAAAAAACCATTGGCACACACACTATGGCTAAATGGGCTGTGAAAACACAGCAAATAATGGCAAAAACATGTTAAATGGAAAAGGGACCCCTTATATGTTACCATTATAAATGAACATGAAAGCAAGTAATAAATTTCTAAGTGTTAAAGATAATTAAAGATGCATGGTACTGTGATGTGGCTGGGACTAAAATGTGTCACTGTTACTGCGAGTTGCCAATAAAACAGAAAAAGGGAATAAAATGAAACCTACAGCCGTGCAAAGCTTTCAATAGATTCTTTAAAGCATGACAACTTTGTTAGATAAATAGGAAAGTGCATCACTCAAAAAGGAAAAATCTCACTTAAATTATATTAACTTTTGAGATCTCCCGAGATCCTGAAGAGGGCGAGCTGTCCACAGCCCAGCGCTTCCACGCCACTGCCGACACACCTGTTTGCCAGATGTTTAAGAGGCAAAACTAAATATGGTTTGGAAGAGTTTTACGGATATATCTGCAACATTTGGTCCTTATGTATCTTTTCTTTTTGATTATTTATATTGCAGAATACAAAATTCGAATTTGACCTATAGAAAACCTTGCCTGGGTGTTCCTGAAATTTTTAAATGTTTTGTTTTTAACTTTTGGTTGTCAGACAGACATTTTACAATATAAAATCAAAAATAATACTTTCAAACTGCTTGATCTAATTCAGGGTTTTTAGGGCATCAGAGCCCATCCCAGCAGCACTGGACACAAGGTAGAACATCAGCCCAGTCTACAGTGGGTCCCACTGACACACAGCAATAGTCATACAAGATAAATCTAAAATTACTGCACATCTTTGGTGAGAAACTTGAGAAAGAGCCACACAGCCATGTATACACTCTTCACAAAACAACCTGCATTAGGTTTTTTTCCAGAATTTCCTTGCACTTTGCTTCATTCATTTTACTGTATCTTCACAAGTCTCCCAGGGCCTGCTGCACATAAACATCCCTACAGTAACACTATACGTCATGGTGGAGAAGGTGTGTTTTTTAAAACAATAATGTGCTGTGTTCAATCATGAAGTTTAGTCTAATGGCCAAGAAGCCCAGTTTTGGTCTCATCAGACCATGCAACCTTCTTCCAGTTGACTTCAAAGCCTCCCATGTACCTTCTGGTAAACCTCTAACTGAGACATCATTTGCATTTTTTTAACAGTCTTTCTCTTTGCCACTCATCCATGAAGCTGCAATTAGTGAAGTACCACGGCAACAGTTGTTGTATGCATACTCTCTTCAGTCTCAGTCACTGTAGCTTGTTAGGCCTTCAGAGTTCTCAGAGGTCTCTTGGTGGCCACCTAACTGGTCTGCTTTTTGCACAAACCCTCAGTTTTTGTGGATGGCCTGCTCAAGGCAAATTTGTAGCTGTTTCAAAATCTTTTCACTTTTTAATGATTGATCACCGTGCTTCATGGTGGGATAATGTGTTGTTAGCAATGTGTAGTATTAAAACATTGTTTTTACTCTCATGGCCAAATTGTTCAATTTTAGTCTCATCAGACCATAGAACCTTCTTCCAGCTGACTTCAAAGTTTCCCATGTGTCTTCTGACAATCTCTAGCAGAGATGGCATGTGTGTATTTTTTAATAGTGTCTTTCTCTTGCAGTTCTTCCCAAAATGCTGTGATTGGTGGAGCACCTGGACAATAGCTATTGTTTGGTCAGTCTTTCCAATCTGATTCAGTGTAGTTTGTAACTTCTTTAGAGTTCTCATAGGTCTCTTGGTGGCCTACTTCACTAGTCTTCTTCATGCATGATTGCTTAGTTTTTGTAGATTGCCTTTTCTGGGTAGATGCCATATTTTGTGCCATACTCTTTCCATGTCTTAATGATTGGAGTAACTGAACTCCTAGGGATATTCAATAACTTGAATATTTCATTGACAGAGTTGCTTGGAGTATTTGTTTGCTTTCATTATGTAGGTTAGGCCACCATACTGACTCAGCACAAATTGGACCTTGCAGATAAGGTGCATTTATACTACAGTCAATTTAAACTCCTCGACTACAGACAAGTGATCTCTATTGGACTAATTATGGGAATTCTAAAACCAATTGGCTACACCAGTGGTGATTTAAGTGTGTCATATTAAAGGCGGTGAAGGCTAATGACATTAGCTATTTTTTTATTTTAGATTTGCTGCTAATCTAGACCACTTTGCAGAGATCTACTGTCACTTTGATGTTATTAAAGAGTCCTATTCTGTTGATCTTTGTCAAAAGAGACAAATGAAATCCATTGTGATTCATAAGATGTTGTATAACAAGAAAATGTAAAAACTTCCAAGGGGGTGAATACTTTTTATAGACACCATAGTTATTTGTTTCATCTGTTTGAAGAGGAACTGCAAGCTACGGCAACTGTCTTGAACATTGAATGTCACAGCTTAAGCCAACAAAGGTTTAGAAAATTCTGAAAGTGACTGATCACAAATTACCTAGTATACATCTTTTATTTAAATTTCTATACATTAATGTTCTAAATGGCTTACCTAGTTCACAATTGCAGGGATCCAGTATCTATCTTAGCAGCATTGGGTGAATTGTGAAACTAATTCCAAATGAGTTTTCAGTCCATCAATGGGCACATTCAGTGTTGCCAGTTACCATATTAAAACTCTCCTGTGGGGTGAGGAAGAAAATTGGAGTATCCCTCCTCCCATCCATTTTCCAAACGCACCTTATCCTGAAGCAGGGTCACTGAGAAGCTGGAATCCATCCCAGTAAGCAATTGCCCAAGGCACGAACAATCCCAGAAAGTGCATCAGTTTATTACAGGATGAACATTCAGACCACAGGCACATACTTCAGGGGCCAATTTAAGATCCTCAACCCACAAGAAACCCACTCGTGCATATGGAGAACGTGTAAACTACACACAGGTAAAGACCTGTGACATGAACCCTGGTCTGTTAGGTGCAAGGTTTCGGGAAGAACATATTAATTCCATACATCCTTGACAATCATTATGAAGTATCTGGAAGAGATACAGGGAAAGCTTAGCTTTTAGCTAAACAAATGAGCTTGAAGGACTAAATGGTCTCCTCTCATTTGTCAAACTTCTTATGTTCTTATATAACCAGTTAACTGACCCAGGCACTGTGAACAAGCAACACTAAGCAATGCAATATGCTTAACAATACTATTATTAACAAGTTTAGGGCTTTACAATATATGCTTATACAAAAGCCCAATGCTGAACTTAAAAATACAGTGTGCCTTGTACATAGAAAAACACACAAATATATGCACAGAAAGGACTACATGCTCGACTGCAAATGATCTTTGTCCATGCCTGCAGAGGACCCCTGTCTAATTACATGTGGTCATGTCCGAGCAGGTTAGACTGTTTACAGTTTCATGTTTTATTAGAGGAGGACTCAATTATGACAGCTACTGATTGCTCACCTGTCTATCTCACAAATGTCAAAAGAATCCCACAAAACAGATTTGGGAGGTGGAATCCCCATAAATGCTCCTGTTCCTCCATCCGGTCCTTTGCAGAATGACAGCATCTTGAATGCATGGTCCTCTCCACCAGACAAATCTGGAGTTTTACTCCAAATCATTTTGCGTCAGGTTTAGTGGGTGTGCATCTTCCGTAAATGTACCAAATGCCAAAGCTGATCAACGGTTACCAATCCCAGTTCAACTATTGACTGTACTCCAATTGTTATGGGCATCTTGCTTTTGTGTCCTTCATATCTGGCAACACATTTCTGACCAGACAGCCTACAGTATTCACATCCTTCCATTAGTGATTATGTTTTCAGTGCCTGCCTTCTACTCCAGAATTTCTTTGTAAGGTATGTACATTTTTAAGAGGAAACACCCATCCATCCATTATCCAACCCGCTACATCCTAACTACAGGGTCACAGGGGTCTGCCGGAGCCAATCCCAGGGCACAAGGTAGGAAACAAACCCTGGGCAGGGCACACACACACACACACCCACACACCAGGGATAACTCAGAATTGGCAATTCACCTGACCTGCATGTTTTTGGACTGTGGAAAGAAACTGAAGTGCCCGGAGGAAACCCATGGGGAGAACATGCAAACTCCCAGCATGGAAGACCCGGGAAGCGAACCCGGGTCTCCTAACTGTGAGGCAGCAGCGCTACCCACTGCACCACTGTGCCACCAAGAGGAAACAGGTTCCTGATTTATTTAATGCACATTTTGCTTTGAAAAACTAATGACAAGTTACGATCGCTTAGTGTTTTTTTTTTTGTCACTTAAGATTAGCCTTATCTAATTCTGTGGCTTGGTTAAGGCCTGATGATTGTTAGTTATGTCATGATATGTAACACCATATAATCAAAAAAGGGTGTACTTACTTTTTCACATGACTATATATGGGTGTGAATGCAAACAGCTTTCCAATTAATAAATGGAAAAAATAATAATTTGGCAAAAAAAAACTGTATATTTAAAAGAAGTTCAAACTTAGTTCACATCTGTATTCTTCGGCACACCCGGATATCAGGCAGAATGACACAATTAGTACCATTCACCATATTTTATCCCCTGTGTATGGCTTCTTGGGAATCATGTGGCTGTGTATGTTGTTTTATTGTAAGTTCAGTTTAGTTCACTATGCACTTGGCACAACAGAAACATTAAAGCCACTGCCTGGGGCTTAACTGAGAGGCTGCTTCATTGCTTCACCTATAATTAAAAAAAGGAATCGCAAAGTGTCAAAGGCAGTAGCAATTAGAATAGCAATTCCATTCTAATCATGTGCTTTGATTAGATGTGCACTACTTTTGCTATGCACAGAGAAAGCACATTTTTGGATCTGATGCATAGAGTGGGTGTAGTCAGTGAAATCGGTAGCCATTTTTTAGTATTACATCTGACATATAGCTCAAAAATAAAAAATGAAGATGAATGAAACAATATTTTGATAGCTCCCCTCTACTGTGCACTCATGGAGAAGTGAAAATATCATTGTGAGAAAACTAATTAGTACCAATAGTTTCAAAACATCAGGGACTATGGGTCCTACACTCCTCCACAGTGATGTGAGTGAGAGGCATAAACAGGATTGATTTTATCGGTGCTGCATGATTTTCACACTTGATGCAGCTATAGAAAAGAACACAGGTACAGTAAACCCAAATTTGTGAACACGATTTTAGTATTCCTTGCCTTCCACCCCAAAAATTGCAAAATCCCCTGAGAAACAAATCGTAATGCCAGTTTCGTGAAACTACAGTATATGTGAATCAAAGATTGCCTGTTTCGCTCATTGCTAGCCATGGAAATGTCAAACAGGTTTAATTGTGTTGCCTGTTGTGGAGGTGGGCTCCAGTGTGTAAGAGCTGGCAGCCAATGAGTGTTCAGCTGAAAGAGCAACAAGTACAATGCCTAAAAGAGAGAAAATCTACAAGAAGAACAGTGAAGGGCAGTAGCATCCTCAACACCTGAAGTCAAATGGATGTTCTGGACCGCACAAACAGACAAGAGGCTGGAAATCTGGAGTCATCACAAATGTCTATACAATGTCTAGTCTTTGTTGTACCATGACAGAGCTGATAAAGAGAACAGATACTCCGAATTGGTTCACTGCCAAAACGTGTCAGCCTGGTGATAATGTTTGCAGCAGAACAAGAAATTTAAAATTGAAAGTTATTAGAAAGTCGTAAAATCTGTCATGCATTGTCATTCCTAGTCATGTAACCTGACCACCTTAAAGCAATGACAACCATCAACTGCAGTCATCAAGTGTGCTTTCCGACTCCTTCTCACTTAACCTAACATGGCAGAAACCAAATCTGCACAGGATATCAGTCCATCATGGAATACGCTCACCCAAAATGGACCAACTTAGAGTTGCCAGTAAACCAAACATGGCAGGAGCTTGCGCTGGTCTGGATGCCAGTCTGTCACAGGACACAGTTTCCCTCAGGTCTGTGTGCACACAAAGTCAAATTAGAGCCACCAGTTAGTTTAAATTGGCAAAAAACATTCCCAGGATAGGACTCTAGCTCACCACAGAGCACACTGGGCTAAATGTAATTGAGCAGGAACCAAGGGTGAGGCCATGGGGATCATACATTTATATACACACACATGCTCAGTCAATCCACACACCATTAGCCTTCAACCAGTCAATATGGGAAACAACTGGGGTATTTAAACAACCCCTCAACAAACACAGGGAAGTAATTGAGTCATGAGTTGAACCCAGGTCACTAACCACTGTGTTACCATGCCATCCACATTTATTGAACTGGAAAAGCATGTCTTGCTAGCAGCACAGGGTCAACATTTAAGATATCCCCACAAAGACTAAATAAATATGTATATTTTTTTAAATAGAATTATGCAGGCAGCTATACATTGGAAAACACATTTTCATGCAGCTGCCTCTGGTTTCTTTAAGTCAATGTGCAAAAACATACTATTTCTTGTCAAGTTTCATCTTTTGTGGTGTTGGGTTTGGGGTGGAGTTAGAAACCGTAAATAACAATGAATGGACAGTCAACGGCAAGTGCCCACAAGTATAGTGCTGCAGATGTGTGTGCGTGTGAGGGTGTATGCAGAAATACACAGATGAACATACCCAAATGACATGATTTTGCATTTAGGGCTTTGCAGTCCAGGAAACATTCTTGACGTTCATCTGCATATGTGCCTTTGGACAGAGATCCAAGAATCGTGGGATTCCTCTCGCCAAGTGTTCATGGTTTGGGGCAAGCAAGGACACTGTCATCTCCAAAGTAATTACACTAGAGTACACATTAGAGCCACTGGAAGCCTATGACTAGAAGCAGGGCACCAGATGGATACTTTATTCTGTTTTCTGTTTCCCATGGACCAAGTGGAGTTGTGGGGGTGTGGATGAGTAGGGGGTCCATAGCATGCCAGTTACCGAAGTCCCAAAAATCATTGCTCTGGAGTTTCGGGACCTCACAAGGAGGGTTAGTTGCCTCATATGCACTTCTCCCAGTGTATCAACTCTCATCTGGCAATAAAACGAAGTATGGTGTAAAAGCTCGGTGACACGTCTTCTGACATAGCAAGTGTACTACAGTTGTCTTATTAGGCTTAGTCTGGCCATTAATAGAGTTTTGTCAGCTACTGCACCTTTAGATTGTTACAACATTCACTTTGCTGCATCTCGGAAAAAGTTGAAGTTCTTTGCATTTCATGTGCTGGCCCAGTGGCTAGCATTACCACCTTAGCCTTGAGTTCAAACACGACTCAGCTGTTGTCTGTCTAGCTTTCATGTTCTGCCTGTGTCTATGTGGCATTTACTTTACCAGTCTTTAATTTCATATCCTGAAACATATTGGATGAGGTCAATTGGTGACTCTATCTGGCCCAGTATGTGGACTAGTGTACACTGCAAGGGACTGGTAAACCAGCTTTCCATTGCCACCACAAAGATTTAAAAGTTAGGTTAATCTGTCGTGTGGGTTTGTGTATCCTGTCATTGAGGGGAGTTTTCCAGTGTTGGTTCTTGTCTTATGCCCAGTGGTGCCATAAATGGAGGAGAATGACATGAATTACTACAGGCACATACAGTGCCTTCCAAAAGTATGCACCCTTCTTGGTGTTTGTCCTGTTTTGTTGCATCACCATCTGGAATTAAAATTGATTTTTGGTAGGTTAGCACTACCCAACATACAGTTGTGCTTGAAAGTTTGTGAACTCTTTAGAATTTTCTATATTTCTGCATAAATATGACCTAAAACATCATCAGATTTTCACTCAAGTCCTAAAAGTAGATAAAGAGAAACCAGTTAAACAAATGAGACAAAAAAAGTATACTTGTTCATTTATTTATTAAGGAAAATGATCGAATATTACATATTTGTGAGTGACAAAAGTATGTCAACCTTTGCTTTCAGTATCTGGCGCGACCCACCTTTGCAGCAATAACTGCAACTAAACATTTCCGGTAACTTTTTATCATACCTGCACACCGGCTTAGAGGAATTTGAGCCCTTTCCTCCGTAAAGAACAGCTTCAACTCTGGGATGTTGGTGGGTTTCCTCCCATTAACTGCTCGCTTCAGGTCCTTCTACAACATTTCGATTGGATTAAGGTCAGGACTTTGACTTGGCCATTCCAAAACATTAACATTATTCTTCTTTAACCATTCTTTTGTAGAACGCCTTGTGTGCTTAGGGTCGTTGTCTTGTTGCATGGCCCACCTTCTCTTGAGATTCAGTTCATGGACAGATGTCCTGACATTTTCCTTTATAATTCATTGATATATTTCAGAATTCATTGTTCCAGCAATGAAGTCAAGCCATCCTGGCCCAGATGCAGCAAAACAGGCCCACACCATGATACTACCACCACCATGTTTTACAGATGGGATAAGGTTCTTATGCTGGAATGCAGTGTTTTCCTTTCTCCAAACATAACGGTTTTCATTTAAACCAAAAATTTTGGTCTCATCCGTCCACAAAACATTCTTCCAATAGCCTTCTGGTTTGTCCACGTGATCTTTAGCAAACTGCAGACAACAACAACAACAACATTTATTTATATAGCACATATTCATACAAACAGTAGCTCAAAGTGCTTTACATAATAAAGAATAGAAAAATAAAAAACACAATATGAAAACAAAATAAATCAACATTAATTAACATCGAATAAGAGTAAGGTCCAATGGCCAGGGGGGACAGAAAAAACAAAATAAAAACTCCAGACGGCTGGAGAAAAAAAAATAAAATCTGTAGGGATTCCAGACCATGAGACCGCCCAGTCCCCTCTGGGCATTCTACCTAACATAAATGAAACAGTCCTCTTTGGATTTAGGGTTCTCACGGAAAGGCTTGATGATGATGGTCACGTAGAATTCTGCCTTTTAGTCCATCCATCATTGTTGGAGCATCATGAAGCTTTGAGTAGGTGGAGGTGGCGCAGGCCACCACCACAAAGAAACCGGAAAAAGAAACAGAAAAGAGAGTAGGGGTCAGTACGGATTGTAGAGCTACCCTGAATAGTTATTATGAGGAAATAAAACATATAGAGTATCAGGATTAAGTTAAATTAAGTTAAATTGAAATTATAGAAAGGCCATGTTAAAGTAATATGTTTTCAGCAGTGTTTTAAAGTGCTCTACTGTACTAGCCTGGCGAATTCCTATTGGCAGGCTATTCCAGATTTTAGATGCATAGCAGCAGAAGGCCGCCTCACCACTTCTCACCACAGACGAGCAGTAATTTGTTTTTGGAGAGCAGTGGCTTTCTCCTTGCAACCCTGCCATGTACACCATTGTTGTTCAGTGTTCTCCTGATGGTGGACTCATGAACATGAACATTAGCCAATGTGTGAGAGGCCTTCAGTTGCTTAGAAGTTACTCTGGGGTCCTTTGTGATCTCGCCGACTATTACACGCCTTGCTCTTGGAGTGATCTTTGTTGGTCGACCACTCCTTGGGAGGGTAACAATGGTCTTGAATTTCCTCCATTTGTACACAGTCTGTCTGACTTTGGATTGGTGGAGTCCAAACTCTTTAAAGATGGTTTTGTAACCTTTTCCAGCCTGATGAGCATCAACAACTCTTTTTCTGAGGTTCTCAGAAATCTCCTTTGTTCATGCCATGATACACTTCCACAAACATGTGTTGTGAAGAGCAGACTTTGATAGATCCCTGTTCTTTAAATAACACAGGGTTCCCACTCACACCTGATTGTCATCCCACTGATTGAAAACACCTGACTCGAATTTCACCTTCAAACTGACTGCTATTCCTAGATGTTCACATACTTTTGCCACTCACAAATATGTAATATTCGATCATTTTCCTCAATAAATAAATGACCAAGTATAATTTTTTTGTCTCATTTGTTTAACTGGTTTCTCTTGATCTACTTTTAGGACTTGAGTGAAATTCTGATGATGTTTTAGGTCATATTTATGCAGAAATATAGAAATTTCTAAAGGGTTCACAAACTTTCAAGCACAACTGTACCTACAACTTTGAAGGTGAAAAATATTTTTTATTGTGACACAAACAATAATTAAGACAAAAAAACAGAAATCATGAGTGCGCATTGGTTTTCAGCCCCTCAGAATTAGTACTTTGTAGAGCCACATTCTGCTGCAATTACAGCTGCAAGTCTCTTGGCGAATGTCTCCGTTAGCTTAGCACATCTTACCACTGTATCCTTTTGTATCAGAACCTCTCTTAAGTAGCACTCCCTCTGTCAAGTGCGTTCCCGTAAGGTCTGCTTCTCAGACCCTGTCCTTATTTTCGAGATGCCTTGTTCACCTCTTGTCTGCGTTTACACTTTCCATCTTTGAAGGCAACTCTCTGTGTGCTTCCCACACCTTCATTCCTCTTCGTGTGTCTAACTCACTCACACTTCCTCTTTCGATCACACCAAACTGACCACTGACCACAAACTGAGAAAAAGGAATATGTATAACCAAAATTGAGGAAAAGGAGATTAGTATAACGCAGTGGTTCTCAACCTGTGGGGCGGGCCCCCCAGGGAGGCACGAAGTAACAAAAAGAGGGGTGCGAAGATGTGAGAAAAAGAAAACAAGAATCGAAAATATGAAAAATACATCTATTGAAACCAAACAAATTAACTTAAACTACATTCTGATACTAGAAAAATAAATATAGAGTTAGATAAATGTCGATAAAAGTTAAGTAGGTATAATAAAATATGCATCTATGATATATCATTAATTAAAAAAGAACAAATTGGTATTAGTGGGCTCCTTTCAAAAAAACGTTAGGGGAGCATGATTAAAACTGTTGTGAAAACTCGGATCGCAAATACTTAAAGGTTGAGAAACGCTGGTATAACGAGATTGAAGGAAACCTCCATAACATGTGGAGAAACTTACCAAAGGAATCTGAGGGGCAGAAAATGGGCAATCATGATAGAAGTGGTTAAAATTATGAAGAAAGTAAGCAGGGTAGATGGGTGTGTACTTCATCAAGATCATGGATAGGCAAGTGGGAGCTGATTAAGGCTGAATTGCTCACAAAGGTTAGGATATACTTCCTCATGTACATAACTGTAGATACAGATTAATTCACAATGCATATTATTGTGGTGTTGCGGAAAACTGGAAAACACGGAAAAAAGTACATTAGTGATGTAAGGACTTACAAACTGGGAATGTACAGTGATCATGTGGGGTTTGTTCTTGGGTTCCCATAGTAATGCTTAGCTTTGCTTTGGTATTATAGTTGACAAGCCCTAAAGAGGCCTTACAATCTAATTCTACTATCATTGTGTCTGCTCGGCACTTTCTCATTTTACTACCACATTTTTGGACATTTACCTGGATAGTCTTTCTTATGCAGTTTTATTGAGAAATGAGCTGACCCAAAGAAATGTGAACATGTACAAGTTCTTCTCCTCAAAATTTGTGTTGTATCCTATTTCTCTCCAATAGGATTTTGGCATATCTACTTATCAGTAACATTTCAGACATGCACCCTGCTGCTTATTTGTAAAACGGTAATGGAAATAATCTCTCTAAAAGATGGTATCAAAAATGATTTAATGTAATCAAAAAAATAAAAGTACCATACAGTCTAAGTGTCATCCTTTAATCTGATTCCTGGACTTTGATTTATTTAGCATCAGTTCCAATGATTACCCCGCTACAAAGACAAATATCTGGCCCAGTATGTGGGCAAATGTACACTGCAATGGACTAGTAAACCAGCTTTCCATTGCCACCACAAAGATTTAAAGGTTAGGTTAATTTGTCATGTGCATTTGTGTATCCTGTCATTGAGGGGAGTTTTCCAGTGTTGGTTCTTGTCTTATGCCCAGTGGTGCCATAAATGGAGGAGAATGACATGAATTACTACAGGCACATACAGTGCCTTCCAAAAGTATTCACCCTCCTTGGTGTTTGTCCTGTTTTGTTGCATCATCATCTGGAATTAAAATGGATTTTTGGGAGGTTAGCACTACCCAACATACCTACCTCTTTGAAGGTGAAAAATATTTTTTATTGTGACACTAACAATAAGTAAGACAAAAAAACAGTGTGCATCGTTTTTCAGCCCCTCAAAATCAGTACTTTGTAGAGCCATGTTCTGCTGCAATTACAGCTGCAAGTCTCTTGGCGAATGTCTCCGTTAGCTTAGCACATCTCACCACTGGGACTTTCGCCCATTCCTCAAGGCAAAATTGCTTTAACTTCTCCAAGTTCGATGGTGTACAGCAATCTTCAAGTCATGTCGCATATTCATAATTGGATTGAGGTCTGGGCTTTCAGTAGGCCATTCCAAGACATTTAAATGTCTGCTTTTAAATCACTCCAGTGTAGTTTTAGCAGTATGTTTAGGGTCATTGTCTTGCTGAAACTTTCATCCTAGTTTCAAATCTCTGGCAGACCAAAACAAGTTTTCTTCAAGAACTGACTTGCATTTAGTGCAGTCCATCTTTACTTCAACTGTGACCAATTTTCCTGTCCCTGATGATGAAAAACATCCCCACGGCATGATAGTGCCACCACCATGCTTCACTCTGGGAATGGTGTTCTCGGGGTGATTGGAAGTGTTGGGTTTGCACCACACATGGCATTTCCCATGATGGCCAAAACCTTCAACTTTAGTCTCATTGGACCTTCTTCCATATGTTTGGGGGAGTCCACCATATACTGTTGGGCAAACTCCAAATGTATTTTCTTCTTTTTTTCATTCAAGCAATGACTGTTTTCTGGCCACACTTCCATAAAGTCAAGCTTTGTGGAATGTACAGCTTAAGGTGGTCCTATGGACTCCCATCTCTGCTGTGGATCTTAGCAGCTCCCTCAGTGTTATTCTTGGTGTCTTTGTAGCATCTCTGATTAATGCATTGCCTGCCTAATTAGTGAGTTTTGGTGCATGGTCTTTTCTTGTCAAGTTTGTAGGGGTGCCATATTCTTTGCATTTTGTTATAATGGATTTCATGGTCTTCTGTGGGATTTTCAATGTTTGGGATATTTTTTTATAGCCCATCCTGATCTATACTTCTCCACAATGCTGCCTCTGTGTTGTTTGGAGTGCCCTTCGTTCTTCATGTTGCTTGCTTAATGGTGTGGCTGAATCATGGGCCTTTCAGAACAGGTCTATTGATACATCTATTTAGACATCATGTGACACTTTGATTGCACAAAGTTGGACCCTAATCAACTAATTATGTCACTTCTAAAGTTAATTGGCTGGACCAGATCTTCTTTAGGGGTTTCTGTTCCGGTCATATATATTGCCACATGCCTCAGAATGGATAACAATTTTTTGAAAGACCTCAGTCATCCTGCACAATCATTTCTCTGCTCTGTACTCACGGCACAAGATTCAGAGTTTTTTCCACACACTATGGGGTCACTCAGCTTGACATGTGCATGACTGTTTTTATGTTCTTGCACATACATTAGTTATATAAATATATATTACTAGCTGTGTGTGGTCTACAGGACAAAAAACACCTCAAAGAAGCCCTAGCAGTTTTACTGTAGTTGTGAACTTGAAGAGGCGTCAGTTAACTCTTAAGAATTACCCAGTGCAGAGCACTTATGCTTGCTGTCCTACTGGCTTATCTTATATCTTATGAGTCATATTAATCTTTGTCTTGAAAAAATACCTCTAGATAGACAATGTTTTTAGTGAAAACTTCAAGCCTTGCCCTGCGTTGCTGAGGTGTTTCACTTGCTTGTTGTTCATTGTTGCGCAGCGGTGTTTGCTGCACACAGGTCTTTAATAGTGAGGAGTGAGGTGCGTGCCAGTGCCGTAAAAATTTAAAAGTGCTTGCATGGACCGTCTAGTGGAGTGTGAGCAGACTGGACTGCTCCATACACACACAGGTCTTTCGCTTATATAGGTCTAATTTGTCAGACTTTGACAAATTTGTTGGTACCGTTCCACAAAAAAATTGTCTCTGAAATACTGGAAACTGACAAAACTAATAGACACCCATCTTTGTTTCTTCCATAGTTAAGAAAAATCAGACTTTGCTTTTGAGTTTTGATTCAGCAGAATATGTTAACTAATAACTAAAATGAAAATAGCATGGACAAAAATGATGGGACCTTTAGCCTGATATTTTGTTGCACAACCTTTAGAGGCAATCATTGCAAACAAGCAAGTCCTGGAGCTCTCTTCTTCTTCTTCTTCTTCTCTCTCTCTTGTGTACTGGTCAACAAGCAGTTTCTTCCTGAGTGAACTGCTCCAGCTGTGTCAGGTTTGAAGGGGGCCTTCTCCAGACTGCGTATTGGACTATTCTGAAGTAGCCTTCGATGAGCGTTGGAGACAAAGCTTTTTGACACTCTTCAGCACGTTTCACTAAAGAATGATTCGATAGTCTTGAGATTTCATTGTTTCTTACACAGACTCCAGGGTCCCCATGCCAGATGCAGCAAAGAAAGTTTCACATTAGGCATGGTGTTTTTTTTCTTTCAAAGCTTCACTTTTTTATCTGTGGACAAAGATCTGATGTGAATTGCTAAAAAGCTCTAGTTTTGTCTCATTTGTCTAAAGCACATTCTAGCAGAAGTATTTTTGCTTATCAATATGGATTTTAGCAAACTCCAGTCTAGCTTGTTTATGTGGAGTCCTCCTTGATCTTTCTCCATTGAGCCCACTGTCACTTTAAATAAGAGATGGATGGTGTGATCAGGCACCGATGGACCCTGACCATGGAGTTCGGCCTGTATTTCTTTGGAAGTTGTTATTTTAGCTTTTTGTCTACCATTCTCACTATCCTTTTGTCCATTCTGGAGTCGATTTTCTTCTTGCTGCCACATCCTGGGAGGTTGACTACAGTCCCATGGACCTTAAATGTCTTAACAATATTTGCAACTTTTGTCACAGGAACATCAAGCTGTTTGGAGATGGTCTTACATCCTTTGCTTTTAACATGTTTGTCTTTAATTTTCTTTCTGATTTTCTCAGACAGCTCTCTCTTTTGCTTCCTTTGGTCCATGTACAGTGTGTGACACGCGAAGATATCAAACAGCAGAGTGACTGCTTTTCTCCATTTAATCAGGCTGAATGACCTATTGCATGATTATAGACATGTTTGTCAACATTTATTTCCTTTAAAGCATAAAATTACTTGGTTCTGCAAGGAAATATGGAACAATATTCATTGGTTAAGGTAGGTTACAAGATCAATTTTACCAGCAAGGTGAAAAACCTGGGGACAGAATGGATCAGGTTGTCTTCTTTAGAATTATGCCCGTGCCACATGCCAGTCCAGCACAGCCCGAGGAGCTCACAAGACTTAACACGTGACTCAAATCTGTGTGCATGATAGACAGATCCAACTTCTGAGATAAATTTGGAGGCAGATGAAAAGTTCACCATCATGACAGACTACATTTGAAGGTGTAGACTACCTGAAGACTGTATAAACTAGGAGTGAAGTAATGCAGGGAATTTAGGATAGTCGGGCTGTGCCAGCAATGCCAATGAATATATGAAGGAGCATAACTCTACAGAAATGCAATTCAGGAATTGCTAACTCACCTGGGAATAAGCAAGCACAGAAGTAACAAAAAATTAAAAACTGAATGTCTTAATAGCAGTAAAAATAAATCAAACGAAATTAAATTATATATAATTGTACCTAGATTATAGAAATTACAGAAAGCTGGCTATAAATGAAGGCTTTTTGCTACAAAAAAGCATGCAAGATTAAAAAGTGGAGTTTTAACATAGGGTCAGTGAAATGGTGCATGAGCCACATCTTAGCAAGTATATTTGGGTTAGAATAAAAAGTAGCAAGGTCACGTGTATGATGTTTGGAGTGTATGTTTATTTGCTCAATGCCCTTTATCCAGCTATTAATTAAAAAAGTAAAATGCATATTACAATTCTTTACATCTTTTGCAATTTTAGCACAGACAGGTTAAAAGATTTGTTCAGAGATACAGTAAATCAAAAGCAGCCACACACACCACACAACAAAATAGCTTGAGATCCTGGTTGGCAACACCCCAGTCAGTGCAGTCCCACACTCCAGAAATGACCATCTATCAGCTGGTGATGTGGGCATCCCCTTGGCCTGGTCCAGCCGCTTGTGTCCTCAACAATGAGGATCCTCTGAGCCTAATCGGTCTTGGGGAATCGCGCCACGTGACCGTAGTGCTGTAACTGAAGCTCCCTCACAATGCAGTTAGTGTGACTCATTGAGGACTCCATGAGAAACCACTCATTCGACACAAACTCAAACCAGCAGTACCCAAGGATTGTCCAAGAAGACACAGTACTGAAGAAGTCCAGACTTTATCTCAGGTCACTAGATAACATCCATGTCTCAAAACCATATAGTAAAGCAGGAAACACCAGGACTCTAAAGACTTGGACCTTCATCCTTTTGCAAAGATCTTGAGAGCACCACAAACCCCTTTCCAGAATCATCATGATGCCCCCATGTTGTCCCAATCTGTCTACTGACTTCACAGGAAGAGTCACCAGAGACATGAATGTCAAAACGCCAAGGAGGAAAACATATCTAGACGTAAAATGATAACATGATTTTTTGTGATCAGTTATTTATTATATTATGTAAATAGCCATAGTACCTGATGAAGACAGGTAATGTAATAAATTTAAAAATATTTAACACCTCTTTCCCTATGTGTACCTTCAGCACTATATCTCTGTACCCTTTTGTATCTTAACCTCTCTTAAGTAGCACTCCCTCTATCAAGTGCGTTCCCGTAAGGTCTTCTTCTCAGGCATCTCTTATTTTCGAGATGTCTTGTTCACCTCCTGCCTGCGTTTACACTTCCCATCTTTGAAGGCAACTCTCCGTGTGCTTCCTGTGCTTTCTTTCCTCTTCGTGTGTCTAACTCACTCACACTTCCTCTTTCGATCACACCAAACTGACCACTGACCACAAACTGAGAAAAAGGAATATGTATAGCCAAAATTGAGGAACAGGAGATTAGCATAATGAGATAGAAGGACACCTCCATAATATGTGGAGAAACTTACCAAAGGAATCTGAGGGGCAGAAAATGGGTAATCATGATAGAAGTGGTTAAAATTATGAAGAAAGTAAGCAGGGTAGATGGCGGGTGTGTACTTCATCAAGATCATGGATAGGCAAGTGGGAGCTGATGAAGGCTGAATTGCTCACAAAGATTAGGATATACTTCCCCATGCACATAACTGCAGACACAGATTAATTCACAATGCATATTGTTGTGGTGTTGAGGAAAACTGGAGAACACGGAAAAAAGTACATTAGTGATGTAAGGACTTACAAACTGGGAATGTACAGTGGACATGTGGGGTTTGTTCTTGGGTTCCCATAGTAATGCTTAGCTTTGCTTTGGTATTATAGCTGACAGACCCTAAGGAGGCCTTACAATCTAATTCTACTATCATTGTGTCTGCTCGGCACTTTCTCATTTTACTACCACATTTTTGGCCATTTACCCGGATAGTCTTTCTTATGCAGTTTTATTGAGAAATGAGCTGACCCAAAGAAATGTGAACATGTACAAGTTCTTCTCCTCAAAATGTGTGTTGTATCCTATTTCTCTCCAATAGGATTTTGGCATATCTACTTATCAGTAACATTTCAGACATGCACCCTACTGCTTATTTGTAAAACGGTAATGGAAATAATCTCTCAAAAAGATGGTATCAAAAATGATTTAATGTAATCAAGAAAATAAAAGTACCATAAAGTCTAAGTGTCATCCTTTAATCTGATTCCTGGACTTTGATTTATTTAGCATCAGTTCCAATGATTACCCCGCTACAAAGACAAATACTTCCATTTGCTTTCTGTAAAGATTACAGTGCCAGTTAACCAGTTTATTTGAATAACCTTAAGATGTTCATTAAAAATGAGTATAAGCCACATTTATGTAGGAAGGGAAAACTAAGAAACAATTTGTGAACACATCAAATGAACTTTTTCCTTTATAAGCGTAATATTGTCTGTTTTATAGAGAGCAAGCTTGCTGAATGCCAGATTATCCAGATGGCTGATGAAAAGCATGATGATGATAAGAGTGAGATATACAGATATCAATGTGTTGGTTTTCAGCATTCTGAGACAGAAGACATCATACATCAAGAAGTTCTCCTTGTACTTAAATCTGTGCTAACCACTAAGAGCAAATTAGCAACCATAAAATCCTGTCCATATGTCCTTTAAAGCATTGAGTATTATCCAAATAACCAAGATTAGGTTGAAAAATTAGAGGAACAAAAGCAACAGATCTTACTGTGATTTCCAGGTTGCCCATAGCTGGCATACTTCTCTTGACCCCAGGACATTGACAGATGTAAACCAACCATGGACTTGGCAATGAGGACATATAACACAGCAAGCGTGGTGTAAAAGTGCTCAGTGCTTTTATTCAACAATTCAAACAGTGTCCAAAAACAAAGTACAGTGCAGTTTCCTCCATAAATAAATTAATAAATAATGCCAATAACAACAGTTAAAAATCCAGGATAAAACAGTCAATATCAGTCTCTTTAAAAACTGTCTCTGTGCTTCCATCTAAAACTGATATCTCCTCTGCCACCTATTTTCGGTCTCCTTAGCAAGATGAAATGTCCAACAGATGCAGTCAATACTTTTATCCTACCTGTGTCCCTGCTGCCATTCCTTGGCATCTGAGGGAACCTTGCGAGCCCTGTCCCCTTCTCCCACTGCCTACCTTTGGACTCTACGGGAATCCCTCAGAGCAGTCAGTCACTCCTGCTACTCTGGATGGTCAACAGAAATGACCCTACCCTGGAGTATCACTGCACTGCTTGGGGCAACATTACAGACAGCCTGCCTCCTCTCAATAGCAGCACTGACTCCGCCATAATCCTGGCTCTTTGTCTTTTCTTTTCCTTTCCTTTCCATTTTACTTCCATAGGTGCCTTGATTATGATGTCCAGAGCACTAATGAGGAAACTGGCTGGGCTGACTGCATGAGCATGTGAATGTGTGATCAGACAATTTTTCTATCAACACTCTGAAGATGCTTGGCCAGGCTACTGTGAGCACCTACACTCCCCTCGACAGAGTGCACTGACTTTACTAAAACTCCTGCACACTGCCACAGACCCCTAAATGTGCTTTACCACACTGACAATCAGCAATAGATAAACCATCCTCACGTAGACAGATCTCCACTGCACACTATTTTGAGCTTTGGTTGTGGTTTTGCATAATGAAACTACAGATGAAAAATGGGCAATGCCAACCTTTACAATTACAATGAGCAAATGCCAAAATGCAAGAACCAGTCCTGAAAGTGGCACATGCAATTTATTTGTTTATAGTTGACTTTATTGACTGTAATAGTATGATATCTCTTTATGAAGGTCACTGTGTCATATACATAATAAAGCATTGTCTGCTGCATTTGCTACAGTCCCTAAGAACATCAAATATTTCCAAGGAGATGTTTGATCCTTTAACTGAAAACAATTAAATGGTCTCAGGCCTCTCTCTGCAGAGTAGCTACATGACGTCACAGTAGCAGTATAAAGGTGACAGACATACTGGAATCATGCACCAAAGAGGAACAGCATTCTGTCATCTGTTTTTTTTAGCAGTGAAGGGGTTAAATCTATCAAAATAGGTGTCTTGTTACAACAAGACAATGCTCGGCCCAAAATGCAATGGTTACAGCCATTGAGAACCTGTATTTTGAGTGTCTTTCTCATCTGGTATACTTGCGAGACCTTGCCCCCAGTGGTTACCACGTATTTGGACCTCTCACAGAGGCGATGGGCAGAAAGGATTTCAAGTCAGATAAAGAGGTGCAGCAGAAGACTCTTTGTAAGCGCTGGAGGTCTAGTATCGAACATCTTTGAGTTTATGTAGAAAAATGATACAGTTATATGACACCTTTGCCTTATATAGACCAAGAGAGGGAACGAGGTTGCACCTGGACTAGGCGGCCCTAATGGGTGGATGGACATCCCAACCAGAGCAGATGGTTCCTTACCCGGATCTGGGTCAGCCAGGTCTGACTATGGATTTATTACCTTCCCTGGCCTTGATAAAAAAATGAGGACAGGGAAGGACCATCTCTGGGGGATGTTTAATTCCCCCAGGAATTAAATGGCAGCAGCCCTCAATATGTTGAACCAGCAGGGAATGCCAGGAGTTGTAGTCTGGCAGCACAGCCCTGCTGGGATCCATGGGTGTTGCAAGGGGGCACTCCAGGGAGATGTGCTCCCCAATTTATGGGACTTCCGTATGACCCGGAAGTGCTTCCATCGGGCAGTAGCCTTGGTGCCGGAAGTACTCCCAGGTCCTCAATAAAAGAGACCGCACTCCATTATCCAGGTGAGTCGAAGCTGGGAGGGAGGAAGGAAGACAACATCTGAATGGTGGAGAGCAGTGTGCTGGTGAGGAATTGTGTGGAAATTGGAAGGAAGATTACTTTAGTCAACTTTTGATGGCAATTGTGGTTAATAAACTATCCATTATTTTAACACAGCACTGTTCGTGTGATTGTACTGGGGTTTGGGGCTTACTGACCCCATACATTTGATATAAAATAACAGAAATGAGTTTAATGTGTTATTGATATGTCTTTCTAGATATTTAGACTGTCACAAGATGGCGGTGGAAACCCTAAAGAAGAAGCCAAGGTTGTGCTTATATGTTTACACACACTGGCAGAATATGTAAGATGTGTATCATGCTTTAAAGAAAAGATGACTGATCAGGGAAAAGACATTTCATTTACTTTTAATGAAATCCAAATTAAACTACAAGGCCTAATAGAATAGCACAACCAGTAAACAAAACATAGTAATAAGGAAAATAATGAGATGGTCCCTGTTCAAAAGTTTGCATACTTAGTTCATACTACTGTTTATTACCCCCTTTGGCATCAACAATGGCATGCAGTCTTTTGTGATATATGTAGATGAGGTTCTTTATTTTCTCTGGTGGTAGAGCTGCCCATTCTTCAAGGCGTAAAGCTTCCAGGTCTTGTAAATTCTTGGATTTTCTTTGCATGAACTGCACGTTTGAGATCTCCCCAAAGTGGCTCAATGAAATTAAGGTCAGAAGATTCTGATGGCCACTCCAGCACCTTTACTTTTCTCTGCTGTAGCTACTGGATGGTCAGCTTGGCCTTTTGTTTTGGAGTCATTGTCTTGTCGGAAGATCCAAGTGTGTCCCATGCGCAGCTTCTAGATGGATGAATGCAAGTTGTCCTCCAGTATTTTCTGGTATCATGCTGCATTCATCTTGGCAGTAATTTTCACTAAGTTACCTGTGACACTGTAGCTCACACACCCCTAGAACATCAGAGATCCACCTCCATGCTTCAAAGCAGGGATGGAGTACTTTTCGTCATAATAATAATAATACATTTTATTTATATAGCGTCATTTGTGAATTTCCCCTTGGGATTAATAAAGTATCTATCTATCTATCTATCTATCCATCTATCTATGGGCCTTGCTGCATCCTCCCTAAATACAACATTTATGGTTGTGGCCATAAAGTTCAATTTTGATCTCATCATGCTAAAGGACTTTGATCCAGACGTTTTGGGGCTTATCTACAGTACTGTAAGTGGTCTGTTTATGACATTACCACAGTAAAGGCTTTTGTCTTGCAACTCGACCATGCAGCTCATTTTTGTTCAAGTACCTCCTTATTGTGCATCATGAAACTTCAACACCACTTGTTGAAGCAGTTGTTGCTGATATCTCAGTTGGTCTACCTGACCGTGGCCTTAAAGCAACAAAACTTCTAACATTCCATTTTTTATCACAGTCTGAACACCACTGACAGGCATTTTCAGATTTCCAGATATCTTTTTATATCCTTTTCCTGATTTAAACAATTCAACAACCTTTTCTCTCAGGTTCTTTGACAGTTCTTTTGCTTTCCCCATGGCTTAGCATCCAGCAAAGTCGGTGCAGCTCGTGAATTTAAAATGACACTGATTACAATCAAAGAGGTTACAGGTGTGGACATCTCCCTTAATTATACTTAATTTTCAACCTTTCTGTGCCAACTTGTGTCTATGTTATGAGCCCAAACATTCAAAGGTATGTAAACTTTGGATCAGGCCCATTTGGCTGATTTCAGCTGTCATTATGATTTAAAAAGGGCACCACACAATGATGTGATAATAAATTGCCTCGCCTAAACACACTCCCTCAATAAAAGGAAATCTTTCTGCATAATTACTTATATTTTCTAGACAATGGCCATTATTTCAAAGATTTTGCCATGGTATGTAAACTTGTGAGCATGACTATATATATATATATATATATATATATATATATATATATATATATAT
>JANRMT010062814.1:40115856-40129305 GCA_026402145.1 Polypterus bichir lapradei
ATATATATATATATATATATATATATATATATATATATATATATATAATATACAGTATATAATGAGTATTTGCAAGTGTGTGTGATTTAATTCACATATTCACATAACCCAGCATTCCACAACTCTTGTTTCCACTCTTCTGCTCCAAAACTGTAATGTTAAGTGGCGGATAATTTGAGCTTGAGGCTGCTGTGAAAGAGAAGTAGGCTTACCATAGTTTGTTTATACTTCTGGCAGAACAAGTGCCTTCTTCTATGTGGCTCTTAGACAGTATTTTGTGGTCAGTGGTAGTAACTTTTTTATTTCACTGTGCTGCACATTTGCCATTAATGGTCTTGGATCCAACAGTCAACCAATTTAAGCCATTATTTAAATACAAGTGGTCTTTTTTAATAATTAAAAAAAAGTTATTTTTCCGCTTCTATAACTGTTTTTTACCTTTTCACAATAAAACTAGATTTTTCTTCTAAAAAGCAGTACATTTATATTTTATAAATTATTATATAGTGAAACAGAACAGCATTTTCATGCTTAAGTAGTTTTTGTTTATAGGTGAGGAAAACTATTATGCATTATAAATGACATTTTTTTTAACATCATTATGTCCATGGGAACTGTATAACTACATGTGTAGCTCTTCTGTCTAAAAGAAATTGTACTTTACATGGGTGTACAGTTTAGGTTTCAATCGTCAATTTATGATTTTTAATTTCTTAGTTAATAGCGTCAAGAATGTATTGCCCTAAAGTATAAAATAAGTTAATAAAAATAATATGTTAAATGTTCATCAGTAAGTGTATATCTTTCCTACTCCTGTTTTGATCAGTTAGTATATTTTCCTGATTGAGGTTAAAACAGTTATGCTATGGTGTACTGAGGTTGACCCTTTGAAGCCATAAATAACAAAGAAAACTAATAAATAATTTTTTATTATGCAATTAAACATTCAGTAAAAGATAGTAAACGCAAACTCAATTTCTAACCTATTTCCAGTTGAAAAGCAAAAATAATATATCAAAATGATTTCTGCAGCTGTTAGGACAGATATGTCTGTGGCATTTTTTATATGATTTCTCTAGAATGTCAGATATTAAATGCACAAATGAATGAGTGCATAGCAGTTTTTATTTAAGCAACCACAAAATGGCACATGAATAAAGTAAAATGAAAAAAAGTTCAAATTAAAGCATCAGTCTTTAATATTTGTAAAGAAAGCCACAGAGAGGGTGTTCCCCACTGAACAGAGGCCAGTGGTGGTGGCTGGACTCTATACGTTGTTTGATCCTTGATCTGGATTCCCTGGAAAACCCAAACTCACTTTAGCGCTCAGATGCTCTGAGCTCTTGGAATGATTTCAGTCAACTCAGCATTGAAGCAAATCTGATTCATATCAGCTGTGTGTCAGAATACCACCAGGCCCACTGGAGAAGCTTTACATTTGTTTCAGCCACAGTTTAGTAATAGATGTTGTGTAACAGAAATATGATATGATGGTATTTATATAGATTTTCATTTGTTTAAAAAAAAACCTCCTGGAAATAGTAGCTTAAATTGCATGAAAAAATAGTCAACATAGTAAAATGTTATGCCAAAAGGGCTAGTAAAATCCATGCAAAGTATTTACAGATTGAAAACTGGATAATTTAAAAGACAAATATCTGAGTAAAACAAGTCATTTATCAACTAAGTGCTTTGAGCAAGTAGAATAATGAAGAATTATGTTCCACTAAGGCCCCAAACGCCATATTAGCGAGGCTTCTCTCTTAAGACCCAGTCCTTACGGAGTGTGTGTCATCCCGTTGGTTGTAGTGAACGTGGACAAATAGCTTTACTCACCAAGAAAGTCAAGGCTTAGAATCCATATACTTGTAGATTTCTGGCAAGAAGTCAAACAAAGTATTAGGACATGAAAACCATTGACAACTTAAAGGTAAAAGGAAAATAATTTCCTTAACCGAAAATACAATATGGCAGAAGGTAAAGGTATGACTAAAGCAGTGGCAGTAGCAAAAAGGGAGTTAGGGACATACCAATATGTATTAAATTAAAAATAATGTACCAAACAGCCTAATAACAATATTAACACAGGCTGCTGTAGCAGCACACACAGGATTGCAGGAAAATGCAGGAAAACCCAGTGCTGCCACCATGGAATATGAGGTGTGGCAGAAAAATAATGAGACTGGCAACACTGCAAGCGATCTGGCAACGCTGCGCTGTTGTCCTTGATAGAGCACGTGTATCAGTACCCTCCCATAGCTCAGTGCAAGTTTCAACTCCTTCCGTTAACTACGTGATTTTTGTGACTGCTATTAGCGAAGTTGTGTTTGTGGTTGTGCGTCACGCAAAATGGAACAGCGGAATTTGGAGCAACGTTGTGCCATTAAATTTTGTGTTAAGCTTGGAGAATCGGCAAGTGTGATGTTTGAAAAGTTAAAACAGGCCTATGGGGAACATTATCCCAAGCTCAAGTTTTTCAGGGAGGCCTTCAACTTCGAAAACCAATGAAAACATCGAACGTGTGAATACTTTTGTGAGATCAGACCGTCGTTTGACATTAAGAATGTTGAGTGAACAATTAAATTTGAACAGATTTACCGTTCATCAAATTTTGACTGAACATTTGCACATGCGAAAGGTCTGTGCCAAAATGGTGCTGAAAAACCTCACAATTGAGCAGAAGAACAATCGAAAAAACGCATTCCTGTGGTTCCCCTGCCCCCTTATTCACCTGACCTCAGTCCGTGTGACTTTTTCCTTTTTTCTAAACTGAAAAATGTCCTCAAAGGACGTCATTTCGGGACTTTAGAAAACATCCAAAAGAGTGTAACGGATATGCTGAAGACCATACCGGTTGAAGACTTACAGCGCTGCTACCAAAAGTGGGAACATCGTCTCCATCGGTGTGTAGCTGCCCAAGGGAACTACTTTGAAGGGGATAACATTGATGTTTGAAAAAAATAAAAACTTTGGTAAATAAAAAAATCAGTCTCATTACTTTTCTGCCACACCTCGTATGTGTTTCTAGCAAAACAATGACCCCAAGCGTAAAGCTAAAGCTAAAGGGGTGCGTTAATGTTAATGTCCTGTAATGACCAAATCAGGCTCCAGATCTCAATTCAACTGAGAATTTGTGCCCGGACTTGAAAAAGGCTGTTCACTCACAATCCCCATGCAACCTGACACAACTTAATCAGTTTTGAAAAGAAGAATGAAGAAAAATGGCAGCTACAACAACATTTATTTATATTGAATATTTTCATACAAATAATGTAGCTCAAAGTGCTTTACATGATGAAGAAAGAGAAAAAAGACAAAGTAAGAATTAAAATCAGAGAACACTAATTAACATAGATTAAAAGTAAGGTCCGATGGCCAGGGAGGATAGAAGAAACAAAAAAAACTCCAGATGGCTGGAGAAAAAATAAAATCTGCAGGGGTTCCAGGCCACGAGACCGCCCAGCCCCCTCTAGGATTTCTGTGCAAAGCTGGAAGAGAATTGATCACACAGACTCAAAGCCTGTGCAATTTATTTTTTTTTGTACTTTATATTTGTAAGTAGTTTAGATCTGTCTTCACTTTGATATTAAAGGGTCTGCTTTTCTGTTTATTAGTGTCAAAAAGCCAAATTACAGTAAATCAACTGGAATTTAATATTGTAGAACTTCCAAGGCGGTGAATATCATTTATATTTACTCTTTCGATCTATCTGTCAGGGTTCACATTCATGGTCCTTAATGTACTCTTGATCCGGATGCAGCCTGAGAGAGCTTGAACAGTTTTGCAAAGAAAAATGGGGAAGAACGGCAGTACCCAGATGTAGAAAGCTGACACAGAGAGACCTGTGCACAGAGATTCAAGGCTGTCATGGTTGACAAAGGTGCATCAACTAAATACTGAAGGTGATGAACACTTTTAAGATCAGTTAATCAGGGTTTTAGATTGGTAATTAATCTAAATCATGTTGCACAGATCTGTTTTCATTTTGGCATTAAAGAGTCTATTGATCAGTGTCAAAAAAGGCAAATTAAATCCACTGTGATTTAATTAGAACATGCGAACAATGTAGATGAGAACAGGCCATTCAACAAAACACAGCTTGTCAGTCCTATTCACTTAATTCTTACAAAATAACATCAAGCCTGTTTTTGAAGGTCCCTAAAGTCCTACAATTTACAGTATGTACCACACTATTTGGTAACTTATTCCATGTGTCTATAGTTCTGTGTAATAAAACCTTCATAAAGTTTGTGCGAAATATACCCTTAACAAGTGTGTTCCCTGTGTTCTTGTTGAACTCATTTAAAGTAACAGTCTGGATCCACTGTACTATTTAACTTAATAATTTTAGACAATTCAATCATTTCAGCACTTAATCTCATTTTGCTTAAATTGAAAAAGCTCGGCTCTTTTACGCTTTCCTATTTAACTCATTCCTTGCAGCCCTGGAATAAGCCAAGTCCCTCTTCTGTAGACTTTCTGTAGCACTGCTATGTCTTTCCTGTAGCCTGCCAACTAAAACTGCACACAGTACTCCAGATGAGTCCTCACCAGTGTGTTATAAAACTTGAGCAGAATCTCCTTGGACTCGTAGTCTACACATTGTGCTGCATAACCTAACATTCTGTTGGACTTCTTAATGGCTTCTGAACACTGTCCACCACAACTCGTATATCTTTCTCTTAAGGTGTACTTTTAATTTTTACAACATTTTTACTTCCTATATGTAACACATTTAGTTACATTAAATTTCAACTGCCACAAATCAGTCCAAGCTTGTATGCTGTCCATTTCCCTCTGTAATGGTTCAATGGATTCAAGATTATCTGCCGATCCACCTACTGTGGCTTGCTATCATCTGCAAACTTAACAAGCTTGTTAATTATATTCCTGTCCAAATCATTTATATATTAAAAATAGCTGTAGCCCTAACCCCTGAGGGACAGCACTCTTAACATCACCCAGTCCTGATAACGTTCCTCGCACCATCACCCTCTGCTTCCTGTTTTTTAGCCAATTCAGCATCTACCTATACACTACACTCTGAACTCCCACTTCTTTTAGTTTGATGTCCAACCTCTCATGTGGGACCTTATCAATGCTCTGTTATGTTCTATAACAGGGGTAGGCAATGTCGGTCCTGGAGAACTGCACTGGCTGCAGGTTTTTGTTCCAACCCAGTTTCTTAATGAGAAGTCAATTATTGCTGATGAAGCATTTATTGCTTAAGTGATAATTTGATGCTTCGTTTTAGTGGTCTCGCTTGTTAAGTTTCCCCTCCCTTAATTGCTTATTTCAATCCTAAACAGCTGCATTCAGTGTGTTAATGGCTCCTTATTAGCAATAAGATGTAAATGAAAAGCAGCCAGCAGTTCTCCATCTAGCTTGTTTCCATGTGTGTTCATCATGCTCGTTTTGATTTGATTTAATAAAACACTTAATAGAAAAATGTGACAGACTGAAAATGATCAGTTTTAGGCTTCAAATCATTTGGATGATACCCTTGGAAAGGAAAAAATCTACAAAATAAGAACCTAACATTGTAGACTAACAATCCATAAAATTAAATAAGATCTGAGATTGGCAATCATTGGTTTCTAATGAAGCAATTGGGTTGGAACAAAAACCTGCAGCCACTGCGGCTCTCAAGGACCAACTTTGCCTACCCCTGTTCTATAACAATAAAATGTAAAAACGTCCAAAGTTTGAACACTTTTTATAGTCACTGTAACATAAAGTATTGTTAAAAATATGATATATGTTATGTTACATTGTGGAGAGCGCTGCTGCCTCATTGATCCCACTTCCACTTGCATTGCATTTCCACCCTCCATGTTTTCATGTTTTTCTTTTAAGTACTCGAGTGTTTCTCCTACAGCCCAAAGATGTGCTGATTGGCGATTCCAAATTAATTCTGTTTCAGTCAGAACACATTCATGGGCCCTGCCATTGATAGAAGCCCCATCTAAGCTTGGATTGTCTCTTGACCCTGAATCTGTCAGGATAAACGTCAGAGACCCTCATTTGGATTAAGCGATTTGAGAACTTTATGTTAAGGTGCAATTTACTAGCTTTGCCTGGCTGTATTAAGATAGCGGAACATCTCCTGCACCAAAGGAAAAACAAACAAATTAAAACAAAATCTTTATTTAGAACCTATATTTTAGTGTATTTCTAGATTGGTTAAGACAAGTGACAAGTGCTGCATTTAGAATCCAGTGTATTAATTAAATAGAATTAAAGAATACTGAGCATTTGCATTTTTCCAGCTGGTACCCACAGATAAGAATTAAAAATGTTAAATACATACTTTCAAATATTTTTGTACAGAAAAAAAAGTATAAGTATAGCATGCAGAAAATTATAATATAATTTCCTTAAGTTAGAAGATCCCAAAGATTGTTTTTAAAATAGTGTCTACAGACATTCAGGTTTGCTTCTTAAAACTGATAATAATAATTTAAAAAATTGAATGTACATACACACAGGCATAAACAGGATAATTATAATTTTGGTAGGCTCAATACTGAAGAACAATATAAAAAGATGTTGTGTTGTATGTTGCTGAGTTAAGACACAATGGAAATAGGCCTGTGCTCAACCACTTTAGGCCCCCAGTACAAAACAGCACTGGACCTCCTGCAGTTTTCTTATAAGACACACATTTTGTTGATGACACCACCATAACTCTGTGTACTGTATATCCATCTGCATCTGGCTAAAATCAGAGTGCGCGTCCTTCTGTATGGGCCAAGCAGCTGTGTTAACACCATTCAGCTCCTTCTACTTAGACAAATGCTAAGGTCAATGAAGGTGGGCATCCCTTTAATTTCTTCAATTTCGGAATACCTAACAGGATGGCCACAAATGTGAGGCTAAAAACCTGTGTGTCAGAACAAGTGGGCACAAATACAACCCCACAACCCTCACCAACCACCAAGGAGCTGTCTGAGCGCCATTCCTGTCCCTTCCAGCTTGCACTAATACAGTGAATTCAGAAAATATTCAAACCACTTCACTTTCTGTGCGCTTTATTGTGTTGTAGATTAAATTTAAAATTGATACATTTGCCATTTTTGCCCATCAATCTATACTCAGTAACATCAATGACAAATTGATAACACGATTTCAGAAAGGTTTTCAAATTTATTAAAAATCAAGAACTGAAATCTCTTCTTCATATAATTGTTGGGGCAGACAGCCGGGGCCCTTCCACGCTGGGACGCCTCCATGTATGAAGCACTGGGGGAGGCAAGTGCGTGGCCAGAGCATTACCTCCCCGGAACGACAGATGGCAGTCCCACTGGGTTGCACGGTGCCTCGGACTCCTGCAGGGCTTCATGGGAGTTGGAGTTTGGTACAGCCCAGTTGGGATCCGCGGGCACCTCCAGGGGGTGCTACAATTACTGCTGAGCCCAGGAGAGCAGCTCTTTCACCATACGTGGAAGTGCTGCCGGTAACACATCATCAGTCAGCTGGAGTATTTCTGGGTTCCTTATATAAGGAGCCAGCAGACACTACTCCGGGAGCCAGAGTCGGGAGGAGGAGGATGAAACTTGCCGGAGGGAGAGTGGAGGAGAAAGAAAGACAGAGAGTAAGAGAGAGAAAAAGAAGAAGAAACGAAAGAATATAAAGTAAATTTTGTTGGTGCTCTTTGGAATTGTATAAATAAAATCACGTGTGCTTTGGTACTTAGCGTCTGTTTGTGATGCAGGCTGGAATGTTCACAGTGTTCAGACTAGTGAATCCATTCCCGGACATTTTTCATTCCCGCATTCACGGGAATGAAACTGCTGTAATTCCTGGGAAAACGGGAACGGCCAAGCTCGCATATATAGCATGTAAAAGTGTAAAAATTAATCAAGAAATAACAGAGTTATAGTTGAAAATAATTAAGGTGGCGCCATTGCTGCAGCTTGCACTTCATCAGACAACAGCTTTGAACAGCAACTTGAAATTGCAATGTGTCAGTCTGTTGCATCCGCATTATCTGTGCCAGAATGATGACAAGAAACTGGATGCATGAGTAAAAGCTGAAATGACGGTGTTTCAGAGCAACGGCAAGCGCGGGCGTTGTTTAGAACAATTGTATCAGTATCTGATGATTGTGCCGCCTACTTCAGTGGAGGCAGAGAGTGCTTTCTCAGCGGCTGGTGTACTTCTGCACGAAGGTGCGCACTTGCCTGGATGACCGCATGCTGGACAGAATAATAATAATAATAATAATAATTCATTACATTTATATAGCACTTTTCTCAGTACTCAAAGCACTATCCACAGAGGGAGGAACCGGGCCCACAATCTTCTACACTCTACTTATTGCAAAGCAGCAGCACTACCACTGCACCACCAGTGAGTATGCTGTGCTTTCTACACTCTTATTACCACAACTAAAGATACATGTATTTATATGACAGCATGAACTGCTTGTAGATAAGGTTAGTCTTTTATTTTTGTCAACATATTGCAGTAGTTTTATTAAAAATAAGTGTCGGTCGTTCTAAAACCGTTCATATTTGAGATGCCCGTGCACTGTGTCATCCCCGGGAGCCCAGGATTCCTGGGGAATGAAATGCGGGATTCCCGAATTCCCAGGAATGGATAAACCTGTTCGGGAATGGATTCCCTAGTTCAGACCATTAGTGTAGTACTTTGTAGAAGCCCCTTTGGCAACATTTACAGCTTTAAATCTTCTCAAGTAAGTCCCTACAAGCTTTGCACATGTGGATTTAGGTAGTTTATCTCATTCTTTATGGTAGATCCTCTCAAGCTCTGTTAGATTAAATGGAAAGCATCTGTAAATTGCCATCTTCAGGCCTCTCCGCAGAAGTTCTATGGCAGGGTCGACCAGCTGAAATCCTAGTGGTCCACAGTGGTTACAGGTTTTAATTTCTAACCATTTTCTTATTTAGTGGCAACTTTTTGTTGCTAATTAACTGCATTTAATTGATTTGCTATTTAAAACTCAAACACTTTAAATCATTCTGGTAAATGGGATGAGCAACGTCGGTCCTGGAGGGCCGCAGTGGCTGCAGGTTTTTGTATAAACCCATTTGCTTCATGAGAGGTCATTTATTGCTGATGAAGCACTTATTGCTCAAGTGACATTTTTGCTCTTAATTTTCATTGGCTTGCTTGTTAAGATTTTGAACCCTTAATTGCTTATTTTAGTCTTACATAGTTGCATTCACAATTTTTAAATTGCACACCATTAGCAATAAAATGCAGATGACAAAGGAACCAGAGGATCTCAATGCAGCTTATCTCCAAGTACACCATTATGTATTTATCATATACTATTTGGTTTAATAAAGTACTCAGGAAGAAATTGAAGAGAAAGTAAAGAACTGAAAATTACTCGTCTGTTTTAGGCTTCAAATCATTTGGATGAAACCAGTAGAAAGTAAAAAAACAAACAAACTACGATTTAAGAATGACCTGACACTGCAAAGTTACAACACTAACAGCTATGATATTAAATAAGATCTGTTATTGGCTAGGATTGTTTTCCAATTATGCAAACTGGTTGGAACAAAAACCTGCAGCCATTGCAGCCCTCCAGAACTTATGTTGATGTTGATCACCCTTGTTGTATAGAGTTTAAGTTTGAGCTTTGGGTGGGCCACTCAAGGAGAGTTAGAGACTTGTCCCAAAGCCACTCCTGTGTTATCTTGGCTGCATGCATCGGGTCATTATCATGCTGAAAGGTGAATTGTTGTCTCAGACTGAGGTGGTGTACACTCTGGAGCAGGTTTATTCTTCAAGGCTGCATTCATCATTCCCTCAATTCTGTCCAGTCTCCCTATCTCTGCCACTGAGAAGAGCCCAAAGCATGATACTGCCACCACCATGCTTCACTATAGGAATAGCATAAGGCAAGTGATGAAGCAGTACTTGGTCTTCGCTAGACATAGATCTAGGAGTTCTGCCCAAGAACTTTAATTTGTGATCAAAGAATATTGCTCTCAAAGACCTTTGAACTGTCATATGACTTTTACTCAAGAGTGACTTCAATCTAGCCACTCTACCATAAATGCCTGATTGATGGAGTGCTGCTGAGATAGTAGTCATCCTTAGGAGAGGTTCTCCCATCTCAGCAGAGGACTTCTGAAACTCTGTTAGAGTGACCATTGGGTTCTAGGTCACCTCCATGCCCAAAGCCCTTTTTGCCCAGTTACTCAGATTAGCAGGATGGTCTACTCTAGGAAGAGGCCTGGTGATTCCAAACTTCTTCTGTTTTACAACTATAGAGGTCACTATACTCCTGGGAACATCCAAAGCTTTAGAATTGGTTTGGTATCTTTGCCCTGATCTATGACTCACCACGATTTCACCACAGAGATTTCCTTCAACTTTATGGCCTGGTTTTTCTCTTGATATCGAGTATGTATTATGTGCACCTTTGTAAACGATGTTGTCCGATTAATTTAATTTGCGAAAGGTGGACTCTAAACAAGTTCTACACACATCTTAAGGATAATTAAAGCAATCAGGATGCACCCGACCACAATTTGGAGTGGCACAGCAAAGGGTCTGAATACTTAAATGAATGAGAGGTTTCAGTTTTGATTCTTACTAAGTTTGCAAACCTTGGTCACCTTTGCCACAGTTATCCATGTAAAATTAAATCTGCAACACAATAAATTGTGTAGAAAGTGAAGGGGTCTGAATACTTCCTAAATCCATTGTATATGTCAAAAGTGTCAAATACACTGAGGCATATTGGGCAGAGAAGTTCTCAAACAACTTTGCAGTCATATGTGGTAGACATAAGGAGGATTACAGAGGTGTGGTTGATACTTTTGTTTAGTGATGCTCATCTGCAGCTCAACATTAAAAAAGCCAGGGAGAGGATGATGGACTTCTGTAAGATTGCTCTGACTCTTGTTTTCCTCCAGGGAATGAATGTTGTAGAGATTTATGCACAGAAATGTGCATAAAGGATATATATACCTTAGAAGAAATCAGGACAGGGCCACAAACAACATATGCTGTTCAAATAGAGACAGATATGACTGTTGTACCTAGTGGGGGCTCAAGTCCATTTGTGTAGGTAGAACATTTCTGTGTTTTCACTGTCTCTAGTTGCATTCACACCTTTTTACATATTTATATTAGAGCAGTAGAAGTGAAGGATGTTACAAAGCTGCTGAAAAAATCATGCATAACTCTGCACGTCCTCTGTAGGACACTCCTGGAGCATCGTCAACACAAGGATGCTCTATTGAGCACTACCATAGATCTATTCAAATTCAAGTTTTTATTTGTCTTTCCAGTCATACATAAAACACGGTGTGCTGAAATTGCATTACTCAAGACCAGAAAATGTGGAAAAAAATACAAAAAAGTAGACCAAAACAATACTAAATTCAGGAAGCTCAACCAATACTTATGTAAAATAGTCAATTAAATACTACGGCTAAAAATAAATAATTATGTGTGTACAAACTGGCCTGTTATTTGCTCGTTACAGAGAGTTTAGCAGTGTTATTGCCTGTGGAAAAAGCTGTTGTACATTCTGGCTGTTCTTGATTTTATAGAGAGATATCTCCTAAAAGATGGCAAGAAATTAAACAGTTCATAAGAGGGGAGTGAGGAGTCTCTCACAATGCAGAGGAATCTGTCCTGTAAAAATGCCCTCAATGGAGGAGAGAGAGATCCCAATAACCCTCTCAGCCATCCTCACCACATGTTGCAGGGTTCCTGTCAAACACACAGAAGTTTCCGGACCAGGATGTGATGCAGCTCGTCAGGACACTCTCAACAGTGCCCCTGTTGAAGGTGGTGAGGATGGGAGGAGGGATTCTCACTTGCTTCAGCCTCTTAAGAAAGTGTGTTGTATTGAGTCCAGGAGAGATCCTCGTTGATCCTCAGTGATGTAGACGATTTTTTGACCATCAGCCATCATTTCATTATAACCAAAAATATTTTTCTTTCGTTCTAATATGTTAATTTTTAACAGATTATAAGCACATTTATTTACTTATTTTGCTGCTTACATTTTAATGTAGTTTTTGCTTTTTTATTTGACTACTAATAAAATGTGTAGGTTGTTGTATGAAAAAAATATCTATCAGTCCATATGTTCATCCACAAGAGGTTTTACAGTTTTCTATTTGCAGAGAAGTAACAATAAACACTTTAGAGAAAGAATGGTCGTACTAGCTTGTAATTGCTGTTGAACTTGTGCACAAGGTAATGCTGGCTGACGAAAGAGTAGGTAAAATACCCTCCACAGAACAGCATGGACAAAAGGGAACTAGAAGGAGTAAAAAAGAACAGAAAAGAATAGCACAATAATGCAATCCACAAGTAAGAAATTAAATCCATTCTAGCGAGATGTTGTTCAACTCATCCAGGGACGCTTGGGCTGATGTGAGAGATTACTAACAAGAGATGTCAGGAAGCAGGCATTAAAAGTAATTTTAGTAAAGACCAAGGCACACAGCAGATTATTTTAGTATTTAGGTAACAACGACACAAACCCCAACCCTAACCCTAACAACAGTTAGACCAATTTCTTGGAGAGGAACAACCAGTGAAGAACAACTACTTGCTTTAAACAGCAGTTAATGTATATTTAAGTTGTTAAAAATAATAAAAGTATAACAGTGTGAAAATTAAGTCATTACAATGTCAGATGAGCCTGATGTTTGGATTAACATTAGTTTACTTCTGAGTAGGCCAGCATCTCAAGAAACGTCAGCCAATCTAGCATGTTAAAATAAGGGGATCTGAACTTGAGTAGGAGATAGCTGGTATTCACTCTAAGAACGAACTGCAGGAACATACTTAGAGCAGAGTCTTTGAAACTATGTGTCACGGATTGTCTCCTTTTGCCTTACAGAAGGTTGCAAGTCACCATTGTGTTTAATGATTGCCCAAGGCAATCAGCAGTAGATGTAGAGATGTTTGGCTCTGATACTTCTGGTAGGCAGGATTTAAGGACCCCATCTGGTCACCTTAAAAATATGCCTGTTAAGTTGTAATAGTTGGTACAATAGGGAAATCAGTTACTGGGGAGATAGTCACACCCTGGTTCTTATATATCAGTCTAAATTTATGTTATTTTTGATGTTTTTGACTTATGTGTTTTCTATAATATATATTTACTAGCAAAATACCCGCGCTTCGCAGTGGCGAAGTACTGCCTTAAAATTTTTATTAAGAAGAAAATTTAACCTTTTTAAACTGAGGGAAAATATGCCAATAATTATTTGTTAAGGATCTCTTTGTATACCATGTTGTCAGTTCGGCCCTCCGGTTGTAACATGACCAAGCTGTGCGCTGAGCTTACTCTTGAGCATTTAACTTACAGTTGGCCATGTGAACAGTAATCTTGTCTCAAATCTCACAGCTTGGATTGCTGCTGTCATAATCGGTTTGAGTTTCATGGTTTGTTTCAATTACGATAGTATTTGCAGGATTTGTTGTGTTGAAGTGACATTC
>JANRMT010062814.1:40134305-40144983 GCA_026402145.1 Polypterus bichir lapradei
TTTAAGGTGAAAGAAGTTGGAGTTCTGTCAGTATTGTTGATGGTCTTCGAATTATTTCTGGTTTTGCTGTTTTTCTTGTTCTTTCTATTTTAAGGATTATACAGTAGTTATGGATTGTATATTGGTACTTTTTGGTTTGTTTTTAATTCATTCATTGTTATTTATTTATATTATTTGTCTAATTATGTATTTTCAGCTTTGTTTATTGTGTAGTTTATATGTGCTTATATCTGTTCTGTGATTGTTCTTGTACTTTGTGGGTGCCTTCCCAAGAGGTGGGCTACCTGTCTATCACCATTCATTGAAAGTGCTTGGTGGGTTGGTCAGGTCATCCTTTTAGATATGTCTGGTCTTTGGATTTACTAGGTTTTTTACATGTCTGTTTCTTTCTTAAGGATTTTGTTTTCTGGTTTTTCTATTGGGACTTGTTTGCATAGGATTGCCATTTTTGGCAATTCCCTTTTCTCTCCTTTTTTGCCTTTCAAGGATTTGGTTGTATTTTCTGTTTTTGTTAATAAATCTTCAATTTTACGAAAACTTGCTGTGGATTTCTCTCGACCCACATTTGGAGTTTTTACAGTTCTCCCCAGAAAGACACACATCCAGCTTTTAAGACTCTTTGCTGTTCCTTTTGAACTTAAACATCCAACCTTCATTTTGAGGCCTAGTGATGCCTATAGCATCCAATTTTCCTAGGGCTTGCCTTGGTGAAAGAGGTGTTTTGTGAGCTAATTTTGAAGGCTTTACAGTGTGCTATTTTCTAGACTCAGAAAATTCATAGCAGCTGGGGGTGGGGGCAATGTTTATTCCCTCTCTTTCAGGGCTTTTTCTACTATATATTGGGACATTTCCAGTTATTATGCCAGCTCTCCTTGGTTGGGGGCTGCTAAGCTGGAAACCTGAAGCTCTAGCAGTTGTGAGACTAGCTGGATTTAGGGTTAGCTTCCTTGGGAAGGCTGTTTAGGTTATTGGGCCTTTTAGTAGGCCTCACATCCTTTTTATTATGTTTGAGACTTCACATCATAACACTGGTTTGTACATTTGCCTATGGAGTGACTACCAGCCAAAGCTTTGGCTGACAAGCTTTGCATAACTAATTTAAAAGGTTTAAGGGAAGATCTATTAAGGTTGTCTTCCCTAATGTTATGCCTGTGACACAAGCTAGTTCAGCTAAAATTGAGAAGATAGAACAGTTCAATGTGTAACAATCTTCTGCTTGTGAAGATATTTCTAAAAGCACATGTCACGCAATTTTCCAAAACTGAAATGCAGTTGAAACTATAATAGATGTTGTCAGTGGATTAGTAAACAGCTAAGAAAGAAAATATTGATGAAAAGACACCTGAAGTAGATACATTGAATAATGTAGCAATAAAAGCAGGGATTATCGACTTATGGAAGTTGTGGGTAAAAGAGAAAATAAAAATGCCAAAAGACTGTCAAAGAGGGTTACATTGGCTAATACAAGCCACATTTCTTTCCCTGCTATAGTATGAAAACAATGGAAGATGAAAAGCCACCGAGAGTCAGATGCCAAACTACACATCAGAGCAGAAAGTAGGGCACCAACATGTTGCCCTTTTAGAATACAAGAATCAGGAGAGCAATTCTGGAGATATCACCTTTTTAAGCATTATAAGAGACCTAATGACACCAAACAATCACTAGAGAAATTGGAGTCTAGTGTCCTTGTAGTAAAATAAAGTCTCTCCCTGATCCCAGATATTATTCCCAGAGTTGCACAGAATAGTCTCTGGGAAGTGATGTCACAATGTCTCATTCTATAACATTCATAGAGCATAGATTAGGGAGGACTCACTGATTGGATGGACGAGGTCAGAGCTTTTCATTCCTAGGATTTCCAGGTTATTTATGTTGGATTAGAGATACCCTAGAGAGGGCAGAATCCCTACTGTAAATTGTAGGAAGACCTTGTATTCTAGCCAGGTTGGAAGCATGCTCTGATAGCCTGAGACCCAAGCGCAGTGGGTGAAAACCTCAGCACCACACTGGAACAGTGCCAATTCTGCCACTGACTCTCAGGTTTTCCCTGAACGTTGGAGGACTTTCTGGCAGGGCTGGATTCAGGTTAACATCATACCAAGGCTGAAGTAATTGAAGGTTAAGGGCCTTGCTCAAGGGCCCAATGGAGAAGAGTCACCTCTGGCACTTACTGGATTTGAACCGGAAACCTTCCAACTGCCGCCGCTTGGATGGTGGTCTTAGTAGAGTATCAAACAGATACAAGTCAAGAGAGGTTATGCTTAATCATATCAATTAAATTATGCACATGTAAGGACAAATCTGGAATATTAAGTAGCATTTCAGTTTACATAATGCTAGAAGGTTACATCAAAGTCCAAAGGAGAACTATTAAACCTGTGAGGATTGACTGATGGAGCTTAATCTTTTCATTTTAAGCAAACAGAGATTAAGAAATGGCATGATCCAAGTGTTTTAAATTGTGTAAATATGGTGGGTGCCTGTTGCCATTGTAAAACTGTCATTTGAGAATAACATTGTGGCACAGATGGTAGTCGGTTAAAAGGAAATTTTACTAACAGTCTGGCTCTATTTTTGATTTTTTGATGTGGGACCACAATTTTTACTTTTTCCATTCATTAATAAGCTTTTAATAAATCTATATTTTTTAAAAATATTCCTCTACATGATTCTACCATTTTGGGCTTGTAGGTGTATTTCTTTGTGCCCCATGCATTAGGTGTAACCAAAGAGAAACTAATAAATGGACCAAAGCCAAATTTTATAATCTTGAAACAATGGAACCTCAATTATTAAAAAAATAAGGCCACAGAAACTTTACATTTTTTTAATGGTAGCGTCAATAAAAGCTCACTTTAAAATATAATTTGTAGAATATTAAAATCTCCATAAATTTCATTCAAAGCATTTGTCTATGTTTCCAGCTGCATCCAGTGTGGAACCTTTTTACAATTACGGTAAAGGAAGATTGTGCTGTCTATGGGGCAGTGATGTTTAGAAACCTGTCAAATGAAAACGACAGAGAAGACAAAATATCTACAAATTTCCATCATAGCAAAAAAAAACTGTGGAGAAGACCTAACAATGGTGCCCAGCAATACTCCACACAGCATCAGCCTACTGTCCTTAATGAACACTTACACCATGTTCATATTTCTATCCAGTGGCCTCATGCATAATGGTGTGCGTAAAATTCGCACTATAACATGACATAAGCACAAAAGCCGAAATGTGCTTAAGCACAAAAATTTCCAGATGCAGGAATCTGTGCATTCGCCAACTTCCACGTTCTTCTGCTATATAAATCCCAGTCAGTGTGAAAAGTAATGCTTGTGCGCGCGCCTGCTGTCTCGCCGCAACTCCTCCCAGAATTACGCCTCTTTGAATATGCAAATCAATATAAATAGCCATTAAGATCAGCCTTCTGTGAAAAGACAATGGGAAAAGCACAGGGGGAAATATAAGAATTTCAGCAAATACCAAGTGGAGGCAAGGAAAAACGTACAACCCCAAATCAGAAAAAGTTGGGACAGTGTGGAAAATGTGAATAAAAAAAAAGAAAAAAGCAAGTTATAAATTCTCCTCAAATTTTATTTCATTGCAGACAGTATGAACACAAAATAATTCATGTTTTTTTTTTGTCAACATCATTTGATTTGTAAATAAATATCCATTCTTGCCATTCAGGCTTGCAACACATTTCAAAAAAAGTTGGGACAGTACAGCATTTACCACTTTGTACAGTTCCCCTCTTTTAACAACACTTAAAAGACGTTTAGGAATTGAAGAAATCAAGTGACTAAGTGTTGCAGGTGTTAGTTTGTCCCATTCTTCCTGCAAGCAACGTTTTAGGTGCGCAACAGTACGGGGTCTTAGTTGACGCATTTTTCGTTTCAAAATGCGCCAAACATTCTCTATAGGAGACAAATCAGGGCTGCAGGCAGGCCAGTCAAGCATTCGCACCCTCTTCTTACGCAGCCATGCCTTTGTTATGCGCGCAGTATGTGGTTTGGCATTATCTTGCTGAAATAAGCATGGGCATCCCTGGAAAAGACGTCATCTTGAAGGCAGAATTTGTTCCTCCAAAACTGAGATATACTTCTCAGCATTGATGGTGCCATCGCAGAAGTGCAAGTTACCTTTGCCGAAGGCACTGACACAACCCCATACCATGACAGACCCTGGCTTTTGGACTTGTATCTGGTAACAGTCTGAATGGTCCTTTTCCTCTTTGGTCCGCAGCACACGGCGTCCATTTCTTCTAAAAAAGATGTGAAAAACCGATTCGTCTGACCACAATACACGTTTCCACTGCACAATGGACCATCCCAGATGCCTCCGAGCCCAGAGAAGTCGACGGCGTTTCTGGACACTATTTATGTAGGGCTTCCTTTTGGTACAGCACAGTTTTAGCTGGCATTTCCTAATGTAACTACATGCTGTAGTGCTTGAGAGTGACTTCCTGAAGTAGTCCTGAGCCCACGCAGTTATATCATTTATTGATGAATGACGGTTTTTAATGCAGTGCCGTCTGAGGGCTCGGAGATCACGGCCATTCAGTTTAGGCTTGCGCCCTTGGCCTTTGCGCACGGTAATTTCTCCAGATTCCCTGATTCTTTTCACTATGTTATGCACTGTAGAGGGAGAAATGCCCAAATCTCTTCCTATCTGTCTTTGAGAAACGTTTTTCTTCATCATTTCAAAGATTTTTGCCCGCACTTGGTGGCAAACTGGCGATCCTCTGCCCATCTTTGCTCCTAAAGGAGTAGGCCTTTCCTCGATGCTGCTTTTGTACCGAATCATGATTGCAATCACCTGTTAACATCACCAGTTTCAAATCACATCATTATTTAATTATTATACCTCATTACTACCCCTGAATTGCCCCATCCCAACTTTTTTTGGAATGTGTTGCAAGCCCGAATGGCAAGAATGGATGTTTATTTACAAATCAAATGATGTTGACCAAAACAAAACAAGAATTATCTTGTGTTCATACTGTCTGCAATGAAATAAAAGTTAAGGGAAATTTGTAAATTACTGCTTTATTTTTTTATTCACATTTTCCACACTGTCCCAGCTTTTTCTGATTTGGGGTTGTACTATTTGTTGGTTTAAACAGTGGTATAAACAACAAAAGGAAGTCGATCGAGTGACATAGCGTGTCGGAGAAACTTGAAAGCTCAAGTTCACAAAGTCGTGCAGTGCCCGAAATAAAAAAAGAAGTTGTCACATATCAAATTCGCAGTGAAAAGGCGAGTCGTAGCCCACCATCTGAGTGTCGAAAGCTTATTAGGGTACAGAGAAAAAAAACAATAGGCACACGGTGGGAAAAAAGCACAAAATGTCAACTTTAATCTCAAAATTTCCACTTTAATCACATAGTTTATTTTGTCATTAAAGTAGAACATCATAAACTTCATCTTAAAATTGTTTAATTTATTAGTTCCTTAAATTGCATCGTAACTAAAGTAGCACATTAAATGCTTTGTTTTGTATTTAAACTTCTATGTGCTCTATGTGTGTGAATCACTTCGTGCTTCTTAAAGGAGCTTTCTCTTCCTCCAGCAGGATACAGAATCCATTACATTCGTGATATTACAGCTCTCTGAATAATTAAAATACTGAGATGTACCTGTATACGTGATATCATTTTCATGATGATAGGAGTTAAATCATGTTATTAAACATGGGAACACGGTGGCGCAGTGATTGTTCATGTCTTAGATGGTTGCTGCGCCATGCGCGACCTTCGATGTAATGCTTTAGTACAGAAGTATGGTCTCTTTCAAATGTACTAACCTTCAATTCCTGTCCTTACTTTTCTTTCTCCAAATACCCAATCGCCACACAATCAACTCTGTAGTAGACGTTAAGCCATCTGTAAGCTCAGAACGCAGATTCTTAAAAACCTTTAAGGAACATTGAAATATCTATATCTATAATATCTATCCTTCCAGTGTCACGCCAGTCCCAGTAAGAATACAGAGCAAGGCAGGAACAATCCGTGAACAGAGTGCAAGCTAATAGCTAGCACTGCGGCACCGTGTCCTGGCATGTTTAATTATTGACAATGTAGATTATTTAAATGAAGTTAAAGTTTTATCTGTATAATATAATACACATATTTTGCTGCATTTCATCCTAAAAATGATATCATCATCATATGTAAATACGTGCTTTATGAAGTGCCACAGGTTGTGCAATATTGTAACTGTAGTGCAAGTTTACAGTGAGATAATTCCATTTACAAGTACAGACAGTTCTACAAGAAGCACTTGACTGAGTGCGTTTAAAGTTCTTCGGATGAAACTCTTTCTGAACTGTGAGGTCCATACAGGAAAGGCTTTAAAATGTTTGCCATGTGAACACAGTTCAATAGACGGCATGGCTGAGGCAGCATGTGCTTGATGCTGTATACCGATAATTCTCTTTCTCAGCTTCTGTAGATCTTTGATTCCCCACTCAGATACAGTGATATAAATACTCTGAGTGGTGCAGTGAAAGTAATATAGAAAAAGATGATCCGCTGTGGCGACCCCAATGGGAGCAGCTGAAAGAAGAAGAAGGCGCAGTTAGAGTAACTATGCTAAAGCAGCTATTGTATTTAGAATAGTTTAGAATTTAGAATAGTTTGACCATTCCGTGGACCATTATATTATTACTGCTTAATTACACGCATTAAACTAATAAACAATATGCGCTTAATTTCAGTGTATTTATAAAGCTACGTCAGGGATGTCGATCTAAAAAAGAAAGGATAACCACACAGGAACAGTAGCACTGCTTTGACGCTGGGTGCCGCCAGTCTGCAAAACCGAGTGCAGAACTTGCGTACAACAGGGTATGTGGTACCGTGGAAATGTGTGTGGCTTTACGCCAAATTTAGGTTTTATACATCGCGATTTTAACGTGGAAACGTTCTAATGCAACATTTCTGTACGTATGCACCGTTTATACATGAGGCCCCAGGTCTTTTGTGCCCAAATCCATACAGGACACAATGACATATTTTGGGGTCTTTATTTTGATTAATGCTTCAGTGATAGTGCAGTAGTTGTTAGGAGAAATATTCGAACAATTAAATTAAAATATAAGAAAACACAGGATGTACAGTAAGCATACCCATTTTGTTTTCTTTCTTGTACCTATTTGGATATATCAAGATTTGATCTTCATTTAAACAGTATCTTTAGATAAAGGTGATGTAATTGAAGTAAAAAAAAAAAAACAAAATTTGACTTTGCAAAAATCTGTTCAATGAAACATTAACAGATATGTCATTTGCATCTGTGCATAAAGTACGATAAGTACACCCTTCTCCCTAATAGCTCGTGTTACCCCCTCAATTAGGCATTTCCTAGAACTGTTTGCAAGTCTCTAGACATCGACTGGGGGGATGCTTTCCCCACTCCTTCACTCAGAATTCTGTCAGCAGTATTATATTTTGAGTCATCTTGCATGCACAGTCCATTTCAAATCTCCCCACAGAAACTCCAGTGGAATTTAGATCTGAACCAGAAACTAAATAGCAGCCAACCTCTCATTCACAAAAGATTCATAGAGACACGAGAGAACACCTTGCTCCAAACTTATGAAATCAGAGTAAACTGAAAAAAAGTCAATTATAAATAAATACTGATTTGTGGTAAACATAAATCTCTATATATTTATCCAATTCATTTAAAATTATACTCAAAGGCTTTGCTTTAATGGAAATAACAAAGTCACACTATTCGCGAAGCATGCCGTCTACCTAATAATTTCCTGTAATTCTGCTTCCACTTCCTTTCAACTCTTAACATGAATACTCATGAGGCAGTGGTAACATTTAACAACTTGGGCATTCTAGAACCCAGGTTTCTTTCTATGCAGCCCTTGCATGGTGGATCTACTAGTATGTCTATGCTCATTGTGACGTTGCCAGGTCCACTTTTGATTGAGTTTCAATCCTATGGCAGATGTTCTCACATTACCCTCAAGCACCCTATAATACCATGAAGAATTCATTTTGGATTCTGTTATGGTGAGCTGCCCAGGCTAACACTGACACATGAAAGCAGCCACAAACCGTAACATTTCCACCACTGTGCTTTACCACTGGTATCAGATTCTCTAGTCAAATGCTGTCTTTGGCTTTCACCAAACATGTCAACTCTTACTGTGGTCAGATAGCTCTCTCTTTGCTTCATCTGCCCAGAGCACATTGTTCCAGAAAAAACAGTCTTTGCCTAAGGTGTTCATGGGCAAACTTTGCTCTCCAATGATGTTCTTTCTGGCCAGTGATGGTTTCCTCCTGACTTGTTCAGCCATTTTCTAATGGTAGACACATGCAGTTTGACATCAACATTGGCAAGGCCTGACTACAGGTTGCAAGAGGAAACTTCTTCCAGCATCTTGTATTCTACTCTCAAGCTGAACTTGACGGGCTGGCCTGACCTGGACAAGTTGGTAGTTATTTGAAATTAGTTTAGATTTTTTAAAGGAATATTCCACCCATAAATTATATATATATATATATATATTTAAATATTACCTACCCCATATACATTGTGATGATGATGATGAGCCTCATATTTTCATGGAAAACAGCTAATACAATTTATTGTTTAATAAAAGTGGATGGTGGCCAACGCTGGAAGCAGCAAATAATACCAAAATGTCCATGAAAAATGTCATGTTACTTGTGTCTCATAATCCACATAAAGTCATCCTTTTGAATACTCAAAATGTTAATTGTTAATTGTCAGCTCCTTAACAAAACAATAAGCAATTAAAAACAGGGACTGCAGTTGACTGCATATGAAGAACAAAGGAAGCAATCAACCATCAAAAATATTAAAAGCTTGTCATCACAAATTCCATTCATCCATTTTCCAACCTGTTGAATCCGAACACAGGGTCACGGGGGTCTGCTGGAGCCAATCCCAGCCAACACAGGGCGCAAGGCAGTAACCAATCCCGGGCAGGCCGCCAACCCACTGCAATGTCATCACAAATTATGTTTCTAATTGGCTTCTAATTAAGAAACTGGATTGGAACAAAAACCTCAACCACTGCGGCCCTCCTTTTTTATTGATCGCTTGGATTTCATAATCATATTTAAAGAACATCTTCCATTTGTTGAACACTCAAATCCATTTCATTGAACCCACACTTAAAGCAACCGTTTGTTCATTTTTAAGCTCTAAAGAATGTTCATTATAATTGCAGTATGAGTCACATGATATTTTTAACATTTTGATTACTTTTATGTCCCATTCTCCTCCATGCATTTTACTACAATGTTTAAAATGTTTCTTCAAACTCTTGCTGTTTCATTTTCTTACAGTATTTCAGTAAGCTCAGTTTTTTCATCAGGCTCCATTATTCAGCCATTACGATGGCTTTCTGCGCAGCGGATGGTGTAAGCAGGCCATTTCTATAAGCACTCAGAAAGGAACAGACAATCAGAGTAAACACAACATTGTTCATAAGGAAAATACAATGATGGAATGGCATAATTGGAATTAAGGTTCAGAACGTATTTTGTGGTCACTCCTGCCAAGTACCATTCTGGTTCCCTTCATTGCTTCAAATGGCATGAGCAGATTTAAAAACAGATGCGTTAAGCATTATTTACATAGCTGTTTTCAGGTAATATAATTGAAGACACCTACAGAAATTAACATGAATCAATGCCTATTATCATTCAGCTTAACTATTTCATATTATGTTCAAAAAATGTCATTTATTAAGTTACAAGCCCATTAGCTTGTGGGAATATAACAAGCATGTCCAAACAGTCCCTGTTACAGTAGCTCACGCAATGTTGTCTTGCAAGCATTTATTACCTTGGGACCACATTATAAAAAGAAGTAATAAAAACACTGCAGAAAATATTGTGTGGGTGTGGACTTGGCAATAGATAGAGTAATTTATAATATACAGTACAATAGCTGATATGTCACTAAAGTCAATTTAAGAGTATTCATCTTAACACATTTTATATTCTCTTTGAAGCTCACAAAAGGCTGTTGTTTGTGTTGAAGCGTGCTTTAGGTATAAACACAAGACTTAAAGAAAAAGGAGAGCCCTAAAACGCCTTCGCATCCAGGCTTAAAAAAGAAAATTTCATTAACATCTGCGACCTTAACCAGAAGAATAGATATAGAAGATGAAATGATAAAACCCTACCGTTTTCTGCTTCAGTCATTCCTGAGTATTCATTCTCATAACCCACCCTCAATTTAAATTTAGTTTTATAGTGGTGTGATGGTTAGCAATTCTGCCTCTTACCTCCAGAGACTCAAATTGAATCTGAGACTTGATAAATACCTGTGTACTTTCTCCACATTCCTGCCTGGGTTTCCTGGAGGTCCATACACCAAAGGTATTAGAGTATTTGGCAAATCAGGTGCTAGCTATAGAGTTTGAGTGTGTGCCTTTGGATAAACTGCCATCTCACCAAGGCATAGCTCCGAAACTACATCTGGTGCCGTCAGAATAATTGTAATACACACACACGTCTATGAATGTAGTTTGAAGTTCTTTTTTTCATATATATAAACTTGTAAGACATCTGTTTTATATTTTGAATTGACCATAAAAAGTTACATTTTATTACAATTCATTTCCATTATTGATGCGATAGATAGATAGATAGATAGATAGATAGATAGATAGATAGATAGAT
>JANRMT010062814.1:40183630-40363680 GCA_026402145.1 Polypterus bichir lapradei
GTGAATGGACGAAAGTGATCCGGGAGGCCGAGCGCAGGCGCAGAGATAAGAGCACTTTTTAAATCACAGAGAGCCTTCTCAGCCTGTTCATTCCATTGCACCTGGCCAGAGAGGGGGATGCCAGGAGTATTAGCCAATTGTTGCAACGGCTGTGCTCTTTCAGTAAAATTTAGAATCCATTGCCGGCAGTAACCTAGAATGCCCAATACAGACATAACCTGTTGTTTTGTGACAGGTCTAGGAAGATTTTGAATGGTGTTAATGCGATCGCTAGAGAGAGCTCTTGTTCCACATGTGATGTCATGACCTAGATATTTAACAGTTGTTTGAATTAACTGCAGTTTTGCTTTAGAAACTTTATGGCCATTGTCCCCCAGAAACAGCAATAGTTTCTGAGTATCTTGTGCACAATCTTGTTCCGTAGCACTACATAACATAATGTCATCTACATACTGTATTAATGTACTACCTCAATCTGGCCAGAACCCTTCTAGATTTTGAGCAAGCGCTTGTCCATACACACAAGGGGCTTCAGTATATCCCTGAGGCATGACAGTCCATGTCCAACGGTGGTTTTGGAAAGTAAAAGCAAACCAAAATTGAGAATCAGGGTGTACAGGGATGGAAAAGAAAGCATTAGCCAGGTCGATAACGGAGAAGTACCGAGCCGAAGGAGGGATTGTAGAAAGGATAGTGGAAGGATTAGGGACGATAGGAGCTCTAGGAAAGATAGCAGAATTCACTTGTCGTAAATCTTGAACAAAGCGCCATGAACCATCAGCCTTTTTTACAGGTAAAATGGGGGAATTGACTGGAGAATATTTAATTGGAATAATAGCACCGCGTTTCACGAGATCGGAATGTACGGCGGAGATGCCAGCCTCTGCTTCGGGAGACAGAGGATACTGGGCACGGTGCGGGCGGAAGGAAGATTTTGGGTAGATCACCAGAGGCTCACAATGGGCTATTCTTCCAAAATCATTTTTTTTCCCTGGGACCACAGTGAATCAGGGAGTGTAGAGAGCCAAGAAGGGGAAGTGGTTTGCAATGAAAAAGCAGAAAGGGAAGGACGGCACAAGGCACGATGTACTAAAAAATCAGTTTGAAGCACAACTCTAGTTATCAAATGGTCTGAGGTGTCAAAAATACCCGGAGCAACATGTAACCAGTCTGTTCTATTAAGACATTGTTCTACCCATGGTCCGATTTCCACCCAATGGACAGTACTTGATTTGGCTAAAGAAACATGGGGTACTGAACCTCCGAGATAGAAAATACTCTGTGAACATGTGAGATGGACAGACGCAGCAGCTTTTGTGGATGAAATGAAGATACAGGGGATGTGAAGGGTTTCGGGGCAAGTGCCTGAAGAAAGGAAGGATTCTAGCCAGGGGGTATCTACTTCTACAGGGAAATATTGGGCAGTACAATGTAAAGTGTCAGGGACCTGTAAGTGGGGAAAAAGACAGGAGGGAAAAGAGTGTAGGGCTTTAAGGAGGATGGTGTGTGGGGAAATATTTAGAGTCCAGGCTGCAAAAAAGGGTTTGGGGTGAGGGGCGATTTGGCACAGTAACTTGGTGGATGAGCAGAAAAATCCTTGGTTAGTCATAGAAATAGAGAGAGAAAGCTTCGTCATGAGATCCCTTCCTAGAAGGTTAACAGGGCAGAGCTGATTTAAAAGAAATCGGTGCAGCAAGGTAGATCCCCCAGAACATGACTGGACTTGAAGAGGTTTGGAGACATGCAGAAGATGAGGCTGTCCAGAAGCAGTGAGTACAGTAACAGTCTCTTTCGAGGCAGGGACCCTAACCAGCGAGAGGGTGAACCGAGTGGCCCCAGTGTCAACTAGGAAAACAGTCTCAGTGCCATTAACAAGCAATGTCAATAAGGTATCGGTCTCTGAGTTATGAGTGAGCAGTGGCAACTGAAATGAGTGGCTGGGGGTCCCTGTGTGTTCCTATGCCCAATGCTCTTGATCCGGTGTATCAGAAAAAACAGGCGGGGGAGGGTGTGCAGGGGATTGTTGCTGTTTCTGAGGACAGTCCCGACGGAAATGTCCAGATTCACCACAATTATAACAGGAATACGGAGTCATATTGGGATTAAAGGAGGAGGGTGTAAAGGGGTTTGTAGATTGTTCAGCGGACGGGGCTCCAAAGCCTCGGCCTCGCCCTCGTCCTTTACCACGTCCCCGAAAACCAGCTCCTCGTCCTCTTGCTAAAGCCCCTCCTGTGTAATAGTTAATCTGGGCGGCTATTAGCTTAGTCTGAGTGTCAGATTCTTTTTGCTTGGTTTGTTTTTCAGCATGTTCCGCGTGTCGCTTGACTTCCTCAAATGCAGCAGACTCCCATCCAATACAGGAAATTCGCACTTTGGTCTGTATATCAGATCTCAGTCCCGAGACAAAAGGAGGAACTGCAGCACGAGTTCGATCATCGGCATTCTCCAAACCTGAGTGATTAGCCATAAGGTCTTGAACTCTATGTGCCCACTCATCAACTGTCTCGTCTTTCTTTTGCTTAGCGGCTGAGATAAGGGACCAGTCTGTGCCTTTCTTATATTTTTCTGCAATATTTTGTCTCAATGCCTCCCATTGCAGCCCAAAATCAGCCTCTCCACCGGCACCCTCTCCTTGATGAAAGCTTTGATTCCACGCCCAAGGCGCACCGTTTCTATTTCCCCGACTCACAGTCGCCCAGGTGGTGCCGAGTTTCCGTCTTAATACTTGCGTCCACTCTGCAGCATTAGGCTTATACATACTATCCAATTGGTCCAACTGTTCAACAAACTTCAATCCCCCTACGCCCTTAGGGTCGGGCAGCTCAGAAACCACATCTTTTAGTTCTTGAATGTCCCAATTTCCATGAATCATGACAGTAGTAGGGTTCTGGGGTCCCACAGCCTGGGCGGGGTTATAACGGGGATTTGGGACCTCTATCAGAGGGCATGAAAATGTCAGGCCAGGGGACTTCTGGGGTTTTGGGGAAATGAAGGTAAATTCAGAAGTCGGACCCGGATGAGAGATTTGGCTCCTAGTCCGGTGAGAGACAGGGGATGGATCGGGCAACTGATGTCCAGACCCTGAGTCTGAATCTTCAGCAAAGAAGCCCGCTCCTGATGGTTCGTCTGTCACCGGGGGTGCTGTCGGTGCATTGGGAAGTAGAAGTGGAGGGCCAGGTGGTGGTGGTTGGTAAGGTGGGGGAGGGCAAATAACGGGGTACAGGGAATCTTTGCTATTGTTATTCTTCTTTTTACTTTTAACTATCTGTGGTCCCGGATCTGTCTGAACTTTTTGTAACGCAATCAACAGTTCTTCCTTTTCTTTCCTGGCTTTTCCCTCATTGGCCTTCAGTAATTCATTCTGTTTCTGTACCGCTTCCAAATTCCGATCTTTAATAACCAATTCCCACCGATCGAACATATCAATCCGATACGGTCCCCCATTACAACATCCCTGTGTATTTCTACATAAAATCTTTCTTATTTCCTGTATCTCACTTGCATCTCCTGTCCCTTCAAGCGGCCAACGCCCACCGCTCTGCTTATTCCACTTTTTACATGCCTTTTTAAAATCCAATCCTGTCTTTTTCTCTATCAACTTTCTGGGTGACCCATTTTTACGTGGCGTCTGTTGATCCTTCGAAAATAATCCTGCCAGCATAAAAGACTTCGAACCCCTGGAGCGCCGGTTGGCAGGCTTTCCCCGAGCCCTGTGTCAGATTTACCTTTAAATACTTATCCTATTCCTTCCCCTGTCCCAATGAACTATTGGAGTGCTGAGTGTGCCACTCACCCGCCCCCAATGTTCCCCTTAATATTCCCAGAGGAAGAGTACTACACTATTTTCTTACATCGACTGTCACAGTGCACGGCGAAAGCAAAGTATGTATATTCCAGTATGTAGATAAAAATTTTTCCTATGTTTCCTAACAGCAAGCCAGTGCCGGCGGTGTATAAAAATGGGGGATTTCCCCAGTACTTACCCCAGCCAGGGAGTATCTGAACTCTGTCTGGAAATCCTTTCAGTCACCGTGGATCAGCTCAAGAGGAGACCGGGGGGCTCCTCACGCAGGAGCTGTCTCAGGACAGGGCAGTCCTAACTTTTGCCGGAGCTGCTTGCACTGCTGCCGGGGCCCGTATTGGCGGCAGTCCGCTTAGAAAGACGGATCACTGAGGTGGTCCTGCTCGAGGAGTCAGCCGGCCGTCTCTTGACTGTGGACACTTTTCTATGGTGTCGTTTCTTGTGACTGAAGACAGAGGAACAGAATTAAAGTTAGAAAATATTCTTTTATTCATACATACCAGGCAAAGGTTAAATGACAGAGAAGCACAGTCCTAGGACACCGCCCTTCATCTGCACTGAGGGGTCGGTGTTCCAGATTTTTTATAGGGTTTCTTGTCTTATGACTTTAGTTACACAAGTATTTCAAAATATTAGCCTGAATCAGCATTATCAAAAATCTAAAGGTGGAGTATATCTGTTAGTTTCCTTAGTTTGGGGCTCGATGAATCCACACCCGTTAGACGCCCAAGAAGTAGCACTTGTCTTGTACACTGTAAGCATGCAGGGCCTGCATGACTCCTACCACACACCCCGTAGAACATGCTTTCTGTCACATACACCAGATTTGTCAAGCACAAGTTATTGACCTGTATTTTTATTTTTCCACAACAGCTATGCAAAGGCCTTCAACAAAGCTTTTTGTCTTTGATCTCTGAGATGGCCATCCAGCTTAAAGATGGATACCCGAATCAGAACTGTGCTGTACACCAGTAACATTCTGAACCAAAGTCACCATTCCCGCAATGCTAAGCAAGTGCCAAACCTGAATATAATGCATTTGGCAGGGTACTTGCAGAAGAAGATGAGCATGGATGGTGGCATCTAGGCTCTCCTCGCACACCTTAGGAAGTAAAGGCATTGCTGAGCTTGTTTTCACAATAGCTCAGATGTGTTTATATAAAATACTAAAGCACAGTCATTACTGTGCATGTGTTGAATTGTTGTGGTGAACACTTAACACATACTACAAATTAAAATGTTTTAAGTATCACTTTAAAATATTAAACATATTTTCTTTCATTGTAATATTCAGTCTTGTTTGTCTTTGTAATATACAAATATTAATTAAATATGATCTACTTGTGTTGCCATAGCAGGAAATGCTAAGACTTATTAATGGCAAAACAGTGAATCAAACGTATTCTTTAGAATAATATTACAGTGATTAAACTAAAGTACATAATAGCATGTTTATTTTTAGAAAGCATAATGTTCTGTTATGATTGATCTTGAATTAATCAGAGTAAAATATGGACTCCACCTTCCAAATAATACTTTAATGGCATCTGAAGACCAGGGTTAAGCTGAAGAGGTGTGCGGATCACAATGCGCTTTGGTCTGACTTTATTCTAGGCAATAACATTACTAGGGTTACACCTTATTTATATTCACAATGTTTGCTGTTCATCTGTACCATGTAATTTTTATAAAATCTCTTTGTACTCCTATTAAATTCACTGCTTTGATCATGCAAAATTCAAATTACAGGGACGATGTTGTAAAGCAGCTGCACATTGCTTAATGTTGCTCAGTATGCGCTGCACCAACACTGACAGCACTCTAATCTGATGGCCATTTGTCATAATATTACTATTAATAATAAATACTATTTTATTTTACAATTGATCTCTAGCCAAAAAAAAAAAAAAATAGAACAAACTATGACTTAACTGTCTCACCCGTTAAGGAACCCAGTTTTTAAGAAACCTCTGAGGACTCAGATGTGTTTGCTGAACATAACTGTAAGGGAAATTTCCTTATACTAGTGAAGCACGCGGACCTGCAGTCCTAAAATAAAATGCACAGCAAAACAAGTTCAAGATTAGGAGCTGCTGATACTTGTTATGTTTTCTAATTAGTTACTTCTGTCAGTTTCTTTACAAGTCAGAATGTATTTTATTACTTCTGGTCTAGATTAACTTGTCTATTTTAGCAACACGTTGTTATGTTTTGAACATGATAAAATACAGCGTGACATTGATCACATTGCTGATGTAACTTTGTCAAGCAGTGGTCTTAAAAGAAACATTGATGTCAGAATGTAAAACCAATGATTTCATTTTGTAGGTTAATATTCCTTAAAAGGTATTTTGTGTATTTTATTTATGAGTTTATTATGTTTACCACTAAGTTAATGTTTGCTCTTTGAATTACTGTCCTCATGCTATGTATGCTGAGCTTGAGAGGGCTGCGATTTTAATTATTCTGAATGTTTCTTCAGCTCTCTTTACATTTTGGATTTTTTTAAAGAGTTTTGATTGTGTAAGAGTTTTTTTCTTTTGGACTTGATTACTATTTTAGCTATGGATTTTGGTCGTTTTGAGTTCTATGCTTGTGAAACATTTCATATTTTTCCCTTTCCTTCTCCATTTTCATTTTCTTTTCTGATTTAAACATTTTAATATTGCTTATATAAAACACAATTGTTATTATTAAGAAACTGTACTAATTTAGAAATTTGTTTATGTCAACAAATCTGTAATGTATCACCCCTGCATGCATCTGCACCACTATCAACAGATGGCCACAAAATATTGAATTAATGACTAATGTATAAATAACATGGAAAGCACAGCTTCGTTTATAGCTTTTTTTTTTTTGCTTTCTTTAACACAGTATTAGCAAAACAATCTTGTATTAATGTCTGTATAAATAACAGAATAACTATGTAGTCTGTATAGGTTGGGCTCAAAGGTTGTAAAGTGTGACTGCTTTAGTACTATCTAATCTTGAAACAACAAGACCTTTTTATGGAGTTCAATACTTATGTGTGGAATGACATTTTATCATAATTGTGGATATTGCACGCTAAAGAAAAAAATGAGATAAACAGTACTCAACAAATAATATAGTATATAATGCTGAAGAAGCCCTTAAAACTTTGAAATATACTTTCTATACTATGCCAGGTATTTAAGGTTTTGGCAAAAATACAAATTCTTTAGAATTTCTGAGAATGAAAAAGGACAGCTAAACTGTGAGATGAACTAAAAGTAAGAATAATGCCCCAGTTGTGAAATTAGTCAGAATAAAAAGGTACAGCTGTACAGGAGTAATCTTGGGAACCACTATAGGCTATTATAGGCTTTTATACTTTACATTTAGAAAACACTTTGCTTTCTAATCTCTCCATTCTAAAATGATTTGTTGACTACTCTGTTCAATTACGTATTTAATAAAATAGACTGATTTCTTCAGAAAACTTTGTCTGCACCTTGGCGTGTTCCTACACGAGTAACTGTAAGCTAATTTAATGTGTTAACTCATATGTGCACATGGGAGGCAGCAGAAGGGCTCAAAAGAAGGTAATGCCCGGCCTGACCAGTGGGTGGCAGAGTGCACTGATCCTTTCTCTATTTTCCCCATAGACCAAATGCAGGAAATAGTACCTGGGCCCTATGACATCACTTCCAGTCCCACCCCTGAAGATATCGCTTCCGGTTCCACCCCAGAAGACGTCACTTCCAGTTCCACCCGAGAAGAGGTAACTTCCAGTTCCACCCCAGAAGACGTCACTTCCAGTCCCACCCCTGAAGATATCGCTTCCAGTTCCACCCCAGAAGACTTCACTTCCTCCCTGCCGAGTTTAAAACTGACCTCTTTGCGACATAACCTCAGTTCTGTTATGGACTCTTGTCTGTAAAGACCTTTATTCAACAAACCTTCAACTTTTTTTCGCCACTATACAAACTCTACGGGAGGCTGACCCAAACCCTTTTAAAATGCCAAGGCTTTTTATTCTCACAGTGTGTAAATATAGCAAAAATAGAGCATATTATATATTGAGGTTATTGATTATTTTTACTGCTTGCTATAACAAGCAAGAAAGACCTTGGCCGGGGAATTGACCAAGAACCCAGTTACAAGGTTTGTTCCAAAATACTGATAATAAGTCCTGACCATATTGAAGTGCTTGGTGTAGATCCAACCAATCATCTTAACCCTGATATAAACATGATGTCACGTCCCTTAATAATGTGTTCACAGTTCATTACTAACAAAGAACACAGCTTTTCAACTATGTGTGGTGATAGAATTTCTTGTGAAGGAGTAATTCCCTAAGGCTGAAATTCAGTGTGCACATTTGGAGGCTTACAGATTCAGAGGATGGGTAAACCACTTCAAAGGTGGGAGCACACATGTCATCAATCAGCCCCGTAATGTTCACCAGTGAACTGCTCCTACTGAGAGCAACAAAGAAAAACCGATGACCTCAATGGAGAACCAATACATGATAGGCAGAGAAATGGAAGCGAAAATTGAATTGCGGGGATGCTGTTTACATATGGCTGGAATTAGTTTTACCTCAATCGGATATTAAGACTTTTAGAATGGTTGCAGTACTAGGGTGTTGTACCATGTTAGCCATTATGAATGTAGTGAGAAGTCAAGCAAAATGTCACCTTTTAATGGCTAACTAAAAAGATTACAATATGCAAGCTTTCGAGACAGCTCAGGCCCCTTCTTCAGGCAAGATGTGATGCATCAGTCGGAATAGAAATTATGTAAGTTTGAGTTATTGATGTGCAGTCATTTTCTCATCATATTACCTTGAATTGGATTAGGTGAAGATTGAAAATCTTGTTGTTATCTTTATGGAAGTTTAAAATTAATATCCTTATTTTTTTAGTAGAACCTTTGTACACCCATGGCTTATATGACAAAGCAATCACTGCAATGATGTTACCTCTGCAAGAATATGGCAGTCTTTTGAAATGAGGCCTGTGAAAGAGAGATCTGTGACTACCGGCAAAGGAGTCTCAGGTTTGATTTAAAAATATCATAGAATATAGATACAATGAAGCATGATAATTTAGAATCACTTCAGTTACCTCAGTGGGATATGCCTGACATGGTCATGAACCCAAATGGTGTAAAGAAGGAAAACTTTGTAAAAGAAAAGGATTTTATTACACAAAAGGTACAGCCTTTTTGAGACGCCAGTGTAAAATAAGGAGGGAAGGATAATACACTTATAGTCAGATTTTGCCTAACTAATCAAAGGTTTCAAGCCCTGTTTCCTTGGTTGGGTGGGCTGTCCCTTCTAGCTCTCCCTTTACAAGTTTCTCCTTACTTTCACCTCTCCTCATCCCAGCAGTGGATTATATGTCCCCTGCTCTCCTCCCAACTCTTTACCCCCAGTCTTCCAAGTCCCAGCTAGGATCTATTCCCAAGGCATGTCATTAAATTACTTCTAGGGTTAGGAATGGCCTTGGGGGCTCATTGGGCCATCATCCTAGAGCTCTACAACAACAACAGCAACATTTATTTATATAGCACATTTTCATACAAAAAATGCAGCACAAAGTGGTTTACATAATGAAGAATAGAAAAATAAAAGACATAGTAAGAAATTAAAATAAGACAACACTGATTAACATAGAATAAGAGTAAGGTCCAATGGCCAGGGAGGACAGAAAAAACTCCGGAAGACTGGAGAAAAAAATAAAATCTGTAGGGATTCCAGACCATGAGACCGCCCAGTCCCCTCTGGGCATTCTACCTCACATAAATGAAACAGTCCTCTTTGTATTTAGGGTTCTCACGGAAGGACTTGATGATGATGGTCATCATGATGACTTTAAGTCCATCAATGTTGGAGCATCATGATGCTTTGAGTAGATGGTGGTGGCGCAGGCCAAGCAGCACCAGGAGCCTTTGCAATTCTGAATCCCAGATTTCCCTTGCCCATTGTGGAGATTAAGATGCTTCCTATTGGCTTGAGAAACTCTTACACCATTTTATGCTATCACTTAATGTCTCACATTCATATATACGCCATAAGAAGTAATTATCACCAGAGTAACATTTAGCAATCATGTCACTACCAGTGCAGTTACATCCTGACTCATGCCTTGCGATACTGCATTTAGCTTACAGGTGTGATTCCTGTCATGAGTGTTACATTTCCGAAACCTTTAATTTCATTTTACATATATTTTATGATTTATGTTTTATTTTGTTATGATTTCAAATTATTTTTCATCATTATTATTATTGTAAGAGCCAATCTTAGAAAGTTAATATTTGATATTAAATTCATATGGCGTTTGCTTAATTTCTATAGAATATCAGTTTCTTATAGCTACCTAGATTATGGTATAGCCTTTAACCCCCTGTAAGTTAACATGAGATAGAACTTTCTTAGCTATATCTGTAGAACAGAGTGTTAATTAAGCAAAGAGGAAATCTTTTTACTGCTAGCATGGACTGTTAGATATTGCAAATATAAGATGGCAAACAGTTTTCTGACATTTTTAATGTGCTTCAAGTATGACTGTATGACCAAACTTAAAGAAATGAATATATAAGATATATCAGCCTTAAACAGAACGTTTCTTAAATAAGAACTTTTCTTTTCTTTAATATTAAGATTTTCTCTATTTTCATGTGAAGTGTTTTGCTTTGAAGTTTTCTTAAAACTTTTAAAGCAAAGATATTTGTGGAATTATTTGAACATGTGTCACACTATTGCTCGATCTGTCCTGAAGTAAGCTAAAAGCTGCAGAACTTTGGTAATTTTGGATAGATGCAGCTACAATTAATAATAATAATAATAATAATATTATGTTTTGTACAAAGATTTTGACTATTTCATTCTATTCATGATCATTTTATGTATTATCTTAGAGATTAAAATTAGCAACACTGTGGCAATGCTAATTAAATCTTTTTTTACTTCATGAGATTTTTATATTTTGAAAGCGTAATTTTTGGGCAAATTCAAGTTGTATTTTTTTGTTTGTGAAAGATTTTCATTTTTTGCATTTAAAATTTAAGTACATAATATCACCATTTTAAAAGTCACTATAGGGAAATAATGGGTTGCTGGTTAATAATAATTAAAATAATAATAATAATAATAATAATAATAATAATAATAATAATAATAATAATTTACATTTATGTAACACTTTTCTCACTAGTCAGATCACTTTATATAGTGAGTAGGGAGGGACTTCAACCACCACTAATGTGATTCATCCAAATGGATGATGTGGCGGCAGCCATTTTGTGCCAGTACAGTCACCACATATTACCTGTTGAAGGGGTGACAGATAATTAGCTAATTAGAGACAGGGAATGAATAGGGGGACAGATTGGCTAGGCCATGGTAGGTAATTTAGCCTGGACATCTGGATGCACTATTTATGAAGGATGCCAATGGATTTTTCGTGATCACAGAGAGTCAGGACCTCGGTCTTACTTCTCATATGAAGGACAGCACCATTTTTACAGCACAGCATCCCTGACACTGCACTGGGGCATTGGGAAGCACACACAGGCAACAGAATAAGCTCCCCCTGGTGGCCTTGTCAACACCTCTTCCAGCAACAACCCAAGCATTTTCCTGGTTGGTTTCCCATTCAAGTACTGGCCAGGCCCGAACATGCTTAGCTTAAGTTGAATGATCACTCCTGAAGTGCATGTGGTATGGCTGCTGGCTTACTGGGGAGCTCTTCTTTTACTTGTGTCAAAAAGTTTTTTTTAATGAATTATGGTGCAGCACAGGAGACCCTTTGTCCGAGATATGGATTTGATCAGTGAATAAGTGTAGTTAGATAGTCCTGATTTGGATACTGTGGTTTTGACTTGTGGTTCTTTTGTTTCATCTCAGTTTTAATCTTAGTGTTTGGTAAAATAATAGGAATTTTAGTGAATAACTCTTCTTGTCCAGCTACAATTACAGTTAAACCCTTTGGTTTAAAAAACAACTCATAACCCTTACAGGTCAAAAGCCCTTCTCTTTTCAAGTCTATTTTCAGACTTTTGGAGACATTTGTTTTTGTTTTTATTCCTGAAAGGAACATACTTCTTCTTATTAGCTGCTTTAAACATTATAGCATTTCCTCTTAAACTCACAGATTTCTCAGAATGGTCAACTTGGGGAAAAAAGACAGGTGGTGGGTGTCCACTTTGTAGAGCTGTCTGGCTGCTTTGTGTTCTCATAAGTAGCATAAGAGATGCCAGCCACATGATCAACCTACAAGGTGCTCCTCGATGTCCGTTACTGGTGAATATTTAAGGATGGCAGCATGCTTCTGTCCTCATCCAAGTTTGAGCATAAAACAAACTAACACATTATTCTGATAAGTTAGGGAAAGGATTACAAGACAGTGACTTTTACTTTGTTTCATGGGTGCACGAGTCTTGTTTTGTGGACTGGAAGCATTTTTGACATCCCAGCTCAGACAAGTGCACGTTAATTTGATTTCTCTTATTCCTGTCAGCGGGGTACTTTCATTTCCTGTTCCTTACTTAGTTTTTCATTGCCAGGGAGTTCTTTACTTGCAGTAGTTTCTACCAGACCCTCCATTACATCTTTTATGGTTACTAACAGCTAGGTGTGACAATACTTAATGGAGACAAATATCTTCTTAAGAAGATCTAAAAGATTTCATTCCATTTGAAGAATGAATAGAAACACACAGCCTATCACCCACTGCAGTAGCTTCAGGGCAGTCATTAAAGAGTTACATCATAATCTTTTTTCCTCTAATAATTTGTTAAATACGTATGTTGTGTGATGTTAACATCCATACCACAATTTTGAAATTAGGTGCAGGAGAATATAAGCTGTTTCTTTGCTAAGGTCAACAATTATCCATCCGTCCATCCATTTTCCTAAAGCACTTATCCAGAGCAGTGCCACAGGGAAGTTGGAGCCTATCCTGACATTTATAGGGTGCAAGGTAGGAACAATACCTGGACAGGGTACCAATATGCCACAGGGTATAGATAGTAAAATCACACAAAGGAAATGATGCTTAATAAAGTTTAATATCTAATATACTAGAAATGGATATTAAACTAAACAGTGGTGAAACGAATTTGATAACAACTAAGAGTTTTAGACGGCACATCTATTAAAAACTGGAAAGAGCATTCACTCAGTGAAGTGCATCAGTTTTATAGAACAATAAAAACACTCACTTCAGGACAGCAAAAAAGAGACAGGCTGACCCAATGAAGTTTATCCTTCCTGCCTCAGCAACGGTCAAGTGTGCAATTACAGTTCAGAAGGTAATCCTTAAAGCTAATACACTGTCACTCACCGAGTCATTAAGTCATCTGTGTCTAATAACTGTTAATCCAGTTCCTGCTGCAAGACCACCGACTAAAAGGTTGATGCAATCCAGCAGAGTTACAATTAAGACATAATAAAAAAAGGTGTTGGAAAATATCAGCCAGCCAAGTAAAACCACATGTGCTCACCGAACCGTCATTTGTCTATTAAAATAGCTTTATTGCCAGAACATAACTTAAATTTAAAACCAGCTGCACACAATAAAAGCCTAATGACCACCTCATCTATTAAGAAAGTGCTCTGTCCAGTTGTGATATGTAAATTAACGCAATATAAAACAATACGGATTTTACTTTCCTTTTAGATCTTCTGATAAATATTCTTTAAGGTTTACATTGGCAGAGAGTAGCAGAGTTACCAAGACAGTGGAAACAATCAATGGAGCCAAATGCAGTCAAGTGTTTCAGGAGAACCTGTTTCAGAATATTCCATTCAATTTAATTCTTTTCTTTTTTTGTACAGCACTCTTCATCTTGTGCAGGTGCAGAGCACTGTGGCAAGTTCTACAGTAAAACTGACACAAACACAAACTTCACAATTTACTAATTATGTAATAACCACACATGAAGACACAGATTTGCCTAAACAGACAGGAAAACAAAACAATTTGAAACTGATTAACATAAATGGGCCCCAATAATATCAGTCTATTAATTACTTGTTGTATTTAGAATATACAATACATATCCATGCGCCAACAAGTATCTACTATATAATAAAACACTTTGTTCAGTCCCCCAGAACACTGTGATTGGTCAGTTTGGCTTTGACGATGCCACAAAAAAGGAAGTGCGAGTGTGAGTGTGAATAACGGCACACACTGAGAGAGCCACCTTCAAAGATGGAAAGAGTAAAACCGGACAGGAGCAGTGAAAGGTGCCTCGAAAATAATGATAGAAACTGAGAAGCAAATCTTATAGAAATGCTCTTGAGAGATGGAGGACCAGTCAAGAGGGGTTCAGACACATCACGATACAGAGGAAAGGTGATGAAGGTACAAATAGAGCAAGAGAAAGCAAATATTTTTAAATTACTATATTACCTGTCTTTGACGGGTATCATGCCTAGTATGATATAAAACTTGTTCGTGTAAAATGTACCTGAGGTCATGGGTAGTGCAAGTGTCCATCCATCCAGCTGTTCATTTAGCGAAAACTTTCTTAATGGTAACATCAGCTCTTAAATCTACAGACCCGACTGGGAACTGACTTTAGCTTTGACACCAGTTTAGAGGTTATCCATTTAAAACAGATCTCTTAATCCAATACATACATCTTCAAGATGTAGGATGAATTCAGAGTTTTTTACAAGAACAGGCCATTCAGCCCTGCACAATCACTGGTCTCTATTCAGCTTTCACAAAATACCATCCAGAAGACGCGTACATAAACAGGGAAAACATACAAACTCCAACTTGACAGTGACCGAGCTAGAATTTTGAAACCAGTTTTCTGGAGCAGTGAGTCTTTCTATAGTCATTGTATTTCTCTCTATGTTATGACCCGTGTTTTCCTGAAGTGCTAAACACAACTGACTCAAATGTCATATGGATGCGAAAATAGGTAAAAGAACACTGTCTTTGTGACAGTGTAGAAAAGTAATTAAAAGACTTTGCCTTACAGTATAATGACCCATTTTCTTTTTGACAATCTCGAGGATGGTATTATCTGACCATATTTGATAAGAATTCAGTCACTTGAGAAGCAGCCATTCTTTGAAGGACAAATTTATAAAATGAAGTCCATTGCTGATCACGTAGGGCTTCAGCTAGAACACTTATGCAGGATGCTTTAAAACCACAAAGGAATGCTTTAGTTTATCATTGCCAGCTCCCTCTCCAGACCACAAATAAATTAAACATGTATTTTATGGGCTTCAATATGTGCTCTGGATGACTATACTTCCTTCTGAACTTAGTGTTCACTTAATATAAGCACCTCTTTTATGAATATATATAGCTCTCCACTTCAGTATTTGGACATGAGCTGTTGAGTCAATTGAATGAGTTAATAGCAGCCCAAAAATCCCATGCCAGAAACGAAGGATCTCCAGCCTTGTTTAGCATTAGATCTCAAACTACGCCACTCTCTGCCATATATATTAGATCTTAAATGCTGAGTTTTACTGTTCCTTTCGAAAATTTATTTCAAGGTACTCATTACGAGGATGTGATTTTTGGCTGTTACTTTTATTTTCTACATGTCAGAGAAGCTAGTGATTACATTTCATCATAAAAGTTTCCTCCTTTTAGCCGAATGTACATGGCAGATGTATGAGTATATGTTTTCCCCAGCATAGCTTTTTAATTATAAACAGGAAAAGAAAATTGGGAGCAGATTGTTGAAAAAAATGATGTTACAAACAAATACACACTTATTTTCAGCTAAGCAAACAAAATGATTTACCTTCAATAATACTCAATACTCCTTTTACCTGCCTCTTATTTATTTACCTCTCCACTTATTTCAATAGTTTCTTCCTGGAGGTAATTTACAGTACTGAGGGACTTTACAAATGCCGACCTGTGATAAACACCAACACACAAACATGCACATACTGTATGTATGTGTCTCTCTCCATCTTTACATATACTGATCACCAATCCCAGTAAAGTACAGCAACATCTATACCTGAAGTGATACACGTGGTAAGTAATCAGTGTGACAGACACAACATTAACACCACCTGCCTAATATTGTGCAGGTCACCCTAGAGCTTCAAAAACAGCTCTGACCTGTCAAGCACTGGACTCCATAAGACGCCACAAGGTGTCCTGTGGTATCTGGCACTAAGACGCTAGCAACAGATCCTTTAAGTCCTGTCAGGTATGAGGTGGGGCCTTCATGGATCAGACTTTGGTGGCCAAGTCAACACCTTGGACTCTTTGTTGTGTTCGTCAAACAATTACAGCTATGCAAATTTAACAATACAATATTTAGTGTGTCTATTGCTGATAGTTTTGTGTCTTCACTTGCGGGACAATTTATGTCAATGGTTAATCCAACTACACTTGTAATCATGTATTAACTCCCAATTGGACAGCAATATCCAAATATGACTAGAGCTTCTTTGTATTCAGTCTTTATTACTTCTGTTATCATCCTTTTCCAAAGATTCTTTAGGTCTGCAATTTGATCATCCCTTTGCAAATATTCATAATGGAAGAAATTCTCCTCCAAGGAAAATTGTTTGTGAGAACAAGCAAAGTATCTTCATGCACATCCTTTATATCAATAATGGACTTTCTCACTTCATCATTCTCTTAATCATTTCCCACTTCTCTGTGGGGTTGATGTGCTTGATCAATCTTCTCCAAAGAGCTCAGTCCTGTACCCCCTTGATAGCCAAGCTGTTTTCCTTCAGATCTTCTTTTGCTTTATCCATCCACCTCTGCTTTGGCCTCCCCCACTTTCTCTTACCCTGTACTTCCATTCCCATCTCTCTTTTGCCCCCAACAACAACAACATTTATTTATATAGCACATTTTCATACAAAAAGTAGCTCAAAGTGCTTTTCATAATGAAGAAAAGAAAAATAAAAAACAAAATAAGAAATTAAAATAAGACAACATTAGTTAACATAGAAAAGGAGTAAGGTCCGATGGCCAGGGTGGACAGAAAAAAAACTCCAGACGGCTGGAGAAAAAAAAAAATAAAATCTGCAGGGGTTCCAGGCCACGGGACCGCCCAGTCCCCTCTGGGCATTTCACCTAACATAAATGAAATAGTCCTCTTTGTAGTTAGGGTTCTCACGGAGTCACTTGGTGTTGATGGTCATACAGACTTCTGCCTTTTAATCCATCCATCACTGTTGGAACATCACGGTGGTTTGAGTAGATGAAAGGATACCGGAAAAGGAAACAGAAGAGAGAGTAGGGGTTAGTACAGAATATTCATTGTCATCACACAATACTCCTGAAACCTTCTTCCAAGTGTTCCATCCACACTGCACTCTGTGGGTATTTCTGCAATCTCTAATTTTCTATCTCAGGCTACCACTGGTCCTAAATATTTAAACTTATCCAATCTTTTTAATAGCTCTCCCTGCAGGCTAATTTCTGAATCCTGATCATCATTAAACCTCATATATTCTGTCTTCTTCCTGTTTATCTTCAACCCTCTGTCTTACAAAGCCCTTCTCCATTCTTCAAACTTCTCCACTTCCCCTGTTTCTGGTGCTACACAACACAATATCATAAGCAAAAAGCAAAAACCAGGGGCACTGGTATTTAATACCATGGCTCAACACATACATAACCAGATCAAAGAAGTAAAAACTTAAAGAAGATCCCTGGAGTCGATCTACTCTAACTGGGATCTTGTCTGTTACCCCAGCACTGCTCTTTTAACCCAAGTCCTCACTCCCTCATAGATATCCTGGATAATCCTCTTAAACTTCCCAGGTACTCCTTCCTCTCTCATGATCCTTCAGACCTCTTCATGTGGCACTCTATCATAAACACCAAATGCAAACATTTCTGTTTTTCTTGATGCTTCCCTATGAGCTGTCTCAAAACAAAAACTGCATCAGTTGTTCCTCTGTCTGGCATAAAACCAAACTGTTCCTCTCTTATGACAGTCTCTCCCCTACGCCTTCTCTCTATAACCCTTTTCCCAAATTTTCATTGTATGTGCTTTATAGTTTCCGGAATCCTAAATTTCTTTTGAGGTCTGGTGTGTCATTTTTTAGTTTGACTGGTCCTTTCTAACTTTTGACAAACCCATTAGCAGACCCTAGTCTGATGTGGAGAGTATTGCCTCCAAAGTGAAACAAACTTAGTTTTGTCTCAATTGAGTAATTTGCACTGAATAGATTCAAATGCATTAATACATTAATAGCTTTTCACACAACAGGCATACAAATAGAATTATTAATTTACAACTGCCTGACTTTCCATGATCAAGGCTACCACAGAAGCAGGACTACAGTAACACCTTGTATAAGTCCATTTAGAACTGTGTTTAAAAATCCCAGTAAGTGTAGCAAAAAAAAGAGATGGAGGTGAGTACACATGGTGAGTACTCAGAGTGACAGTATGGAAGAGCATATCTACTGCCCGTGAGAGCATCCTGTCTTCCTCACTGGCATCATGATGTGCACCTCCAATGTCCCTGCATATGTCCACTTCTTTGAGCCTCCACTTCTCTTGTGCCACCCTTTGCTCTCTAGTAACCTAATGACAGCTACACAGCCAGTCATTTGTACCTTCCAGTCAGTTTTTAAATTTGGACAAATCACTACAGTAAAATTCTGGTGAATGAGGGTAACCTGGTAATAAAAAACAGGAAACATCTAGGATTATTGGAAGACATGCCAAAACCATTACCAATAAACTAGTACGGTAGGGTTTAAAGAATTCTGAAAAATCTATTTTTTTAAATGCTAAGAGGTGTAATTTCAACGCTGAGTTTGCCTACTTACACTCAATCAGAACCTTATTATCTGAAACTGTGCAGAAAGGTGTCAGAATTTAAGGTGGATTGATATTAAGTGAGTTAATAAAATAAAAATAGGATGCAAACAGAACTCTTTTGACATCTGTGATCCATCTGCCAGTGACTGTGACAAATACAATACATAAATAACTTTATTGGTAAGCATAAGGACAAATTTAGCAGGGGACACAGTAGTTTAACAGGAAGGGGTGCCGATGTGTGACTACAATACAAATACAGCACACAAAATCGCATTATTTTTCACTTATAACAAACATGCTTAAGAGTGCATAAGCAAAAGATTACAGCAAACAGAACTTCACCCTGCACAACTCAAGTCCACAAGATCGCAAGACAAATTCAGGTTGAATCGATCAGACTCCTTCTAAGTCGTAGTGGTAAGCGCTCCAATTCATGCAGACAAAAAACCTACATGAATATGCAGTTCTTTGTAATGGAAAAACCTAGAATATAAGAAATTTAAAATAAATGAAAATAAACGTATACCAATTAAAGAATTGCTCTTCTGTGGCTTAGCCTGCATCTGCATTGTTCTTGCAAGTTTAAGGTAAACTGTTGTTATTATTGGCGTGTTTTCATAGGACCGAACATGTGGTGCTATGTCTAGAACAGGGGTAGTCAATTATGATTTAAGGAGGTCCGGATAGAGAAAATTTCCTCATGTACAGGTCCGCAGCATCATCATGTTTAAGTGGCATTATAACTTTTACATTACAATTAATTTATATATTTTGAAGTAGCATTGCCATTGCATCAACATCTGCACTGTGTGCAAAGAAAGTTCAATGTCACTTCAACAATATTTATTTTAATTGCAACTCTGGACTCTGGAGGGCTACATACAATAAAATAAGAAAAAATAAATAACAGTAAAAGTAAGTAAAAGCAAGGTAACTTTGACATTCAACTGAGAATTATAAATAAGTACTTTCATAAAAATAATAATAATAATAACAAGTTTTAACGTTTCAACAAAAAAAAAGACTTGGCCTCATATAAAAATAAAATATATGAGTTTTTAATATGTGCACAACTGAACAGGCATAACCAGTTTCACAGTAAATCTGATCATCTTTAAATAACTGAACGTACCTTCCCCTCCTTCTTTCTCTCATATCCCACTGCCTACTTTCTCTTGTTCAGTGAGAGAAATGAGATCTTGCTTGGTCTGCCAGGATTTTAAATCTGGGCTGGAATGGTGTCAGTGCCATCCTCATGCATGGGTGAAGATTGTCATCACTGACTGTTTTTTTGTGACGTCCCAAAATCCACGCAACTCTGAGGGAAGACTCATTAGCGAGTTCTTGGCCAGTAAATGAATGTGTTAAAATCCTCGTTGATCGATCGTTAGTTGGCTTTAAGATCGCTTGTTTTCTGTAGCCTAACTGGCAAATTTAGTGGGTAACTTTTCTCAAATGTAATTTTGTGCTTAGTTTCGTAGTGGTGTTTCACATTCCCACTTTTAACCACTGCCACCGTCTCAGAGCAGATGAGACACAACGGTTTCAAGCTTCCTACAGGAAGTATGAACATAAACGCCTCGGTCCATTTCCGATTAAAAGCATGGTTTTCAGTGTCAAGCTTCTGCCGTTTAGCAAAAGCCATGGCACATTGACTATTTTGTCACTTTTCTCTCTCTTGTCTTCTCACTCCTGTATATTTTTCTCTCCATGTCAATGCCGCTGCCACAAGAGTGCCAGCTGTTTTCACTCAGAATGCAGGTTTTCCGCTCCTCTATTCAGTTAAGGCCCGCCCTACTCTGCCTGTGATTGGCTGACATTCTTGCCTTCACTTTGACCAATATCAGTCTTCATGCTTAAACCCAACCAACTCAAACCCACGAAGGTAACAAGTATTGGCCAATCAGAGACACATAGGAGGTCCCTTTCACTGAGTAGCAACGCTGTCAGAAAAGAGTCGCCGGTAAAAATATAATGTCCGCCAAAACTAAATAAAACTCAATGATATGTCTGGGTCCAGACAGAACAGAGTCTGGGTCCAGACTCGGACCGCGGTCCGCCTATTAGTGACCTGTGGTCTAGAACTTATTGATTTCAGAAAGTGGCTATTCCAATTGTATAAGGAAATTAATTTAGCACAACAAGGAAAAGAGCAACAACCTGAACATTGGATATTGTTTTCTGTAATGTGGTGCAATAACCATCTCATCTCATCTTGTCAACAGCTTTTACTGGTAAGAGTTGTGGCAGCAGCAGGCGAAGCTGGTGAGGCCAGACTTCCCTGTCTTCAACTACAGATTTCAGCTGTTCCTGGAGAATTCCAAAGTTTCCTAAGCGAGCCAAAAGATAGAATCCCTCCACCATGTCCTGGGTCTCCCACAGGGTCTCTGACCAGTGGGACTTGCACCGGGAAGCTCTTCCTTACAACATGCCCAAACCACCTCAAATGGTCTCTCTCAATCTGGAGGAACAGTGCCTGTACTCTGAGGCTCTCCCAAATCGCTGAGCTTCTCACTCTGCTACAGAGTGTCAGCCCAGCCACTATGTGAAGAAACCTCAGTCCTGGTGCTTGTACTTGTCTCATTCCTTCACTCATTACCAACATCTCATAACCATGCATGAAAGCAGGGATGTAAATCAACCAGTAACTTTAGAATTTTGTCTCCTGCTTCACCACCACCATATTAGTGATGCTTAGAGCTAGGTCGTCTGGAGCTTTTTGCTCCTGGTAGGGTCTCCCTTGACTAACAGGTTTTGGCTGAAAGGACAGACAAACAATAATTCACAATAACCCTCATGAAAGTACAAGATAAAAAATAGTGTAACCTGTCTGGGATAGAGTTACCGGGACCCACTTCTGGAGCCAAGCCTTGGAGTGACGTATGCCAGAGGGCACATGGTGGTCAGACAAACCACATATCTTGGCTGGGCTCAGCCTGGAATGGAAATATAGAAGTATCTTTTGGGCTTTTGGGAAAATAGAGTTCCATGAGAGGGGTGAAGAGAGAGGAGAGAGGTCTATGGACCAAAGAGAAATCAAGTGAAGAAGTTTATAAGATGCTTTCCAAAGTAAAGAGTAGACGGTAGCAACAGGCTTTTTCATTGGAGAGAAAGAACAAAACAGAGAGTGCAAGGAGTAGTTTGGTAGAGGGGAAACTGAATAAACCCCACCTGTTCTGAGCACTGGTCAGAGTTATAGGTAGAAAAAGAAACTTAAACAATGGAAACTAAAATGAGCTTGTAAGGAGTGGAATGTCATAAGTGCTGAACTATTACTGATTCCTGTACGCTGCCAAGAAGAAACTACACCGGGCTGGCCATCTATTGAGAGAGAAGGGTTATAACCTAGTAATTAATGTTAATGGTAAAGTCACACTACTTAATTTGAATATAAAGTACATTTCAAATAGCTATATAGATAATGGATAATTTTGATGTACCCCCTAAAATCTAACATGTTAATGGAAGACTCTTAATGTTCTGCTTCATTTCTGGTGTGACAACAGAATAGTCTTGGATTGTTAGATAGTCAGTTAAAAAGAAACATGAAGTGTTGGATAGATTAGATTAAGAAATAAAGAGGCATATAGTTTTCTGACCGTGTATACGTATGCCAAAACGTGGTTTTCATTCACTTATTTGGCTGATGCCTTTTATCCAAGGCAACTTACTGCATTTGAAAAACAACTGGTTATGTTTCTTTTGCTTTTCCAATTGGAGCTCAGGCAGGTGAAGTGACTTGCTCAGGGTCACATAGTGTCACTAGCGGGATTTGAACCCACATCTTCAAAGTCTTAACCACTACGCCTGCATAAATAGGTCCTAGTGTATGTCATAACATATAGAAACATAAAGAAATGTGACCAAGACGCTTAAGCTTTAAATGAAACATCATAGACAAGAAGCTTTTTGTTGTGTGTGTATTCAGTTTAGCTTTTTTGCTTTGAAGTTCACTAAAACTTTTAGAACAAAGACACTTAGACTGTGGATTCTTTTGTACACAAGTCATACTAATTGCTTGAGCCATCCAAGTAGCTGTACTTGGAATAGTTTTGCAAATCCTTGACAAATGCAACTATACTTGTGATCTGTTTAAGTATAGTCAACAGGAGCTCATTCTGTTTTTGTCCAGTGTATGCAATATGGTAATTTATGACAGTGATTACACTTTGTAATTAAGGAGACATTAAAAATAGCATGTCTAATTTCATTTCATTTTATTTTATATTAAAGCTATGAGATGACTAAGATTTTCAAGTATCATCAAACACAAAAGTAACCAATGGTTCTTTTCAGTATAACATAATGCTGTCAAACCAGCTTAATGTAAAGCAAGGTCATGCTTGTGCTGAAGCATTGTGTGTAAAGCAGGAATCAAACCCAAATGGGGGCCCAATCATACACACCCATGTGTATGGCCAGTTAGAGGCGTGGTGAAACAGTGACTGAGTGTGGGATTCAGACCCAGAATGTTGGGGTCGCGCTGCAGTAGCATTAATCACTATTTTCTTATTAGACAGTGTTCCTTTAATGTGGGTAATGACATCCGTCACATCTTCTACAACTCTGTGAATGCCAGGGCAATTTTCTATGCTGTGGTCTGTTGGACTGGTAACATCACATCAAGAGAGGCCCACTGAATTAACAATATAATAAAAAGGTCAGGCTCAGTTATGAGATGCACTGTTTGGAGGTCGAAGCAAAGCAAAGAATTACAACAAAACTGAGTGCCATTATGAACAATGCTGCACATCCTTTCTCTGATGCATTAACACTGAGGACTTTCATCCAACGAATTACTAGGAAGAAGTGTATCAAGAAACGCTATGGGGGCTCCTTTATACCAAAAGCAATAAACCTGCATAATGCCTCACTGTGATTGGGACTGGCATGTCAGAAGTTTTCGTTCTTTTTAATTTGCTTTTTAATCATTCTGGAGTGTGTTCATACCAAAGTGTGGGTGTACATTGATCTTTTTATGTATTTATTTATTTAAAGAGCCAAATTTCCTGCTAGGAACAAATAAGGTTCTATCTATCTATCTATCTATCTATGTACCACTGTACCACCATTTCCAGTGCATCTTAAAAAAGACACAGATGAATATTTTAAAAATGGCTTATAATATTTATGGATCATAAGATAAAATTATATGAAAGATAAAAGATGACAGGACTGGTGTATTTATTCTATGGTTATATACTCTTTTGTCTAAATGCAGGGAAACAGAAAGTCTCAGTCAAACTGCACGGTTCTGTGCTTCACTCCTACACTTAATTATATTTAAGGTTAGTCTCCTGGGGCAGTCAAATAAAGCTGTACAGTGCAAGACATGCTCAAGTGTTAAAACATCTGGAAGTGGCTACATCTGGTATCAGCTTTATACCCAGTATTAACATTTCATACATCTCATCAAATTCTTTTTTCTTATGTTACAGTGTCCAAATAGCTCCCTGGTAGAAGCCTAAATATTACCATTTAACGTATTTAAGTTAAGATGTTACCCTGATACGCACAATGTGGGACCTTTTAAAGATACCTTTCACTGCCTATTACTTATCTTTTGAGTGGATATTATATCAGAGTCAGAAGTGAGTCATTCAAGTATTTCACTTCTTGGCTGCTCCACCCTGACAGCGGCTCATTCACCTGTCCCAGCACTCGCGATGCTCTGTCATTTACTTGGACAGGTCTTTTTAGCCAGTTCAAAGATAAGTGCAGCTTTGGGAGATGTTTTACTGAGCCTGTGGTTAGCACTTAGCAAACCTCAAAGGGCTGAATAATACGGATCGCAGGTCCTTTGTAGCATAGAGAGAATTTAAAATGCAGCCTCGAGGCCACCTACAGACCCTTGGCATGCCGTTTGTTCCTCCCTAGTCTTTAATCTGTATTTGTAAATGACTGCAGACCTTTGCAGTAAGGAAACAAATTAAACCTTATGGATTTCAAATTTGGACTAATGTGTGGTCTGTTTGGGTGGACAGATCCCCTAGGGTGATTTGCAAAAAGAAAGAAAGAAAAGACCTAAATTGTGGAGTCTTCTTTAATTGGAAGTGTCATCGCGGGGAGCTTTTAAGTATGCATCATGCTTACTGGTGAATTATGCCATTAAGTACAAACATACCTATCTTTTCAGATATAGATAGCAGGGAAATAGGCATTTATCTGACACATGGACCTCCTCACCACATAATTCAAAACAAATAAGTGTCTGCTTGCAACAGACTTGATCTTATCATACCAGATTCATTTTCAAGATGAATTTCTTTACAAACAGACAGCCTGTAGAAGGTATTTTTCAAGTGTATATTAAACATACACAGGCATGTTCACTAGATTTGTGATATGTAGGTAATTACTAGCATGGAGTCTAATGTCTGTAAATGTTATCATTCTATAACCAAAGACAGCAACAGGGATTAGGAAAAGAAATGTCAGTATAAATCAAATAAGGCAAAAAGGGCTTTCTGGTTCCACAATAAAATTGAGTTGATTATGAGATCTTGAGCTTATCTCAGTTATTTTCAGCTTACCCAGTTTTCTAAAACATCACAAAGACATTCAGTCCATGTTGGGTTATTGGCGAGTTTAAATTGGCCAAGTGTGAGTAAACAAATACCAGCAGCCATATCACGTGCACTTCAGGAAAGATCATCCACCTGAAGCTAAGCATGTTCAGGCCTGGATGGCACTTGGGTGGGAGACAATTCTAGGGAAAGCTTTGGCTGCTGGTCAAAGAGGTGTTGGTGGCACCAGCAGGGGGTGTTTATCCTGTGGTCTGAATGTGGATCCCAGTGCAGTGATGACGACACTGTACTGTAGAAATGGAACCATCCTTCGGATGAGATGTAAAACCAAGGTCCTGACTCTCTAGCATCATACAAGATCCATGGGTATCCTTAGTAAGGAGCAAGGTTTTCCCGATGTCCAGGCTGAATTGCCCTCCATGGCCTAGTCATGCTGGTCGCCTAATCATCCCCTGTCTCTAATTGGCTATCTCACTCACCCCTTTACCACCTAATAGCTAATGTGTGGTGAGCATTGATGGCTGCCGTCGCATCATCCAGGTGGATGCTACACATTGGTGGTGGTTGAAGTGGATCCACACTCACTATGAAATATATATTGTGACAGACAGAGGGCGTTGTCGTCCCCTTGAACCCTCAGACCACAAACCAGACACCAGATAAAAGTCCCAATAATGACTTTATTATAATAATAATGTGCACAAAGCACCTCAACTATACTTAATAATAATTACAATAATCACAATAATAAATCCTCCACACCTCCCAGCAGCTCAGTCACCCTTCCTCCAAACTCGGCTCAAGCTGGGATCTCCCACAGTCCTTTTAAAGTCTTTGACCCGGAAGTGTTTCTGTCCCTCAGTCCATGTGACTTTATAACACTTCCGGGTCGGGTGAAAACTCCTTTTCTTCAGCCCGGAAGTACGTCGTTCTTTCCATCCCCTCTACTGGGAAGTACTTCCGGGCTATAAGGAAAATACAAGTCCTTGGGCCTCTCTACAGCGTTGCCTGGCGGCCCCCACGTTATCCAGCAGGGCTGTGCTGAAAGACTCCAAGGTCCATGATGCCCTGCTGGAATTCGGGGCCTCTCCATGTTGCAGAGATGGCTCAATCTGGCGGCTTGGGGGTATTGGATGGGATAAGCTGCCGGCCATATTCCACAATATATAAAAAAATACTCTTTAAAAATCACACTTATATTAACTTAAAAGTGTACTAAAAAGTAAAAAATAAGTCTCTCATACATCACTCGTAAAATAAAAGGTGGGCGCTGAATGTTGATTGATGAAAAGTGCCCACACTTTTATTTTACGAGTAATGTATGAGAGACTTATTTTTTTACTTTTAAGTACACTTTTTAATTTAATAGAAGCGTGGTTTTCAAAAAGTATTTTTTATATTTTGTCACAAGAATGAGTCGGAGACATCATAAAGAGTTGGGGCGGCCACCCATATATTATTTTCTTGGGTGCAAAAGTCATTTTTTATGTTAGCACGATGTGCCTACAACAGAGTCCAAAACAGAACTGGTTGTACTGAGGCAAGATGGCAGTTTTAAAGGCCTGGAGGGGAAATGACATCATCGGTGCAGGAACTGGGAGTGGCGTCCTCGTGCCCGGAAGTGACGTCATCATCGGGGCCGGAAATAGGCGGTATTTCCCGGGAAAGATCTGCAAGGGAGAGATAGTCAGTACACTCCACTGCCCCCTGGCCTGGTGTACAATTACTATTGTTTAGGCCCTTCAGCTGTTTCCCATACGCACATGTGTGACAATATATATTATTTTCAACTTTTTAGTCTTGGGGTGTTTTAGTATAATTTTGTATTATACTAAATTAATTATTTTAACACTTCCTTTAATATTTCTATCTGTTACTAGTGCCATCTATTGGTGAAATCTTTAACTACTCTTCATATGATAATTTAATTTCTTAATTAACATGGATTAATTGATCAATTAGTTAAACTAATTATTGATTCATGTATTGTCATCAGAAGTGAGTAAGTGTGCAAAATTTCAAGTCATTTGGACAATAGGAAGTGGGTTAAATATCGATTACAAGATTTGTACCAGACAACAAACAGGTGAAGTTAAAATAAGTTTGGTAAAAAGTGTTCTGGGTAGTGAGAAAAGCGCTATATAAATGTAAAAAATTGTTATTATATGCATGTACCGTAAGTATGTTCTGGGATTTACTGCTGGCTTGTCGAGGATTGGTTTTTGACTTGTCACCTTCATTCTTGGGAAAGGCTGCAGCTCTCCACAGCCTCATGTAATCATCAAGGTTTTCTGTTTCTTTTTCTTTTTTTTAATGTTATTGATTTTATTGAAATTGCACAACATTCCATACAAATAGATTAATTTTACAAAAATAGGATTGAACACAAATTAACCCCCACCCCTGAGAAAGAGTGCATGATCAGCAGAATAAAACTTAAAGCTAGTAAAAATAAGTAAATAGATGAATTAATAAGTGAATAAAGATAAATGGAGAAGAAAAAGAAATGGAGAGAGAATCTGCTTCCTCAGTGCTTTAAAAGCTTATTCTAAATTATTATTGATTAGATCCTGTCAGGTTTTAAAAAATTTCTGCACAGATCCTTTAAGTGAGAATTTGATTTTTTCCAATTTCAAATAATATAAAACATCAGGTACCCACTGACTTAAAAGAGGAGAGTTAGGATTCTTCCAATTTAGTAAAATAAGTCTGCGTGCCAATAGTGTAGTAAAGGCAATCACAGTTTGTTTTTCTTTCTCCACTTTAAGCCCATCTGGAAGTAAACCAAACACAGCTGTTAATGGGTTAGGAGGGATTGTGACACCGAGGCTGTCTGAAAGGCACTTAAAAATTTTGGTCCGGAATGATGTTAATTTGGTGCAGGCCCAAAACATGTTATACAGTTAGGCTGGGACTTGACTGCAGCGTTCGCAGGTTGGATAATGCCCTGGAAACATTTTGGACAGTTTTAAGTGAGACAGATGTGCTCGATATATAATTTTGAGTTGAATAATTGTATGCTTTGCGCATATGGAGCAAAAGTGAATTCTCTGCATTGCTACCTTCCACTCCTTTTCTGAAATGTTGAGTGAGAGATCCTTTTCCCATTGTCCTCTTGGATCTTTGAAAGGGAGAGACTGTAAAATGGTTATATTTTTCCTAGACATAAGCAATACATTATTTTGATTGCCAAAGATTGCAATTACTAGACCAGAAGCTAGAACAAAATCATCTGATGGGACAAACTTTTATGATGGGATAAAAGAAGAATCTTAATCGATATGTCTTTTACTTGTAAACCACAAACACTTCAGCACTTTGAGTTCTTTTGTGAAACTCAGTCTGCCCTTCTTAAATAGTTAAGTTTTGCACAGGGTTCTTTGATACCACTTGATCATAAACTGTCATCGACTGCCACACGCTCAGCAGTATCATCACAACAGGAAAACGTCCCTGGAAGCCACAGCAATGTTAGTACAACAAATCTAACTTAAACTTTAAAAAAAAAAAAAATTATAATATATTCACACTTGGGGAAAAACATTGTAAATATCCATCCATTATCCAACCCGCTGAATCCGAACACAGGGTCACGGGGGTCTGCTGGAGCCAATCCCAGCCAATACAGGGCACAAGGCAGGAACTAATCCCAGGCAGGGTGCCAGCCCACCGCAGACATTGTAAATATGCTTCAGTAATTTCAGATACCTGTTGATGCAAACATTTAACACAAAACAGATGCATAGATTGGCTTCCATCAGACTCAAGACTACAATATCAATTAAACAAGCAAAAAAAGTGGAAAAAGCACATAAGTTCTATCTGTCAGGCAGACCACAGTTTGTGAGACTTAAGGACTGTGTCTCTGATACAGATGTGAGCAGCACTGGAGCACCACAAGGAACAGCCCTGTCTCCTTATCTGTTCACTCTGTACACCTCAGACTATAAATATAACACCAGGTCAGGTCATATGATTCTGCACTAATGGGATCTATCTATCTATCTATCTATCTATCTATCTATCTATCTATCTATCTATCTATCTATTGTGATATATGGCGGCAGTCCATCCCGGCCAATAGCCCCAAGCCGCCAGATGGAGCCCTCCCTGCAACGTGGAGATTCCCCAAATTCCAGCAGGGCATCATGGTGCTGGATAACGTTGGGGCCGCCAGGGGATGCTGCAAGGGAGGCCCAGAGACTTATATTTTCAATACAGCCCGGAAGTACGTCACAGTCACGGGGACAGAAGAAATGATGTACTTCCGGGTTGAAGAAAAGGAGTTTTCACCTGACCCGGAAGTGTTGGATAATCACATGGACTGAGGGATCAGAAGCACCGGGTCAAGGACTATAAAGGACTGTGGGGTATCCCAGACGGGCGAGCTGAGTTGGGAGGAAGGGAACAACACGTCTGGGAGTGGAGGATTATTGTGTATTGATTGATTATTGTGATTTATATGTGTACTGTGGAGTGGAGGGTGCTTTGTGCACATTATTGTACGAATAAAGTCAAGAATTGGACTTTTATCTGGTGTCTGGCGTCTGATCTGAGGGTTAAAGGGGACGACAGCACCCCCTATCTGTCACACTATCTATCAGTAAGGGAGATGACTTTGTTTCTTGGTGCAAAGAGTATTGTCTGCATCTTAACATCAGCATAACCAATGAACTGGTTATTGACTTTCACCACATCAAACAGGCTCTGTGCCTGGTCTTTATTCAAGTACTTGGGGGTCCATTTCAGTGACAGATTGTACTGGTTTCATAACATAGAGGAACTATATAAGAAAGTGCAGAACAGACTATTCTTAGTTCCTTTAATGGGGGAACGAGCAGTGTGCTATTTTCTAAGCTGCGGTGTGCTATGCTGGTAACAACACTTCAAGACATTATTTAACATGCTAATTAAAATGGCAGGCTAAGTTATGGGATGCACTCTGGATCCACTTGAAGCAATAGCAAAAGAAACAATTAAAGACAAAACTGAGTGTCATTATGAACAATGCTGCACATCTTCTCTCTGATACACTAACACTGAGGATTTTCAGCCAATAAATCATTCAGCAGAAGCGTGTCAAGGAAATGCTATGGGGGCTCCTGTATACCAACAACAATATGCCTGCATAATGCCTCACTGTGACTGGGACTGCCAAGTCAGAAGTTGTTATTCTTTTTAATTTTCTTCTGGATTCAAATTAAGTTCTATTTATATATCTACTTTCAACAACTGCCAGTCTTCCTTCTACAATTTAATTCACCTTGAATCATTTGTATCACAGGTAAACAGGGCATCCAACAAATCATTGGAAAGATGGACTTTTTTGGCTTAGTTGTTCACCTCCTGGCTTGCAGCTTCCCCCTGATTCAGCGTTTCTTTCATGGTGCTCTATTTTATCCTTGTGGCATGGTACAACTATGATTTCTTTAACCTCCTTTTGTTCTGCAGACTGGTTATCCTACAGTACAACCCCTAGGCCCAGTCAGGATGTTGTTCTCAGGTAGGTTGGTATGAGAGTAGTTGTTTTACCTCCTGAGGTTCTACACAGAGAAAAGACTGAGAACCAGCAGATAGGCTCATATACTGTACCTTAAAACATTTTTCCTCCCGATTCTGCAAGTAAGGACTGGAAAACCACTGAAAGGCCCCATGCCCAGAATCGCGATCTGCTCATAAGGTCCCCACAACAAGTTCATAGACCTCCTGTTCCAGTCACGTGACCCAGAACACCTTGTTAAAATCGAGACATGGACGGGGTTTGGCCGTTTTTTCCCAGGTGCAGCTAGAAAAGTAATTCTACCCTTTGAGTGGTGTAACATTTGCCTTTGGTGGGATAAGGCCAACAAAGAAAAACAAGATAAGAGAGAGAATGTTGAATTCTATTAAAGCAATAGGAACCACAGAGGCTAATACAAAGCTTCAAGGCCTTAATAAATCCTTAAAGTCACCCTTTTAAATGACTTTGTTGTGGCACAAGAAAAAAATAGATGTGACTATCAAAGGATAGAGATTGTCCAGGCAGAAGTGTTTCATATTTTACGTAAGCCCAGAACAGTATGCTACTGCAAGGAGATCCTCAAGCTTCTATAACTGTGGCAAAAATGAATATATGAAAAGACATAATCATTGGTATATGAGTATAACTGAGTTGTAGGAGTCATAGTAGTGACAGTAGTATTGTCATGTGTACAGAGTAAAGTGAATTTCTTACTTGCATGTCTAACCAGAATGCAACGTCTCACAAGTCTCAAACAGCAACATAAACTAGAAGGTATTAAAATACACAACTTAATTATATCTTATAGAAACTTGGAAACAGCTTATCTAATGTGAATGGGCTCTTAACTCTTTGACTTTCTCTGAACTAAGTTCAACACAAAAATAAGGGCTTTGATCTTCATTTTCATTACATAGGAACAAGTGTTATAAAGATGTAAATCATTTATTATAATCATACTGTCAAAAGTAATGAGCAGAATGAATTTAAATCAAAAATTCCTACTTCTTGTGGTCTCCAGGAACCAGATTAACCATCTCAAGAATTAAGCTAAATTCTAATGCATATTTTCATTGAAATATTCATACAAATTTCATGATATTACATTTGATAAAACCATCAAGATTATGGCTAGGGCTGGATTGTTAGAAAAACTTGCTTGAGGGCAAATGACAGAGTGACACTGTGGTAGGTAGTAGGGTGAAGGTGTGCACCTAGAGAGACTAATACTGAAGAAATTATGGAAATTACAAATATAAAAATTATATAACAAGGAAACATGTATATACTGTAAATTGGAGCATGGAAACATACATAGAACATACATATCAAATATGAGCACAAGGCTTACCCTTATTTTGAGTGTTAATTTGTATTTTGAGGGACTTCTAGAATTTCTATTATCTATACTTTTAATTAAATTATATTTTAGGATATAGCGGGTTGGATAATGGATGGATGGATGGATAGGGAAAGGCTGTATAAACCTACATTTTTGTTCACTCTAATTATAATGGCATAGTGGAGAGGTGGCTCTGAGGCTAGGCATCTGCACTGGCAATCGGAAGGTTGCTGGTTCGAATCCCGTAAAGGGACTCTGCTCTCTTGGGCCCTTGATGTGCAATTGCTCTGTCCTGGGTATAACGTTAATCTGCATCCATCCCTGCATGTACGCCCTCCAACCTGCAGGGAAAAACTTGGGGGTTGGTAGCAGACTTGGCACTCCAGCCACCATAAAAAAACCTCACACAGTTCCACTCCATCTGAACTGGTGTGGTGCTGAGGTGTCACCTGTTGCATGGCTGCACTCGGGTCCTAATCTGGGATCCTGAGTTGGTTTGTCGTGTGGTGGATTCAGCAATGCGCTGTATCAGCGTGTCCTCCTAACCTCTCTCTATAATGACAATATTCACTAACACATTGTATCTTAAGTTAATGTTAATTTCATTTACCTATTTGCTTAGTTATAATCAAATATCTGGATTTACATAACGGAAGACTAGTGGTAACCTTGGCGTCTGGTATGCATGCCACATAACTTTCAAAATCAGTGCCCCTAATGGATTGACCAGCTGTAATCACCATTGCAAATTTTTTGGTGTGGATTCCCCCGTGCTGCCCTAGGGAAGAGGCCACCCTGCCACAAGTGGTTCCAGATTGTCCTTGAACCTCTTCAGAGGTCTCATATATGGTCCATTCCCTTGGACCAATTAGAGAAAACAACCTGATTTGAGATTGGTGTGTCATACATTCTGATGATACAACCCACCTAGAGTTAAAAGTTAAACAATGATGACTTTGATGCTTTGTTTGGTTGATAGAGGATTTTGGTGTTGATGATCCTATATTTGTATCCTAACCTTAAGAACAGATCAAAGCTTGCTCTGGTAAAATTTTTCCAGAGGCTTTAGATGGCATCTATAAAGGTCTAGATCTCAAAAGCATAGAGGAACATACTGATGAAAACTATGTGGCAGACAGTAAGTTTGCAAGGTGTGAAAATCCTTAGGTGCAGGTTCTTACATGCACCTATCCAGTTGGTGATCTGTTGGTTAATGTTAGCAGAGGACAAGAGGATGATACTGTTGTAAGTAAAGCAGGCAACTTGGTTGAGTCAGGGGCCATTGATGTGAATTTCAGCACTCAGGGTCTTACAGCCCAGAGCAAGAAGGAAGATGGTACACACCATATGCTGTGTTGTCTCATGCATCTATAGTCTCCTACAAATGCTCTCTTGTGTTGCCGGCCAAATTGTGGTATGAAAGGTCATGATATTAAATTGCCTGTTTATAAAAGATATACACATCTACACACACACACACATACATATACATATACCACCCATACAATCAGATTGTGATTCAGACTACGAATGCCATGAACATATATATATATATATATATATATATATATATATATATATATATATATATATATATGGTTGAATAGATTTACTGTCAAATAATGCAAACATTATGCGATACGTGTTTAGCCCTAATTCTGGGCTCATCGGACATACACACTCACTGCACCCCTTCTCGGGGAATTGAACCTTGGACGTCAGTGCTAGAGGCAGTGAGTGTGTACGCCTGAAGAGCCCAGAATTAGGGTGAAACACGTGTCGCATACTCTTTGCATTATTTGACAGTAAAACAATTCAACCATTCTATGATCTGCTTCTCGCAACTGAAAGAGGGCACCGTGGCGGATGTTTGCAGGCTCACAGACCAACCACAAGCGTTACCCAGTATGTAACCACCCATATGATCAGATTGTGATTCATTCTTCGAATGCCATTAATGTAATTACCCCGATCTACATACTGTCAAATAAACAAACCACACGCCGTGGCGCAACGCAAGAGGCTTCGCCTCTAGCGCTGACCACTGAGGTTCGACTCCCCAAGAGGGGGTGCAGTGAGTGTGTACGTCTGATGAGCCCAGAATTAGGGTGAAACACGTGTCGCGTACTCTTTGCATTATTTGATAGTAAAACTATTCAACCATTCTATGGTCTGCTTCTCGCAACTGAAGGAGGGCACTGTGGTGGATGGTGGCAGGCTCGCAGACCAACCATAAGCGTTACCTGGTAGGTAACCACTGTAACAAAGGTGCTATATAGGCGCCTGACCCGACACGGAGGCACATATAAAAAGCACAAAGACTTTTATTTTCTTCAGCTGGGGGACATGTCTTCCCCGTGTCACACAGCCTAAACACAGTCCCAAAGCACAAAACACAATTCTTCACCTTGCTCCACCACTCCTCCCAGACAAGCTTCGTCTCCTTCCTCCCAACTCTGGCTCCTCGAGTGGTGGTGGCTGGGCCCTTTTATAGCCCACCTGGAAGTGTTCCAGGTGATTAACCACCTGGTCCTAATTGCACTTCCGGGTGGGGCTGAAGACTCGTCCAGCCGGGCTGTGGGAAGCAGACAGCACCCCCTAGCGGCCACCCCGGGCCCCAACCCAGCTGTAGAGGACTCCATCTCCCATGGAGCCCTGCGGGCGTTTGGGAAATCACTGTCGGCCAGGGAGGCTGCCACCAAGCATCCCGGGGGAGGTAATGGACTGCCCATGGTGGCTCCCCCGGAACATAAGCAGCAGGGGCATCCCTGCCGGGCATGGGACCCGACTGTCCTTCACACCACCCATACAATCAGATTGTGATTCAGACTACGAATGCCATGAATATATATATATATATACAGTGGAACCTCGGTTCACGAACATCTCGGTACACGTACAACTCGGTTTACGACCAAAAAGTTTGCCAAACTTTTGCCTCGGTTCACGACCACACACTTGGTATACGAACAAGCCAGTTTCCCTTTAGGTTTGTACATGTTCAGTCTCTCCATGTGCATTTCCTGTGCAGCGAGCAAGAGAGAGAGAGAGCGACACACACACACACAGGCGCGTGAGACAGAGGCACACACACACAGAGGCGCGTGAGAGAGACACACACACACAGAGGCGCAGGAGACAGAGGCACAAACACACACACACACACACACACACACACGAGACAGAGGCACACACACACAGGCGCACGAGACAGAGGCACACAGACTGGCGCTCCAGGCTCGCTTAAAACACACACACACACACGAAAGAGAGAGAGAGCGGGCAAGCGAGAGAGGGAAGGCTGGACGCATAAGGTAGAAAAGGCTTGTTTTTTTTTAGTTCTGTTTACAGCGATCGGTTCATAGCATGCATTATGGCAATGTTACTTTTCTTGGTAGTTTATTAAATTACGGATTTTTCAAATGTTCATTTTTTTCCCAGTGCTTAAAACTCATTAAAATAAAAGTGTTTTTAGTGAGGGGTTGCTAGTACTATAGCGCGAACTATTTCAGTGTTAGTTTTCTCTGTTGTTCAAGGTTTTCTCAGTGTTATTCAATGTTTTTACATTTAGTTTACTATTACGCTATGCATTCTATGGTGTAATTAACTATATCTGTGCTTAAAAACTAAAAAAATATATATTTACATACAGTTCGTATGGTCTGGAACGGATTAATTGTATTTACATACAATCCTATGGTGGAAATTGCTTCGGTTCACGACCAAATCGGTTTACGACCAGAGTTTTGTAACGAATTATGGTCGTGAAGCAAGGTTCCACTGTATATATATATATATATATATATCTCCGTCACATGGAACAATGCATCGGTTGGAATATTTCTAGGTTGCATCACCCTGCAACGTCAAATCAAAATCAACGTGCAGAAACGCGGACCCTGCGCCAATACGGAATAAACGCTAAGAAAGAAGAACTGTCATGTGCATGTGCTTGGGAGACAACTTAAGGGCTCTGATGATAGTAGGCGCTGTTGTCCTTTCCACTGCTGACGTCATTTCTGTTGCCCTTTCTCCTCTCCTACCTGCCTGGAAGCCATGTGACTTCAAACTCTACCATTGTTGTCAATTCCTTTTCTTGATTTGCTTCTGTATTTGCTTTACATTATACAGGGTCCCAGATATATCCCAAACCTTTTTCAGTGTTAGTTCTCTTATTTACTATGTCAGTGGTTCTCAACCTGTGGGGCGGGCCCCCCTAGGGGGGCACGAAGTAACAAAAAGGGGGGTGCGAAGATGTGATAAAAAGAAAACAAGAATCAAAAATATGAAAAAAACATCTGTTGAAACCAAAACAAATTAACTTAAACTGCATTCTGATACTAGAACAATAAATATAGTTAGATCAATGTCGATAAAATTTAAGTAGGTATAATAAAATATGCATCTACATGTCAAAAAAATGTTGGGGGGGGGTGCGATTAAATCTGTTATGAAAACTTGGGTCGCAAATACTTAAAGGTTGAGAAACACTGTACTATGTAATATATATATATATATATATATATATATATATATATATATATATATATATATAAATATATTGCCACAACAATGAGCCAAAGACATGAAGAAAGGTTTGAGGCAGCCATGCTGCACCTGGGAGTGCTCCAGGCAGCTCGTTAGTGACATCTGGAATCACTCCCAGCTGTGGTGAAAGCCCAAAGTAGGGCTCTGCAGCTTCAGCAGCCCCCCCCCGGTGGCATCCCCAGAACCCAACAGAGCTGTGCCAAACTCTAATTCCCATGGACCCCGCTGCAACCCAGGGAGTTCTGTCATCTAGCATCCATGGGAGGTACTTGCCTGTGCCCATCTGCTCCCCACCCTCCTGGCCCGGCAAGGACACCAGCCGTTTGTCACTATATATATATCCAGTATATATATATTGTCACACACGTGCACATGGGAGGCAGCTAAAGGGCTTGAAGAAAGGTAATGGATGGTGAGGTGCACTGATCCTTCCTCTTTTTCCACTGCAGACCCATTACGGGAAATTACGGATGGCCTCCATGATGTCACTTCCGATTCAGAAGACAACCTTTCTGGCCACAAGCCCAATGCCATCACTTCCGGTACCAGTCATAATTATCTCACTTCCTCTGCCCACCATCTCCCAGTTAGTTCTGTTTTGGACTCGAACCTGTACACTTCTGTGCTAAAAATTCATCCATGTTCAGTCAGGAAAAATTATACGGGTGGCTGCCCCAATTTTTTTTTGTGGCTCTTGTCTCATCTTTGACAATTGTGATGGATGGTTGGGGCCAATGCCTGTCCGGGACACCCCTTCTGCATGTAATCTGGGGGAACAGTCATGGGCTTCACATTACCTCCTCCGGGTTGCTAGATGGCAGCTCCCCATGGTGGCAGTGGTGCCTCAGATTCCTGCAGGGCTTCATGGGAGATGGAGTTCTCCACAGTCCAGTTTGCACCTGGGGTGGCCACCAGGGGGTGCTGCAAGGGTCCCTGAGCCCGTCTGGGCGGTTCTTCAGCCAGTGCAACCGGAAACGGGTGATCAAGCACCTGGAGCACTTCTGGGTGGACTATAAAAGGAGCCAGCAGCCACCACACTGGGAGCCAGAGTCGGGAGGAGGAGGAGTGGTGGTGAAGACCAGTGTGCTTTGTGTTTGCTTTTGTGTTTCTGTTGTGCTTTGTGGGACTGTGATTTGCCTGTGGGACATGGGAAAGACGTGCCCCACAGGTGAAGACAATAAATTTGTGTTTGTTTTTTACGTGTGCCTCCGTGTCTCTCAGTGCTAGGTTGGGCGCCAGTATAGCTACTTTCTACAATATATATATATATATATATATATATATATATATATATATATATATATATGTAACTATTAACATGTTAAAAGTTAATAAAAGACATAGTTAATACATTTGTAAATCTATTAATGCATCTACTTGTAAAACCAGAGACACAGCAGTTTATACAGACAGTATATCATACATAGCAGTATTTTATACAGACGTTCCGTAAACATTACTAAACTTTAATTGCATATTATTTATCCTATATAAAAATACATATTGAAAGAGGTTTTGCTTTATTCAGTTCAAAACAATAAATGGAACAAACTTTATATTAAATGATTCCAACACCAATAAAGCAGCAAGTAAGCGCAGTGGAAGACGCAAACCAGAACATGAAATTAAAAAGAAACAGCAGCCTATAATTACTTATGGCCTCCTGAAAACAATATATTGTGACTTGTGGAGCGCATTTACCACTTAGCTCCCTATCCTCGCCTGTCTTTCTTTAATCCTCATACTGCACCAGTGAAATTTATGCACTCCACCCAGCTCCATTCGCACTATTCTAACCATAAGAAGACTCCTTAAAATAATCTTTTGGAATCAAATACTCAGTGCAGATGTCCCCCAGAATTGTAGGCATTGTTTCCAGGAAACATTAAGCTTACACAGGTGTGCTTCCTGGCAGTATTGTGCAGAAGAGCACATCTTCAATACTGGGGATCTGCTCAATGGCATTGCTCCTGGCAATGACAAGATTCTAAATCACTTAGTCACCCTGGCATTGAACATCTGAGATCTTGAGAATTTCATAATATTTAAAATACTGATGATGTGCTAGCCCTATTCTGATCACCACCATAATCCTCCCTGGTTTAAAAGCCATTTTCTGGTTTTAGCCATTCTGAATGGTATATAAATAATTCTAACGAATGCAGTTAAATTCATATTTTTTCAGCTTTTCCGGAGTTAAATTAAGATTTTGCATGCATATAATCAATAAGGTACTGGGAAGTAATTACCAGATTTATTATTTTTTATTTGTGCCCCTCGGGTGTATCCACAGGGCTCTTATAAGGTAAGAACGCCAAAACCAGTGCCTTTTGGTTAACAACCTCTGCAGGATCAGTCCAAAGATAAGCCCTGATATCATTTCCAGGTTTGCCTTTTTCACGCAGCTAGCTATTTAAAGAGCAAAGGAACCAGAGGTCAGCGTTCATTGTTGAACCAGCATCCAAAGAGAACAGAGCTCCACCGTAGAGAGCAGTTCTTAAAACCTAAAGAGAATGGCAATCAAGCACCAACTTCCCATGATGCTGGACCTTTTTTTCAGTTTCTTTTTAAAGGGGGTGCCTGGTTGATCCAGGTGGCACGATGGCGCAGTAGGTAACGCTGCTGCCTCGCAGTTAGGAGACCCGTGTTCACTTCCTGGGTCCTCCCTGCGTGGAGTTTGCATGTTCTCCCCATGTCTGCATGGGTTTCCTCCCACAATCCAAAGACATGCAGGTTAGGTGCATTGGCAATTCTAAATTGTCCCTAGTGTGTGCTTGGGGTGTGTGTGTGTGCATGCCCTGCGGTGGGCTGGTGCCCTGCCCTGGGTTTGTTTCCTGCCTTGTTGGCTGGGTTTGGCTCCTGCAAACCCCCGTCACCCTGTAGTTAGGATATAGCGGGTTGGATACCGAATGGATGGGTGGTTGATTCCCCAATACTTCATCATCTACCTCTTATTATTTCTTACAATCAACTATATTGCTTTTACTTCATTCATCCTTTCTTTATCTCTGACAATACCAAACACAAAGTAGAAACCAGATCTGGAGGTTGTGCCAGTCCATTGCAGGGTGTACTCTCACATCCGTTTAGAAATGGTTCAACAATATGAGCAAACGTAAAGAACAAAACAAAATATATAAGCTTTAAACAGAACCTTTCTTAAACAAGAACTTTTCTTTTCTTAGTTATATCAATTTTTCTCTATTGTTGTGCGAACTGTTTAACCTACAGTTTTTACTAAAGCATCTTAAAATGAAGATATTTTGTCTGTGGAGTCATTTCAAAATGTCAAGTTATTGCCAGAATCCCATGAAGCAAACTAAAGCTGCAGAACTTTGGTCATTTTGGCTAAATGCAGCTACAATTTTTGGTCATATTTAGAGCGCAGCCATAATGAGAATGTGCAATGACTGAGACAGGATTTGAACCCAAGTCTCTGGAGCTGTAAAGTGGCAGTGCTGACCAATGACTACATAAGAAGTCAGGCAAACAAAAGGAGTTGATTCAGTTCATCAGGCTCATTTGGTCAGCACAGTTGTCCCAATATCTCATCCAGATACTTTTTAGAAGCTGTCATGTTTTCCATTTCAACTAAAGTACATCACTTACTAGTTTGTTCCAAATTCCCACGACCTTCTGTTTGATAATGTGCTGGCTTCCATCTTGAATATATTACCCCTATATTTCCATCAGTGCCCCTAAGTGTCTGATTCACTGTTTAACTGAAACAATATTACATTAAATAATATAATAATAATAAACAATATAATGTCATTTACACCACATTTCCTTTAAAGAGTGAAACTACTTTGCAATAACTTATCTCTAAGATAATAAAGTCAGCATAAAAATATGAAAGTCACCCCCTCTTTCTGATGAGCAGAAATGGTTACTCTTTTAAAATATTTTCATCCTGCAATCCCTTTGCATAGAATGACTACACTACTGTACCTTCAGAATGCACACATAATGAAAGAAATCTGTAAGATCATTTGTCCTGCCTGTCAGAAGAATAAATCAATTATACCATCAACACCATGTTGAACAATTCATCAATTCTTATGTATCTGTAATATAATGACAAGGAAAAAATTCTTTCGAGTGTGATCTAGTTTCCAGGAATTCTTGAGTCACACCATCAAATGGTATTGATTACTAAAAGTAACAATAGAAATATAAAACTTTTTTAAGTATGAGATTTTTTGCGAACCTATCTTACAAGTTATGACTGGTTTACCAGTGATGCACAGATTAAAAGTGAAGGGTATTAAGAACAGGATAACATTAGGATAAAAAAGAAAAAAAAAAAACAAAGAAAGAAAGAGAAGAAAGTGAAATGGAATATGCTTGTTGTAATCTGCTGCCGCGGCTGGCAAACGTGTGTCCGTAATTTGTCTTATCTTAACAACAGGGTCAATTTAGGATATGTTCAGGATGTACAAGATACCTGTGTGTAAAACATTTTCTGGACTTACACGGAAGTGGGTCATATCTGAAGAATATTGCAAGGCTGCAGAAATTGTTGGGGTACCAACCTGACATCCCTGCTTAATAAGTCCTCACAGGTGGCGCAGTGGTAGTGCTGCTGCTTTGCAGTAAGGAGACTGTGGAAGATTGTGGGTTCGCTTCTTGGTTCCTCCCTGTGTGGATAGCGCTTTGAGTACTGAGAAAAGCTCTATATAAATGTAATGAATTATTATTATTAAGTTAGCAAAAAAAGGCAAAAAGGGTTTTCTGTGGCACAACTGAAAAGACGGCTGACGAAAATCAGCCCACCCAGAGTTTTCACTTTCATTTCTTTTCTTAGATCTTGCACTGGAGCTCATTCTGCCTTGACTCCTGATTGTAAAGCACCCACCACCTTCCTGGTTCATCCTGTTTAATGACGTCTCACAGCCGGGCTTGGGTGCACTCAAAGGGCATCTTCTCGAGGCTGCAGGTGGCAGAGCAGATACAGTTAGTGACAGTGTCTCTTAGCCCAGAGTGGTATCGCTTACCTCAGTTGAGCCAGAAAGATGACCCCAATCACACATTTGTGACTATATATTTACATATATAGGTATTATTGTCAACTGAGCGGAATGCACAAGTCCAAAAGGAAAGGTTGCGGTGCCAATCGGATCACCCTGTTTAGTGAAACAATAAATTTAACCAAAATAACAGTTGCACAGTGGTGCAAAAAAGAACAAAAAAAATAGTTCTGGTATTGAACTCAGAGAACTCTGAAGACCCATCAGACTTGAGGCTTAAGTTCTATCCGTCAGGTTGCTTCTACCCAAATGAGATGCCATCTCTGGGAGTGCCTTGCCCTTATAGTCCTTGAACAGGAAAGGGCAGAGTCAGCTGCTCTCATTGGGCATTGTCTCTGAAAAAGAGACAAGGTGGTCAACAACAGCACCCTCTCGTGTTCTGGGGTGGTAGTGCTGACAGGTCTGGAAGATGACTATCTGATGCGCATCTCATGAGCGCACTAATGAAGCAATGAAGTACAGTAAAATAAATAAATACTTGTGATGCCCAAACATTATGGTGCCCTGAAATGGGGGGACCATATAGAAAAAGTGCTGTCATTTCTGCATGTTGTGACTGAAATGTATGCAAATCTCCTTAAGTGAATGTCTGCAATGTGCACTTTAATCACGTCTGAATAGTTTGATTTGTGAATTTAAACGGTGCAGCAAAGGGGTAAATCAAGGAAAGCAAACATTATGGAGAGCACTGCATATACGAGGGATATCCAGAAAAAAAGGTTACAAGTGCCCTGGAGGGTGCAGAGAATTTTCTTTTTTCGAAGGTTGGCATATCTGCGTGTAGGGGGGTCCTAACGGTCAAAATAAGCCCGGGACCGCGTCAGTCAGTTGTGAAATGTCATCACAGCAAGCGAGTTCGTCAACCTCTGCTGAGGCCGTTTGCTCCACCTACCGCCGATGCGAGATTCGTTCGGTCATCAAGTTCCTCACTTTGCGTCGCGAATCCGCGGCCGAGATCCATCGTCAGCTTGTGGAAGAATTGTGAAAGAATTCTTGGGTGGGAAACGTTTTTTCAACGATGAGGAGGTGAAGGAGACAGTGGAGAAGTGGCTTTCGGGGGTGGAGCGGAGCGTATCCGACGAGGGTATAAAAAAGCTGGTGCCCAGGCTGAAGAAGTGCATCGAAGTTGACGGCGATTATGTTGAGAAATAAACACATATTTTGGAACATACCCTGTAAATTTGGTTGAAGTATATTCATTTTTCGATTTTTAACAGCTGTTGTAACCTTTTTTTCTGGATATCCCTCGTATATATATATATATATATATATATATATATAGTAGACCTCTGTGAAAATGAAACGCCCCTTGACACAGGAAGAGGTTTGATGCAGCCATCGGTATACTTAAATAAGGCTTCAAAATTGATGAATAGGTAGTACAGTAGTGAAGAGATTTGAGTCCAAAACAGAACTGAGAGCTAAAGGAGGTTGTCTGGCTTTTAAGGCAGGTTGGCGGAAGTGACGTCATGGGGACCGGAACCGGAAATGATGTCTTTAGGGGTCGGCACTGGAAGTGACGTCTTCGGTGTCGGAACTGGAAGTGCTGTCATCAGACCCAGGCAGAATTTCTTGTGTTTGGTCTGTAGAGATTACAGAGAGAGGGTTAGTACACCCCGCCAACGCCTCTTGGCCTGGCATGGGATTACTTTCTTTTGGTCCTTCTAGCTGCCTCCCTTGCATACATGTGTGACACCCCCAAACCATATATAGTCATTCAAATGCATTTTACACTAATTCCACCATAAAATGAATAAGAATACATATTATATTAGGAACTTCATTAGGATAAGTGACTTTATTTGCTACACAGGATGGAATTTCCACTTAAAACTCTTTTTGTGCCAGGTCTCTCTCTCTCTCTTTCCAGACATTCTGCCATTTCATATTATGATATAAGGTCTGACCTCCATATTAATGCTTCTAGTTTTATAAATTTGCTTTTAAAGAACATATGCTAACCAGATTTTACCATATGGGATGTATGAGTAATCTTCTTTAATAAGTGGAGGTCAGGGTAAGGATTTGTTCAAATCCATCAATGCATTCGATGCGAGTGTAATACTAAGGACAGCTACAAAATCAAAATGTTAGAAACTTGGGGGGATAAGAGGAGTTCACAGGGAGAAACATTCTTTTAACCTGAGTTTTCTTTAACTCACTCTAAACACCCTTCACATTTATCCCTTCTAATTTTTTTCCAATTTAACGCATTGCCATGAAGTGAGAATATGAGTTTACAAATGAGTCTGAATCAGTTTAGATCAGTTCGATTTTATTCTACTATCTTCTTAGCTAATTGATGAGTTACTGACAGGATATCCATATCCACAACATGACTATTCATGTAAATCATTTTAATTGTGTACATGAATAAATATTTTAGTTTAATAACAATTTACAAACCCACTTAATGTAATTTTAAAGTTCAGGGACTGTTCCAGCAGCATATAAACACAATGTAAGCATAGCTCTACAGAACAAAAGGAAAGATTTTGATTTTACTTCTTGGCGACTTTTCAAAGTCACTACCAGAACACACTTTGAGTTTTTATCCCCTGGCCTATAATGCTCAAGAGTTAAAATCTTTTGAGTGCTTTATTTTTATTACGTTAATTAAGTAAGCCTACAGAGTTGAGAGTTTCCATCATAAAGCATTTCTCTTTTCTGTAATAAACCACGCTGATTTTCCTGCCACATTCGAAACACATGCATGTTAGATTAACAGGCCGATGTGAATGAGTGTAAAATGGTGTGCATGAGCGCCCCCTGCAACAGACATCCAGTATTGTTTCCTGCTGTGTGGCTGATGCTGCTGCAATAGGCAGCAGCCCCTGCACCCCTAACACAGATTTTAGAAGATTGAAAATGGATGCTACAGTGTGTCTGTGGTGTGCAGGTAAGTAACGTGCGCTATTCTACATTTTCAAATTATTTTTACTAACATGAGTGTGTGTTGCTATGAGAGACTCTGACTCATCTCAACATTATAAAGGTTTAGAGAGGAATGGATATTAAGTCAAAGTTTTTGCATAAAATGAAAGTTAACTCTTATAAAATAAGAAGGAAAGCTTTTCTTTGAAGCGTAAAAAAACACGAGTTTGAACACATGATCTACTTTTTCATTCAAAATAATAAATGCTATTCTGAAAATATTAAGACTCTTTCACTTTCTGCACACCTTATTGTGTTGTAGATTTAATGTTGAATGGATACAATTTGCCATTTTGTTTATCAATCTACGCTCGATAACCCAAAGTGAAGACATGTTTTCAGAAGGGGTTGCAAATTTATTAATAGTCAAAAACTGAAATCTCTTAATTCAGTAATTTGTAGAAACCCTTTTGGAATCTATAACAGCTTCAAATATTCTTGGGTTAGTCTCTATAAGCTGTGCACTCTGGGCAGTTTATCCTATTCTTCCAGGTAGATCCTATCATGCACTGCCATCTTTAAGCCTCTCCACAGATGTTCTGTGGGGTTTAAGTATGAGTTTTGACTAGGCCACTCAAGGGTTGACAGAAACCTGTCCTGAAGCAATTCCACTGTTAACTGCATACTTCAGGTCATTGTCATACTGAAAGCTGCAGTCTGCGGTTGTGTGCACTCTAGAACAGATTTTCCTTGAAGACCTCTGTCTACTTGACTGCATTCATCCTTCCCTCAGTTTTGACCAGCCTCCCTGTCCCACATGGAAAAGCACCCCCATAGCGTGATGCTACCACCACCATGTGGCGCTCTAAGGATGGTATCACAGGTTAGAAGTAGCGTCTGGGACCTCCATTACTAGCTCTCCTCTGTTCTGTTTCTCTTCTCTGTACTTGGATATGCCACTACTGCTTTACTAACAGGCAGCTCTCCTGAGTAAGGAAAAGTCGTCTGTGTTACAATCATCAGGTGGAATGATTCTCTCGATAGATTAGATGGACAGCACAGACTCCACTATAGAAAACCTAGGATGGGATAGACTGCCAGTTGACTGAGATCTCCAAATCTGTGACTTTGTTATTGATTTTCCCTTTTACAATATTAATCTCCTCCATTGTCAACTGGCAGTAGTTCATCAATCAATTAATGGACAGACATTGTTGGTTTCCATTTATGTTTAACCAATTTCTACCTTGTTCTCTCTGTGTTTCAACAAATCTGCATTTATATGTGCACCAGTTCTGTAGTCAGTAATTAGTTTCACCTTTACTATATGTAGTTTAACTGAGAATTGTTCACAGCGCTCTGTGCCTACACTCACTGAAGAGCACTACACAAAAAATAATTTGTGCGGTATTGTATTGTTCACTCAGAAATGTGCGTAAGGCACTTTTTAAGCAAAAATCAGTATTTATAAAACGCAAACATACTGTGGAAATTGGGTTAAAGTTATAGCAAGTATTGACTGTCCATAAGTCCTACCCAGACTTTTTGGTCGTGGGGTTTTAGTGACTCCAGGTGGCGGGACAGTGAAGTGAACAGAAAATCGTGTTTCACTGCACACTTCAATGATATGTCAGTCACATTCCAATATTCTTGCTGTCCAAGTCCCTCAGTAACAGTTTAGCTGATTCTACTTTATCTGTCATTCTACCTATCTTACTATCATCTGCAAACATAGCAACCTTACTGATTATATTCTTGCCACATCATTTATATTTATTAAAAGGAGTAGATCCCCCAGCACTGACCCTTGATGGACACCACTTTTAACATCATTTAATTCTGAAGAAGTTGCCCACCCCATAATCCTTTGTTTTGTGTGTTTGAGTCAATTCTATACAGACCTACGCACTGTACCCTGAATTTCCACTTCTTTTAGTTTGATCACTAATCTTATATGTGTTGCTTTGTCAAAAAAATTTTGAAAATTAATATGAAAATATTATATGCAACACCCTTATTATCCTTTACTAGTAATGGCACACTGTACAACAATGTGCAGTCAATACACTTGCCTTGAGCATTCCTAGTTTTCATACTCTTTCTCTGTACGTTTAGCATTTGCTCAGAGGTTGATGTGTTTGCTGCTTCCTGAGCAGCTCTTCTTTTCTCCACTCTAGCAGCCCGCTTCTTCTTTTATTTCATCGGCATCTTTTTGCGTTAAAACTGATTAAGTCAGTGTTTGTGTTGCAATTACTAAGTATTTTTTCCTTAATTTTTCACTTAAGCTGGCAATTAAGTCTTCAATCTCCCTCAAGAATGATTTAAGATATGAAGAGGTAGGGGAAGTGAAGGCGAAGGTGTAAGGGATTAGAACAGCGCCCACTGCCGAGAGTTGATTCTACAATAAAATAAAATAAAATAAAAATAAAAAGAGGAATAATTCCAAAACTCTTTAATATAAAGCTGTAGTGCAGAGTGTCAGAGTAGTATATGTGTACCAAATTTCAGGCTACAGGTTATTTGATTTTTGAACTTGACCTTCCTGAGTTGTTCTTTAACCTTGGAGGTCAATCATCACCCCAAAAGCGGATAGCAGACGTCACTTAGTGTGTCTGTGTACCAAATTTCAGGTCAATAGGTCAAACAGTTTGCGAGCTACAGGTGATTTAAACGCTGGACAGACAAACAGACAACCACAGTACCATATCATATGAGAAGATTACTTTTTCAAACAATTCCTGCATATTAGTGAAACACAACCTCTCATAACTGAACTCATGCTAACTGTTCTTACCATATGCTGATTGATATTCTCCTTGATAATTCCTTCCATTAATTTACCTGTAATGCAAATTAAGCGTACGGGCCTATACTTACTTGGATCAACCCAATCAAACTTTTTATATGACAGGATAAAAACCATTAACTCTAGTTTTTAGTAATTTCCCCAGTTTGCTGAATTTTCAACAAGTATGTCTCAAGAGTTTATATATTGTCATGTACATGTGCATGGGACACAGTTTAAGGGCTCAGGTGGTGGCAATTCTCCACCAATCCAAGGGGTGGCGCTGTGTTATAATGTTCTGTCTTTTTCCTTCCTCTATAGACTGGAAGACTGACAGCTCTCCTCCACCAACGATGTCTGTCCATCTGGACTTGCCTCTTCCTGCCCGGCTACCATATAACTGGAAGACCCTTCGTCTTGTGAAGTCACAATAGGACTCTGGTCTGAGAAGACTCAAATTTAGCGTTTTCACACTCTTCATTAAACAAACAAAAACAAAATAGTTTCAATTACACAGGGTTTTCCCAAGGGTGCCTCAACACTCCAGCTGTCTCTGTTATATCACAATAATATGTTCTCACTAACCTTCTCAAGCTCTTGAGGATAAATGTTATCTGGTTCCAGGGTATTGATAAATTTCAGCCTATTTACTCTAAGCAATACTTTAGTCTAAGTAACACTTCTCCCTCCATAGTTTCCATCTCACTAAATACCTCATTAGTAGTCCATGTTACTGATGGGAGGATATACACTTCTATACATGTGAAAACTTAAGAAAAATAAATGTTTAGAGCACTTACTACTTCGCTGTCTGTATACAGCACTCTAGCTCACCTTTACTGTTTGTAACACTCACCACTTCCTCCTTTGGATCATCTTTTGACTTTTCTGAAATATTTCCTTCCTATTGCTTTTTGGCTTCCCTAATATTTTGTTAACAGTTGCTCTCATGCTCATATATGTCCTATGGTTAGCAATACAGTTATTGGTCTTGTACTCCTTATAAAGCTATTTTTCCTTTGTACAGTAACTTCCTTTATGGCTCCTAATTTATCAACCAGAAAGTACTTAATGCTTATATATTTTGGTTCAAAATCATCCTGTATTATTTGTTAAAAGCTTTTAAATCTGACCCACATTTCCTCAACTGTGTTACCCCAGAGGGGTCTGGGCAGTCTCATGGTCTGGAACCCCTGCAAATTTTAGTTTTTCTCCAGCTGACTGGAGTTTGTTTTTTTTTTTCTGTCCTCCCTGGTCATCGAACTTTACTTTTATTCTATGTTAATGAGTTTTGTCTTATTTTAATTCTTATTTATTTTGTCTTTTTTCTCTTTCTTCATTATGTAAAGCACTTTGAGCTACATTATTTGTATGAAAATCCATCCATCCATTTTCCAACCCGCTCAATCCGAACACAGGGTCACGGGAGTCTGCTGGAGCCAATCCCAGCCAACACAGGGCACAAGGCAGGAACCAATCCCGGGCAAGGTGCCAACCCACCGCAGGTATGAAAATGTGCTATATAAATAAATGTTGTTGTTGTTGTTAGAACATTAGAACACTCTAGATGAGAACAGGCCATTCAGCCCAACAAAGCTCACCAGTCCTTTCCACTTGTTTTTTCCAAGAAAACATCAAGTCGAGTTTTGAAAGTCCCTAACGTTTTACTGTCTACCACACTAGTTGGTAGTTTATTCCAAGTGTCTATCATTCTTTGTGTAAAGAAAAACTTCCTAATGTTTGTGCGAAATGTACCCTTAACAAGTTTCCAATTTTGTCCCCGTGTTCTTGATTAACTCATTTTAAAATAACAGTCTCGATTCACTGTACTAATTCCCTTCATAATTTTAAACATTTCAATCATTCTACCAGACCGTCCGTTTGGGGGTGGTAGACAGACGTCTTTAGGTGCTTTATTTTCAGTAACCTGGCAACCTCCCTGAACGTATCTGAAGTGAAGGGGGTGCCCTGGTCCGTGAGGACTTCTTTAGGGATACCCACTCTCGAAAAAAGGTTGACCAATTCCCGTGCGATGTTTTTTGTATTAGCGGAGCGCAGGGGAACCGCCTCTGGGTATCGGGTTGCGTAATCAACCATGACCAATATATACTTGTGGCCACGGTTCGAGGGTTCCAAGGGTCCTACTAAATCGACCCCTATCCTGTCAAAGGGTACGTCGATTAGGGGTATCGGGACGAGAGGAGCACGGTCCCTCCTAGGAATCTGACGAATCTGGCAGTCTGGACAGGATTGACAGAAACGCCGGACCTCCTCGTTGATCCCGGGCCAGTAAAAGCGGAGCTTGATCCTCTCCAGTGTTTTTTCGGCCCCGAGGTGGGCGCCTAGGAGGTGGGCATGAGCTAGTTCGCATACCTCCCGCCGGAAGGTACGCGGCACTAGCAACAACTTCCGCACCTCGCCCTCGTGAGTTGCCACCCGATACAGCAGATTATTTTCTAAGACAAAGAAGGGCTCGCGTGGTGTGGAACCGTCAGCTTGTGAGCTGCCTGGAAGAACAATCGCATTCCGGGCAAACCGCAGGGAGTCATCATTCCACTGCTCTCTTTTAAATGAGGCGGGCGTGGAGCGGAACTGGTGATCCATGTTGGACAGGGGATCTAGAGAAGGGTCGGGCGGAAGTGTTCCCTGGCTCGTCCCTTCGCCGGAGGGAGGTTCCGGCTCAGCGTCCGTAGCCTGAGACACCCCCCCCATTGTGCCTGCGCCATTGTGGCCTGCCTCATTGCATGGCGTGGAGACCGCGGGAAGGGTGCCTTGTCCCTCCATAACCAGACCCAGTGAGGCCCCAGGAGCGGTGCGAGTCTTTCCGCTTTTTCTTTGTGACCAGTCTTGTCCGAGGATCACCGGAAAGGGGGGTTCGGGCAACACCGCAACCAACAGTTTGGACAACTCCCCCCTCCAGGACAGATGGCATTCAGCGGAACGGTAAGACCTGGTCTCTCCGTGTACGCATGTGACTTGTAACCGTTTGTTTAGCCACTGTCGCGGTAAGACATAGCGGCGAGCGACAATGGTTATGTTGCTGCCGGAGTCAAAAAGTGCCACCACTGAGTGCCCGTTTATCAACACCACTCCCGTGTTCGGACTAGCCAAGGGATGCGGCGGAGTACAATACCTTTCCGTCGAAGCCCAGGTGCAGTCCATCGGCTCCATGGGGGTGTTCAGGGGACATGTTGGTAGCAGGTGACCGGTCTCCCCGCACTTGTAACAGCGCGGGGAGATCGGCTTTTCTCGTGGTTTGGGAGGCGCTTCCGCAGCGCGTCGAGAGGGCTCGGGGGTGGCCGCCCGTCCCTGCCGGTTCCCGCGAGCTTGCCTTTCTGTCCCCCCGAGTCGGAAGACCGCGAGCTGTCGCTCCAGGACTTCCAGGAGTCCCGGCATGTCGGTGTAAGGATGGCGCCGAACCTGCTGGGCGAGGGGGTTGGGCAGTGCATTGACCAGGCCCTCACAGGCCACCTGCTCCACTACCTTCCGGGCTTGGGGTCCCTCGGGCCGTAGCCACCTCCCCATCTTACCCCAGAACTCGAAAGCCTGTGCTCGGGCCGGTTTTTCGGGGTCAAACTGCCAACCCCGCCATTCACTTGCCTGCTGGCTCGGCGTAATGCCGTAGCGTGCCAGGATCTCCTGTTTCAGGAGCTTATAGTCCGCGGCCTCCTCCTCAGGGAGGTCATAGTAGGCTCGCTGCGCGGGCCCCTTCAGGTAGGGCGCCAGAATGGACGCCCACTCGGACCGCTGCCACTCGTTCCGGGTGGCCGTCCGTTCAAAGATCCCCAGAAAAGATTCGATGTCGTCCGCCTCCGTCATCGGGACCAAGGACGGAGGTTTAGGACGAGGCGGGTCGGCCCTTACCCTCTCGGCTTCCGCGAGTTTCGCCTTCGCGGCCTCCAGCTCCCGAGTAGTAGTAGCCTGGGCCTGCTGCAGGGATTGGATCTGGGCATTCATGCCCTGCAGCACGGTGTTGAGGTCCTGCCTTTCGGTCATTTTTAATTCTTCAGTGCAGTAAATCCTGCCGGCTACGCCACTGTAAAAGGAAACAGAACACAACGTAAAGGTTTGGGGGTTTTAGCCCCGTATACTGTAAACAGAAAAACAAAATTATTTGCAGTCACAAAATCAACTCAAGCGTTTCTACAATACACGCCGCCTTTACAGGGTCGGCGGCCATTTTTATATTGGTGGAGGAATGCTGGGAAGGAGGCGTGAGGGATGACGGGACTGCTGACGTCAGGGAAGATGGCGGAGGAAGGGCGGAAGTAGACGTAGTGCGGTCAGGTTATGATGGTGGAGGATCCTTTTTCCTGGAAGAAAGAGCAGAAAGGTTAGTACTCCGCCATTCCCTACCGGCAAACGTCCTGCGCAATGGTTTCGGATCCGTCCGCAGTCTCCCACTCGCGCATGCGTGACAATATATATATTAAAAATAGAAGCGGCCCTAGCACTGACCCCTGTGGAACACCACTCTTAACATCTGCCAGTTCTGATGAGGTTCCGTGCACCATCAGCCTGTTGTTATTGATGTTATTTATGCTTTGCCACATCTGTTCAGTCTTTGTCCTACTAAAAGTATATGTAACTGTTTTACTTTTTGAATTGAATTCTGCCAAAATAGACACTCCAGCCCCTGAAATCCCAGATGGATAGACGATGCATTAATGGATAAAATTAATTACTGTATCTGACATGCATTTTATCCCAGATTTCCTTTAATAATAAAAAACAATGGATCAATGGTTTGCACTCCTCTTTCACAAAAGAAGTTTTTGTGTTCTCCCTGGATTTGTGTGTTTTTGTTTCTCTACCATATTTGAAAGACATGCCTGTTAGTTTAGTTTACTGTGCCCCATAAAAATTTGGTTCCTACTTTGTGCACAATTGCAGTTGAATCTGTCGCAGCTTTCCTCTGATAGACAAGTATGTCTGAAAATACATAGCTTAATGTCTGAACACCACTTTTGTCTAATATTAATTTTTGTTTTATAGCACAATTTCTAGATATTGCATAATTTCCTTTGAAGTGAGGAATAATTCTTGTACAGGGTAAATCTTTGCTCTCCTTTGAGAAAAATACTTCAATCTGGCACTTAGTCAAAGGTCTGAAATGCGGAGGAACAACTTCATTCTTGTAATCACTGCAGGTATAATTACTGTAAATGAGATATCTTGCCTGATTTAATTAGGCCATTAGCCTCTAATTGCCCTCACTCTGCTGTTACCTTTTTAGAGGAACATGCCATTGACATATAAAATAACACCTGCAACTGTGGGGCACAGTTTGAATTTTACGACGTAAAGAATATCCTTTGAAGAGCAAAAGAACGCATCTGAAGTGATCCATCATTAATGATGTTTCCTGTTAAATCTACTTTAGTCCCCATCATTAAACCTCTGTAACAAATGTAAAGACCCGGAGCACTCTTCCAGCTCACATATCAGTACAACGTAATGTTTTTAGTTTCCAGTGTTTTGTTTTTTTTTTTTCATTTTAGCTTTCTCTGGTTAGGTGCATCCCAGTGAATTCAACTATCAGGTGGTCCCATACTTTATATCAGGGGACAGCAAAGTTGGTCCTCCTGGAGAGTCACAATGGCTGAAGGTTTTTGTTCCAACCTAATTTGTTATGAGAAGTTAATTATTGTTGTTGAAGCACTTATTGCTCAAGCAACATAATTTAGCCATCTCGCTTATTAAGATATCCCCACCCTTAGTTGCTTATTTTAGTGTTAAACAACTTTGTCCTCTGTTCATATTCACTCCTTATTTGCAGTAAGCTTCATTAGTATAAAATCTGGCTAAAGTAAATTGGGATTCACAGAAACTAGGCTAATTACATTCCAGAAATCCTGGATTTAGTTAATCCTGTATTTCTGGAAAAGATTAATCTATAATTACATGATACGTAGATCTAAACTTGAGGAAAATTCAATAATACTACCTTCTGGAACGGGCTGATCCAGAAAGAAAGATTTGGGGAAATCCTGTTCAGTTAATGAGGTCTAAGTGACTTTTTGCATTCCTTACTTGTATTTTTCATTTATCTGCTTACAAAGACCCTTTCACTTACCAAGCACAACATGAAGCAGCAGGAGAACTGAGTTGCTATAGAAGAGTTTCACACAAGTGCTGATATGACAACACGTTTTTCATTGACCCGTGCTATACTGTCCTGGATATTCAGTAACTTGCATTACAAATTTGTTTGGTTATGAGGAGAAGTAAAGAGAAAAGTCTACAATTATAAAAGTTATTAATGTAAATTTAAAACAGTTCATAATTTAATAACTGATATTTCAAACATTCAAGAAATCGCAACAAAAACTGACCTTTCCCCATAAATTTCCCTCAAGAATAAGTATTTCAACACAATCAGTCCCCAAAGGATCAGGCTTTCTCAGCCAGACATGACAATATTAGCTAATGCTTTTCATATTACATGCAAACACAACTAAAAATATATTGAATCAAATATTTCATCTAGAAAAAGAAAACAAACTATATGAAGATTTTAGAACCTAAGCTGGTGTTGGCATATCTTGCAGATATATTCCATCCATTATCCAACCCACCATATCCTAACTACAGTGTCACGGGGGTCTGCTGGAGCCAATCCCAGCCAACACAGGGCGCAAGGCAGGAAACAAACCCCGGGCAGGGTGCCAGCCCACCGCAGGCAGATATATTCTCACATACAAATTACAACATTTGATCAGAAGTAACAATGATGCAAATGAGAAGACGGCTTCCATCTGAGGAAAACTGGCTCTTTAGAAGAAAGACATGACAGAAGACCACTGGGTAAATTTCTCTACTATGAAAAATGGTCTACTCTCTGGAGAGGGCTTGTTACAGATTTAAGGTGATATTTGAGGCATCTGGAAAATCCCATAGGCTCTTTTTATAAATACTTTGTTGGAGATGAAAAATGACCAGTGGTTTAAATATTTTTTTACCTTTAATTTGGATGTGATTAATGGTGCTGACAGGCTGAAGGATGACATCATCAATTTGCAGAGCAAAACCTGTTGGAGCAAAGATTCTTCAAACAAAATCTTGATGAATGTTGGTGCTCACAAATGGAAGCACACCCAGATTTGACAAAGAAAGCACTTTTAGCCTTAATCACCTATCTCTGTGAATCTGCTTTTTAAATGTTGGTCAGTATGAAGAGAAACCTGAGTAATTGTTTGAATGCCAGGGATGACATGTACCTAGCAGCATCTAAGACGATCCCCTTTTTTTTATGGTTGATAGCAGAAATACCTTTCACATTCATTTGATGCCACATCATTTTAATGCACTTTCACATTTTTGAGTATGTGAAGAGTTGACTAAAAACAACTATCATCTTAATTATGTCTTCAATTGATTCATTGTTCAACTTGATTCAGTTTCGGAGCAGGTGTGAGGTCAAAAAGGTTAGGAATCTGTGTGTCAGATTAAATGGCAACTGTAATTTGGTCCAGACTGAGTAATTTTGGGTGTGTGGAGGTGAGTGACATCCCATCAAGGAATCATTTTAGCCTTCGCTTGGAGGATTGGTTAGCTGGTTTGCAAGTTGACATGTTTTTAAATTTTCTAGTTATTTTATCAAAGAATTTGTTATCACAATTTACTTTATTAAATATTTATGTAACAGTGACCTATATTTGAAAAATTAACAGTGATAATAGAATACAATATTTAAAATTTGTTTTTTAAAATATCAAGTGGCTGAAATTGCTAACATAGATAGCAGATTCCAAATCAAGCAATGAAAAGATTCATGTGCTGTTGTTAATTTTTGGATGTGGAGGGTCTATGGCTAATTGTAATTTAATAGTATAACATTTTTCAAAATTTTAAAAAACGTAAAATTTAAAATCCATAAAATTTTGGCTTCATTCAAGCATAATAGACAGCCAATCATCGTAGTGCTTTGATGATAAATTACAGTATTAGAAAAATACTGAATTATTGTAACCATTTTTACATAATGCAGCCATGAGGTTGATTTTAGTGTAACAGAAGTCTTCTGTACATGTTTACTCACTACAGCATAAAGTGTCACCCACCTATATTTTATACACTCCTACGATCCACAGGAAATTCCACTAAGTTCCGGTGCTATTGATGATGTTACTTCCAGCACTGGTGACATAGATGACGTCACTTCCAGTCCCGGTGATATGGATGGTGTCACTTCTTTTCTCGATGACATCACTTCCAGTTCCAGTCCAGATGATTTCACTTCCTGTCACGGCCTTTAAAGCCGCCATATTCTCAAACTAAAATCAGTTCTGTTTTGGAGTTCAACCTAAACATAACTAAAATAAATACCCAATTGCGGCCAGGGCATATTATATGGGTGGCTTGCCCCTAAACTTTGACGTCTGTTGAATATCTTTGGTACACCATGCGTTCTAGTAAAGTAAGGGAGGGTACTACGTTTGTATGATGATGAATACATAAACAATATCATAAATAATACTGTATGAAGTAAATAAAGAATATGACCATTAGCAAATTAAATGAATGAACATCTAATGTCGGACCTTCCTTTTGTGGTAATATTCAGTCATCCAGCCCTGGCTACATCTGACTCTGCCCCATCACGTGTCCTGCAGCACAGTGTACTTCCTTCATTATGGCTGAAGGTGTTTCAATGTTTTGGCGTCAGGTGAGGCTATCAAACAAGTAAAAGGGTTAGGGTAAGAATAAAATATGTATGCAAGTTGAAGTAATGTTTCTCTGTTTTAAAACAGATGACTTCACACATTAGCCAATGCTTTGCAAAGAGAGATTCTGAAATTATAGTGATATTGATATATAGATATTGTTACGCATGAGTCACTGTGTAACTCACCCAAAAGATGATGCTGAGTCTAAGGACTTCAGGAAATCCAGCTTTATTCAACTCAAAAAAGGAAGAGCCAGGTTATTTATTGCAGTGGGAGCTACCACTCTACTACACACAGACACATCAAACGGGCAGGGCCCGGGTCAGGTCCGTGGCCAAGTTATAATGTACCCTGAATCACCCATTGGGTGACAGATGCTTTGTGCGAGGAGGTGGTGACCTTGCATTTGCTGTGCGAATCTGCGAAGTGCTGCAAACCTGTGGTTGCCTCAACGACAGACAACCAGCCCTCAACAGATGCATCAGTCGTATTGTGGCGTGTCGCCCCATTGGGGAGCATCTCTAAACAGTTCAAAAATCTTGCAGTATCTCAACAGAAATTGAACTGTCCCCACAAATGTCCTTGAAAATAAGGGTGCAATATATTAACAAAATTGATAGACTGGAAACCGAATTGTTTTATATGGATAGACAGACAGCTATGGCTATTGCAGTGGGTGCTCTTCTCATTATAATGTATACTAACACACGTAAAAATGAATAAAAGTGTTGTGAGGTGCCACAATCTGTTCTGCTAGCTGTGGGCACAAGTCAAAAACCTACCCTGGACAGGATGCCAGTCCAATATAGTGCATACTAATTCTCATTTTAGGTCACCATTTAACCTTATAGGTAAATCTTGGGGCTGATGGAGGAAAACCAAGAAAAACCAAACCAGTCCCAGGGAGAAGATGCAAACTTGACACAGGTAAGGATCATACAAGCGTCATAGACCTCTGATGTTATGCCACTGTCGCACCATCAGCCGACTGAGACCACGTGATCATTATCACAATTAAATGAATTACATTGATTTTACTTTGAATCAGAGACCAATGCAGTACTCACTTGAGCTGAAAACCAGTAGCTGGATGGGGAGCTTCTGCTCATCAGCTTCATAAGTTGTCCCTTCAATTGTTGAAAGGCTGGCTGGTGTGCCTCTTCATGTCATCTTCACATTAGGCTTTAAACTCCACATGTGAATGGCGGAAAAAAAAGTCATCTGTCAAAATCATGTGCTTTATAAAATTCATACTATTGCAATTTTTCATTTTATTACAAGATGTATGCTATTGGTGTTTTATACAGTGTGCAGCTTGTGTTTTAAACATGGCACATTACTGCTTGGCGCGTCAGTTGCTACTGGCTTACAGAAGTTAAGTAGCACTGTGTTATAATTAAAAGCCGTCTTTTCAGAAGTTAAAGCTGTTGTGTAATGTTGTACACTTTGTAGCCCAGATGCTTAATGAGCCATCAGTTAAATTAAAGCAAAAAAAAAAAGATGTCCTGTTAGGTTATTGTACATCATCAGAGTCTGTGCTACAGCTGCTTCAGACCACAATGATTTTTAAGGGATCTGATTCATCTTCATGAAAATCTCTCAACCCACTCCTGCTTAAGGCATCTGTGACTGGTATGGCAGATTTTAATTACTACCACTAGAAAAAGAAGAAAAGTGGTTAGCAAAACCAGTGGCGCTTCTTTTTTCTTTCCTAACGAGACATCAAGCCTGCAGTCGTTCTTGTTTGGCAGCTTTAATAAATAAGAAAAAGAAAGAAAGAAAAAAGCTGAAAGCACAACAAATTAGGAATTTTTTTTAATACTTCATGCTGAACGTTCACCAGAAAAAATGCAATATGTCCTTTCTCTTTTTACATTCTAATAGAGAATGCCAGCACAGATGTTTTTACATTAGGTTTTCTTTTTATTTGTGGTCAGATTTTGATCATGCACCAATCTTTAATCGCCATTTGGAATAGAAAAGTATCAAGAAGAAGTATTTTTCCAATAAAGATAAAACACTATCTAGAGAAGGCCATTTAGAAGACCGCATAATGATGTTTGATAACATCATCTATTGTTGGTTGGATAAAACAATTTCCCTGGTACTACAGTTTTCCTCCCAAATCCCAGATGATATGCATATTACATTAGTTGGTTATTAAAATGAATGAATCGATCGCTGAACATATGTGGATGTTTGTACCTGTGATGGACTGGTGTTAAGTCTAGGTTTGGTTCCTACCTTCCATGAGATGCTTTCCATTCCCCTTTAACAGAAAATGGAGAAAACTTATGTAAAAATGAATGAATGGCAGGCTGAGTGAGTAACGGTACCTTGTGAACTGAAGTTCAGTCCAGTGCTGGTTACTGCCTTACAACAACATTTATTTATATAGCACGTTTTCATACAAATGATGTAGCTCAAAATGCTTTACAGGATGAAGAAAGAATATAAAAATAAAATCAGGCAATACTAACTAACATAGAATAAAAGTAAGGTCCGATGGCTAGGGAGGAGAGAAAAACAAAACAAAAAAAACTCTAGATGGCTGGAGAAAAAAAAAAAAAAAATGTAGGTGTTGCAAGGCCATGAGACCACCCTGCTCCCTCTAGGCATTCTACCTAACATAAATGACCTCAATCAGTCCTCATGGTTTTCAGGCTTCACATGGAAGAATTAGATGGTGATGGTCATGTAGACCTCTGGCCTTTAATCCATCAATGCAGGGACAGCACGGTGCTTTCATTAGGTGGTGGTGGTGCAAATCGCCACCACAGAAAACCGGAAAAAGAACAGTAGATAAAGTAGAGATTAGTACGGATTGCGGAGCCACCAACAAAATGATAATTAAATGCATATACAGAATATCAGGGTTATACTAAAATGAAGCTATGAGAAAGCCATATTAAAATTATGGTTTTTTAGCAGTTTTTTAAAGTGCTCCACTGTATTAGCCTGGTGAATTCCTATTGGTAAGCTATTCTAGATTTTAGGTGCATAACAGCAGAAGGCCGGCTAATCACGTCTTTTAAGTTTAGCTTGTAGAAGCACAATGTACCTGCAATGAGCAAGTTTTCAAATGAATGGTTAAAGGAATGATTTTGTGTGTATATGTGAGTGACCTGTCTACACTTGTTCATAGTCTTGTTGTCCAATCAGCTCCCTGCAACACTGACTTGCGGGGTTTGATAATGGATGAAGGGCAGCATGATGGTTGTGCAATAAGTTGATGGAGGGTCATGCATCATGTGCTCCCTGCATGGAGTTTGCATGTTCTCCCAGTGTTGGTTCCCTTTGAGTACTTTGGTTTCCTCCCACAGTTCAGGGACATGCAGGTTAGGTATGTGCGGGGGTGAGTGTGAGTTCAGTCTGTGATAGACTGGTGCCCTATCCAGGTAGTGTTCCTGCCTTGAGCCCGATGATTGCTGAAGTAGGCTCCAGAATAAGCAGGCTAGGAAAATGAAGGGGTAATCGATGCAAGAAGGTTTGTCTCTAACTTGGATAGAAAGGTTCTGTTGTCATGTTATACAGTATGTCCCAGCACAGACTGTACTGCAAAATGCCCAGGAACGGGTGGACATTCAGTTGGCTGTGGTCCCCAGGACTCTGACTGCATCTTACTTTGTATGTTATAACTGATCATGGACTCCCCTGAGATTCATTTCCTTCAGGGATACTGATGACTGGAATTTTTGTTTTCTTCTCCTCTGTTGTCATTGGCCGGAGGTCAATGATAATGTTAATGGGCAGGTTTCATTTAGTTTAATCAGTTTCAAATTCACTTTGCTTTCCTGTCTGTTTAAACAAATCTCTGTCTTTATGTGTACTCAGTATGTATACTTTGTGTTTGTATCTACCTGTGAATTTGTCAGTGTCCTGAGCCTGCACTCAGTGAAGAGAGCCATACGAAAATAAAATGAATTGAATTAAACAAATTAAGATGTCTACACTTTCTAAATTCCCAAGAGAATGTGTAGAACTTTGTAAGCTTAATAGAAGATTTTCTATAAACTAAATCCCATCCATCTCTTGTATTGTCTTTTCCGTTATAGATTCATTGGGAGCTGGAGTTTATACCCACAGCATTGAGTGCGAGTTAAAAAATCAGTCCTGGTCCAAGACAGCAGTGCTTCACAAATCAGGCTTATACAGAGTGACCTGTTATGAGACTAACATGACTTAAATAGGAGCACTTGTTATTTAATACTGCACACTTAAACCTTGGACATCATTCAGAACAAGTCCAACTGATAATAATCCTAGCATCTGCTGCCTATTTAGACTATCTGTTCTGGGCTGCTGGCAGTTGTTCTGCTCTTTTTTGTCAGCTTTAGTTTAAACATGTTTAATAATGCTTTTTTAGATCTGAAAAGATAGATATCTATTTACATTGTATGAAAGAGAATTAAGATAGAAAGCAAAAAGTGCTTCTCCATCGAAGAGTCATTGGAAATTGGATGAATGTATCGAGTCATGTAGGTAAAATGGATACCTTGACATCTTTCAAAATGCATCTGGACAATTTCACTATCAGGTAAACAGATGAGCTTGATGGACTTAATATCTTCTTGTTTGTCAAAACTTGAAATGTTCTTATTTTTTCTTGTTCAAATAAAATGCCGTAAGAAGTTGATCTACAGCCAAGTAATAATGAACAAAAGGCAGGAGCAAACCTCAAATGGGATTCCAGTTTGTCACAAGGCACAGATCCTAAGTCCACAGGCCCTTAGGCCTAACATGACAGCCAGGAAAAAAATTAAATTCAGCATGATGTCAGTCTGTGTGTCTGTGGAAAATAGAATTTGATTTTCATGTCTTAAAATGATCATTTTTGTTGAATTGTTTTTATTGTGTTTAAGCTCCAGGTTGACTCCATTCTAAAACTGATACACAAATCTCGATAACTTTCAAAATAATTAACCTACTATTTTCAAACAATAATACTAATCTTCTCCTTTTGGCTGCTCCCATTAGGGGTTGCCACAGTGGATCATCTTCTTCCATATCTTTCTGTCCTCTGCATTTTGCTCTGTTACACTTATTACCTGCATGTCCTCTTTCACCACATCTATAAACCTCCTCTTAGACCTTTCTGTTTTCCTCTTACCTGGCAGCTCTCTATCCTTAACATTCTTTTCCCAATACAGCAATAATACTAATAATATAGATAAAAGATGATGAAGAAGGAAAACATAATAAGATAGGATATTGTGCTAAACTGCACATAACTGTTTCCATATTTCAACAACATCATAAATACTACTGTCACAAACACAGAGATGGAAAGACTGAGACACACATGCACCAATTGAGAGTAAAGTTCGATAATGGGAATATCCAATGTCCTGGGAGCCTGTGCCTGCCTTCTTGAACCTTTACGGGCTTATAAACTGAAATGTAAATATTCCAGGAATTCACGTAATGCAAAGCTCAGTGTGACATTTTGCTTTTAGTCACCAATCCAGCTTTACATATGTCAATGGTATTGCACTCTCATCTCTTCATGGTAATTTCACTTGTGTTTTTCACATATGTGTACTCATGCACACTGGTGGCAATAATCTTTATGTGAGTGCTGATTTGCATGAATGCAGATTGCTTTAACATTATACACATGTGTATTACCTCATGCGTTGTAAGGGCATTTAAAGTTTGGTATAAAATTTTTAAAAAGATTGGTTGTGACATACACACATCATCAGTACTGCAAAGCTGCATTTTACACCTAACGTTACCAATTCTTTCATTGTGCATGGCTTCTCTGATTAGATGGAGCGATCACATAATGTACAAGATTTGTTCTAAATATTCTGTCTCGGTAAAAATCAATATCTTCAATAAGTACATTGTTATCCAGCATTTCCAAAACATTCCACCTTTTCCAGGATGTGCATGCCAATCTCTGTCCGAATGCCATCTTCTGCCAATTTCTAGCAAGTTATGACAGCTCATGAGCTCTCCTAAATCCTGGTGAACTTAGAAGTAGTTTCCTAAAGTATTAAAGTACGACCTTGTTTGCATTACTGTGAGATTTTTGAGGCAGTTAGTTCTGTTTTCCTACCCTGAGACACTTGATAAACATGGTCAGTAATCTTTAACAGTCGTCATGGACAGAGGCATCAAGCTGCCCCTTTGCCAGTCTGTCATCTATGCAGCTTGTTTACTTCATTTGAGCCAATATGTTTAGTTTCAAATTAAACATTATTTAAATAATTTCTTATCATTTAATTTTCTTCATGATTTAATCTCTATTTATTTGTGGTTTATATACTGTATATAGTGAATATTATATGTAAATTAATCGACTATTGTGTTTGCAGTACTGTTTTTTTTTGGAATGTTACATTTTTTAATATAAATTAGAAAATAATTTGGACAATTCCTGATAGGTATTGTATTATAAACACAATCGAAATATATCATTTAAAATTGTTCATATTTAGTGTGTACCAATGGCCTTTCTGGGAGGACTTTTCAAATAAATATGGAAGTAAATGAACACATTACTAAGCATGTGGCACAAACAGTTTACTGTGATTTTGCCTTTAGAGAGGAACATACACCCTTGGTGGGGAAAGGTTATTGTGGAAGAAGACAAATGCAAAGCCAGCTCACTCACCTGGGGCCTCATGTAAAATGGCATGTGTAGAACTCACACTATAACATGGCGTAAGCACAAGCGGGTATGTGTGTACACACAGAAAAATCCAGATGCATAAATCTGTGCATATGCAAACTTCCACGTTCTTCCACTACATAAATCCGGTCAGCATGAAAAGTAACGCACGTGCATGCGCCTGCTGTCCCGCCCAAACTCCTCCCAGAATTACGCCTCTTTGAATATGCAAATCAATATAAATAGCCCTTAAGCTCGTTCTTCTGTGAAAAGACAATGGCAAAAGCTCGGGGGAAAATATAAGAATTTCAGCGAATACCAAGTGGAGGCAAGGAAAAACGTACTATTTGTTGGTTTAAACAATGATATAATCAACAAAAGGAAGTTGATCGAGTGACAGAGTGTCGGAGAAACTCGAAAGCTCAAGTTCACAAAGTCGCACAGTGCCCGAAATAAAAAAGAAGTCACATATCAAAGTCACCGTGAAAAGGCGAGTCATAGTCCACCGTCAGAGTGTCATATGAAAGCTTATTAGGGTACGGACAAAAAAAAAGTAGGCACACAGTGGGGAAAAAAAGCAGAAAATGTCAACTTTAATCTCGTAATTTCCACTTTAATCACATAGTTTATCTTGTCATTAAAGTAGAACATCATAAACTTCATCTTAAAATCATTTCATTTACTAGTTTCTCAAATCCCATTGTAACTAAATTAGCTCGTTAAATGCTTTGTTTTGTATTTGAGCTTCTATGTGTGTGAATCACTACGTGCTTCCAGGCTTTCTCTTCCTCCGACAGGACACAGAATCCATTACATTCGTAATATTAAAGCTCTCTGAATAATTAAAATACTGAGATGTATACGTGATATCATTTTCATGATGATAAGAGTTAAATCATGTTATTAAACATGGGAACACGCTGGCGCAGTGATTGTTCATGTCTCACGCAAGATGCTTGCTGCGCCATGCTTGATCTTCGATGAAATACTTTATTGTAGCAGTACTGTCTCTTTCAAATGTACTAACCCCCAATTCCTGTCCTTACTTTTCTTTCTTCAAAAACCCAATCGCCACACAATCAGTTCTGTAATAGACGTTAAGCCATCTGTAAGCTTAGAATGCCGATTCTTCAAAACTTTTAAGGAACATTGAAATATCTTCATAGTATGTGTTTAATTATTCTATCCATCTATCCTTCCAGTGTCGCGTCAGCACAAGCAAGAATACAGCGCAAGGCAGGAACAATCCGTGAACGGAGCGCAAGCTCCTAGTTAGCACTGCGGCACCGTGTCCTGGCATGTTTAATTATTAACAATGTAGATTACTGCGGTGCCCTGCCCGGGGTTTGTTTCCTGCCTTACGCCCTGTGTTGGCTGGGACTGGCTCCAATATAGATTATTTAAATTAAGTTAAAGTTTTATCTGTATAATATAATAAACATATTTTGCTGCATTTCATCTTAAAAATGATATCGTCATCATATGTATATGCGCTTTATAAAGTGGCTCAGGTTGTGCAATATTTTAACTGTAGTGCAAGTTTACAGTGATTCTACTTATAAGTACAAACAGTTCTACAAGGAGCACTTGATTGAGTGAGTTTATAGTTCTTGGGATGAAACTGTTTCTGAACCGCGAGGTCCATACAGGAAAGGCTTTGAAATGTTTGCCATGTGAAAGCAATTCAATAGACAGCATGGCTCAGGCAGCGTGTGCTTGATTCTGTATACCAATAATTCGCTTTCTCAGATTCTGTAGATCTTTGATTCCTCGCTCAGATACAGTGATATACAGTAAATACTCCGAGTGGTGCAGTAAGAGTAATATGGAAAAAGATGATTCGCTGTGTCAACCCCTAACAGGAGCAGCTGAAAGAAGAAAAAGAAGGTGCAGTGAGAGTAACAATGCTAAAGCAGTTATGGTATTTGGAATAGTTTGGCCATTCCATGGACCATTATATTGTTACAGGTTAATTACAATCAGATGCATTAAACTAATAAACAATATGTGGTTAATTTCAGTGTATTTATAATGCCACGTCAGGGATGTGGATCTGAAAAAGAAAGGATAACCACACAGGAACAGTAACAATGCTTTGATGCTAGGTGCTGCCAGTGTGTAAAACCGAGTGGAGAACTTGGGTACGCCAGGGTATGTGATACCATGGAAATGTGCATGGCTTTACGCCAAGTTTAGGCTTTATACATCGCGATTTGAATGTGGAAACGTTCTTACGCAACATTTTTGTGCGTACGCACTATTTATACATGAGGCCCCTCATAATATTGTTGTTGTTTTTTTTGTTTGAAAATTACATATATAAGCTATTTTACAATGTGTGTGCAATCCCAAGGTGTGGGTCAATGCTCGACAACTTTCGAATGTATGTACTTTGTATATTTTTAGGCTTTTGTTTTGCATGCGACTCATGTCCCATAACGTTACTTTATAAAATGGCAGTATTAGCTATATATTTTTTTAATTTATAGAAAACGCTTGACTTTAGAACTCAATTTTGCATGGCTAATGCATATACAGTATACCATGATTGAGAAGAAATAACTTCGGCTTGACAAATAACAAACTCATTTAAGGAATTAATGGTGTATTTTAAGTTTAATAATTTTGACATTTTATTGTATTTTGAAAGAGAAAACATGAAAAAATATATTGTAAATTTATTAATTATCTTGAGTTCTTGTTCATACATCAAAATGGTCCCAAAATATTATTTTAAATCTATAAACAATTTCATAATAATAATAATAATACATTTGAAAAATGCAGAAGCAAAGAAAAAATATAATTTGGTTACATAAATGTTTAATTTGTTGCCACTGTTTGTAATTAATATAGATTCTCCATTTTTGTGATTTTTTTTCATTGGTTTGGTTCTCTTTTGTTTGTATGTTTGGGCAAAGCTTTCTAAAATTCCTTATAATCAATAAACATAATTAAAGAACAATAACATTATAGCCTTTAATATTATCTGTATGAAATATCCTACCTTACCAGCACCTATCAACAGGTCTAAATTCAGTAGAAAACAAAACCAGAGAAGAAATCTACCAGGGTATGGTAGTAATCATCCACACTTCTGACGTAATTTGGTTAGGGATGGCTGTACAGCTGCTCGCTGCTCTCCTCTGGTGTAAACGGAGAGTGGAGTAGCCATGTTCACTCCCACAAAACAACAGGAGAAACTGACTGATCAAGGCCGAAACCTTACCACTGTGACCACAGACACACCATGTTTCCACATGTGAGTGGGGAAAGTTGTACAGCCATCCCAAATGAAATGATCTCAGAAGTGCAGATAATTACTGACTTAACCTTATAGAATAATATCTAACAAAGAGTTGTCCTACCTTACAGAATCTTCTGTCTTGCTGAAAAACTGGGGCTCAAAATCTTTACCAGGGCACCTTCCAACATTCAACTGGTTTAAGTTTCATGACGACAACCTGACCTTTGGACCCCTGTGCCTGAACATGACAGGCCTACTCAGGGATCCATCTACATCATACTAGGCCAGTTAACAAGTGCCAGTTAACCTGACACATAAAGAAAAACATTCAAACCCTGCATGGAAAGTATCACAGCTGAAATCATGCCAAGGCCCAATCACTCATAGGTGGCAATGCTACTTGTCACTCTCTTGGGGCAGCACAACTTACACCCATTAAATTGTCTATTTTCCACACCTACATTTTTCTTTATATCTATTATCACAGTTGCATCGGTTACACGGCTGGATCTTCTTCCATCACATGATACTCTTGCCTGTCAGACCAATAATTGCTTAAAAATGAATGTCTTTAAAAAGTGGAATGAAACAAGATTATGGTGAGAAATACTGCAAGCATCAAGGCACAACGTGCAAATGCCACCCAAAAGTCACCACATAGATGGGTTCATAAATTATGAGATGGAAAAGCTTCCTGCCGTGCTGTTCTGCTGCCCTTTTGACATTTTGACTCTGTTACTGAAAATAGAAATTAGATATCTGAATAAATACTGATTTCTATTAAATACAGATTTTTAAAACTGGTAAAACTGAAAAAACAGTAGCTGGCGGATTTCCTAGACTGAGTTAGAGGAAATATTACCACAGGTAAGTCAGCATGAGAATCTGAAGATTTCCCTACATAATCTTAAAAAGCTTAATCTGCTTTTTGCGTTTGAAATGCCAGTCCTGGAACCATCTCTCTACTGAAGCAGTGGTCTTCCTGGTTTCCATGAAAATTCAATCTGGCAGCAAAGTCATCAGTGTAAAACAATTTTATTAGAGGAACAACTCCTGGGATATTGCAGCAATGGACGTTAACTCCATCAGATGACCAAGAAGGTTTAGAGAGCCGGCAGTTATATCAAGAAGCGGGTGGCCCTGTGGTTTCATAAACTGTTGACTACTGACTGTTTCTGCGTTGTCCTTTCGCCAGCCACTAAACCTGCATGATGGCTCCAAGGAAAACAACTCGTTCAGGCAGCTCCACATTCCTGTGATTCTAATGTCGCTCACTTCCAAAAGAAACACTGCTGCAATTGTTCAGTGTTATTCACATGACTTTACAGCAATATAAATTATATATTGAAAGTCTCAGCCACAAAGATTTTACAATATTTGCCCCCTGTTTGTCTCTTTTATTATTTTTTTAAATGTTCTTCATCAAGCTTGTGGGAGGAGATGGTAAATGAGAGAGATCAAAATGCATTGTAGCCAATGATGGTATCAAAAAAACTGTCTATCTGTTCATCTTCAATCCACTTAATTCAAGTCAGCGTAATGGGGATAAAAACTTGAAACTGACAACCCATACTAAGCACAGTACATCACTGCCATCATCATTGCTTTTACCTCCTTAAAAGTTTGAGTAAAACCTCAGTACCTCCATCTACAGTATGAATGCCAGCTTCTACAGGTGCACAATGGAGTCCATCCTAAATGGCTGTAACAACATGGTATGGCACCTGACTGCAAAGCACCCCTATAAACATGGGAAGAGTGTGCCAACTCCATTCCAAAAGTAACAAAGCACAATCTGGTTACCTCTTGGAATGACTTCTGCTCAGCTCAGCCCCAGAACAAATGCTGCAGAGGCTATTGAAGCCAACAAAACAAATGACTGTCACACAGCTCCCTTCTGCATGGGACATACTGTATATATCACACCCTTCTCTGGAAAAGCAAGTGTACACCTGACGATAAAACTGAACTTGTGAGCTAACCCTAGGTGCCAGTTTGAAGTACGCATCCACACACCATTTCTGTTTAGAGTCACTGAAGAACCTGACAATTCTGTCTTTGGGATTCGAGTGTCTTGAGAAAACCCACATACAGTAGATGTTGGGAGAAGATGCAAACTCTTTTGGGAAAGTGGAATTTGAGCAAAGAAGTCTGATGTTGGGAGGCAGCTGAAATGCGATGGCCATTTATAGTGTAGTTTTACACAATTCAGTAACAACAACAAGCCTGTTATACAACGATGTAAAGAGAAATACACAATTTTACAATCAGCATGGAAAATCTTTCATGTTTATGTTAGTTTACCACAGCCCTGGGATTGTCTTCCCTAAAACAGTCTGTCGTTAGCAGCAATGTTTAATAGGTTACCAAAACATTGCAGGCACAGAAGCAAGGCACAGCCACCAGTGTGAGAATAAAACAACATTCTGTACCGTTCTCAGCCCAGGATTACAGGGTATCACACACACAAGCTGGGGGAGAAGCTTCCTGAATCTGTGCAGGTAGAAGTGGCAAACGATGATGGTGAAACATCGTTATTAATGGCCTTTATGATGGTAGACTATTTGGGCAAACTCTGATGTCACTTCCACCCTATAGAGAGTTCCCCATGCACACAGGTCCCTATATAACCAGCGAAGCCACCAGAAGTTGCCGTTCACTCTGGACCCTGATCCTGCAGATCGTCTAAGTTAAAGGCAATATAACAAACCAACAGTCAGCTTTTCTTATGCTTCTTTCTTTGTTAAACAGTTTTCTTTTTTAGCACCCCAACACCCTGATGCTCTCTCTGAATTTTCTATTACAAAGGATAGGCACAGATTGATGGCACTTGACAAACTGGAATTAAGCACTGCTGTAGATGCCAGCTCAATACCCTCCTTCCAGCGCCTATGAAGGTAGGAATACGATTAGATCTGAAATGGCAACTAATCACAAGGCACACTTACCTCAGACCCCAGTACACCAATACTGGGTTAAGGTAGTCTTGTACGAGTCACATTGGTCTTTTCAGTTGTAAGCTAGTTTTCAGTTATCATTCAGGTACTTTGCTTGGTAGATGAGAATTGAAAAGCAGGTAATATAGCAAAGATACCACTGTAAATTTGACTTTATACTTGCAAGCTATGTACTGTAGCCTGTGAAAGAATCTAGTTGACTATTGATGAATGGTTGGAAAACTATATGAGAAGAATTAGTGGTATAAATACGGATTCTTCTTTATTACATCCAATTAAAATTGTGGCCACTTGTTATGCCTCTAGCTCCCCCCAGTTGAATTGTCAGTCATCTTCATCCAATCACCATTAAAGTTAGTCTCAACCATCATAAAGGATGGACTTAATGCTAGACAAAAATATTCGACAATTTCAGATTCATGACGTCCTTGCTGCCAAAGCATCAAGATGGCATATAGTCTATATTATGTTATGATCTGATTTCATTTTTTTCAAGTACATTATGTTTGTTCTAGCTTTTCTGAATTTCATTAGAGGTTCACAGAGTGCTGATTCTGATTTTTCTATTAGTTTTTAGTTTAAATATGTGTGTATTTTCCCAAATGCCATTTTGTTTTTCTGTGGGTGCTGCTATTTTGCTGAACTGTTGCCTTGTAGAAACATCCCGTTAATAGGGTGGGGCACAGGAAATCGTATCATGGGATGTCATCATCATGATGACCATTTACAAATCCAGAACAACAATGGCACCACCCAGGGTGGCTTGAGGCCATGAAGAACACTTGAGAGAGAAATACCTTTGTCAGGGTCAACTATTTTGAACATTTTTTTGCAACTTGCCTGTTTTACATTTTGTCTCTTTTTGTTTTTTTTTTAATTCAAGGATTCCACTGGCTTCATTTATTCTGGTCAAATACTTGTGATTATCAAATAATTCCGATTTTATCCTTGCTATTTTGTTCCTTCCGACTGCGCCATTTGGCAAATACTTCTGATTATGAAGTATTTTATCACCGCTATTTCGTTCCTTCCAACTGCACCATTTTAATTCCTGTTGCCAGGATTATCCTGGAGTGGGCGTGTCCTTAGAGGTCATGTCTCTGTCAATCACAAAGCAATGAGATTAAAGGTCATCAAATGGAGTACTGCCTTATCCAACTACACAGATTTTAAAACCCCTCAAATCTTAGAACTCTATACTTTGCCTCATTTATCTGGCTTTTAAACTTTCAGCAATCCTCCTTGATTTTATTTTGCGATTCTTAGCTTCATTTGCTGTATAGTTTTTCTCCTGGTTCCGACCCTTACTTTGGTTTTTGACTATGTACTTCTCTTCCAGTTGCCCTCTGAGATTTCATGCCCTCTGTGCATAATAGATTACTCTTTAGTGGACCTAACAAAACACATTTCAGAGGATTTATCAGAATATAGCATCAGCACCTACATTCTCATTTCCAAGTGAGCCCTTTAAAAAAGCTGTTTTTTTTCTCTGTAACAATTAGGAGGTAAATAATCATGGAAATAATATTTGCTTAAGTGTCATAGAATTTGACATGAAATGTAGATATTTAAAATGTTTGTAAACAAGGAATTGAGAAAAGCTATAATTGTTAGTGGAACAGTAATTAACATATTATTAATAATGAAAACAGTTCAAAATTAATTTAAAGCTATTATAGAAAAACACTCCTTTGATGCCTGACATCCCCTGTTGCACTGCCATCCAGCCATAAGTAGCACCTAGCCTGGAAGAATATATAAATGAAAATCTTAAAAACTGATTTATTAAACCATCAAACAGCCCAATAGGGACAAGTTTTTTTTTGTTGAAAAGAAAGGCAGGGGTAGTGACCATGTCATCAAATAACAAAGAAAATAAATTATCCTCTACCTCTGATTTCTTCCTTGTTATATCAAATTACTGGTTGATTGGTTTTCACTAAGCTAGACCCTTGATGACATCAAACAAGTCCAAGGGTTTATAGGATTTGCAAATGACTACAGGAGATTCATAAAGGATTTCAGTTCATTCATCACTCCTATCACCTCCCTTATTAGGAAAAGTGAAAAAAAATAATAATATTAGACTAAAAACACTAACGGCATGTTCCAATCAATAAAACTGTTGTTTACCACAGCCCCAGTTTTATGACATCCACATATCAAAAGACCATTTACCATATCTTGGAGCCATAATTTCTCCTGCTGTGAATAATCTTGTAAACTCAATTCAGTAAACCCAAAGTGAGTTGGGCCATTATGACAGAATACCAGCAGGTTGCTTATATGTTCCTACTTTCTGCTGTCAAGAGGTTCAAAAGTTCAGTCATCAGAGCCCCATGTTTGGCCACCCCAGAGTAAGGAGGACCCTCTCCTTAATAAAATCTAACTTTTGGTGGGAAAGATTTTTAAAAGGATCCCTAGCAAAATAAAGTAGCTTGAGGTGGGCTGCAAGCTAAATCCCGGTTAGGATTCCCAGTTGGGGAAAAGAGCTTATATAAAGAAAAAGTTTATTGTAATTAGCTACAATTGACTGAAGAGCTACAAATAAAACACAAATGGACACAGCAGTGTGATGAAACTTAAAAAAAAAACTATATATAAGTGAAATATTGGCCATTTCACTCATTACTAGTGAGGACTGTGATAATCCGCTGTGTCTGGTGCGACTAAATGGAAGGTAGTGCAAGAGGGAAGTAATGAGAAGTCACACGTTCTTCAGTTCAGAAGTCACTGTCCTAGAGGAAAAACAATGACCACTTCCTCATCTACTGCCACCCGCTCTAAAACACCAACATAAAAGGCTCCTTTCACACTCCCCACGTGTCTGTGGACAGATGGAAGCAGAATCTGTGTGCTCAAAGCAAGATACAACAGAGTTCACCACCAGTATATTAGTGCACATAACTCAACTAGACATGCTTCTCAGCATTACAAGGGCTTTATTCCAACTGGGAACCCTAACAATTCATCATCTCTGTGCTGTGCTTTCCTTTTACTATATATATAATATACATGTGTTCTGAATTTGAGTAGATAGATAGATAGATAGATAGATAGATAGATAGATAGATAGATAGCAAGCAGTGGTTAAGGCTTTGGACTTGAAACCCTAAGGTTGTGGGTTCAGATGATTCCACTGATGTAGTGTGATCCTGAGAAAGTCACTTCACCCACTTGTGCTCCAAATGGAAAAAGAAATGTAACCAATTGTATTATTGCTGAACAATTCATTGGCTGAAAGTCCTCTGTGTTAGTGAGTCAGAGAGAGGATGCATAGCATTGTTCATAATGGCACTCAGTTTTATTTTAATTCTCTCCTGTGCTTCTACCTCCAAGTGGTCCACAGTATGTTCCATAACTGAGTCTGCTCTTTCGATTAGCTTGTTGATTCGGTGGGCCTCTCTTGAAATGATGTTACCAGTCCTGCTCACAACAGTGTAGAAAACTTCACTGGCCAACACAGAGTTGTAGAAGATGTGAATGATGTTACTTCCCACATTAATGGAACACAGTCTCCTAAATAAGAAGATCTTGCTCTGCCCTTTCTTATATAGTTCCTCTGTGTACAACCTGGCATTGATAAGGACCCCCAAGTACTTGTAGGAGTGAACCACCTCTACATCCACTCTCTGAATACTGACCGGACATAGGAGTTCTTTGATGTGGCAAGAGTCTTTAACCAGTTCCTTGTTTTTGCTGATGTTAAGATGCAGACAATTCTCTTTGCACCAAGAAACAAAGTTCTCCACCTGACTCCTACACTCTGTCTCATCCTCATAAGTGCAGAGTCATCGGAAGATTTGTGCAAGTGACATGGCCTGCTGTTATATTTATAGTGTGAAGTGTACGGAGTGAAGAGAATAGGAGACAGGCCTGTCCCTTGTGGTGCTCCACTGTTCCTAACATCCATTTCAGAAACACAGTCTTCAAGTCTCTCAAACTGCAGTCTACCCAACAGATACCATAGTCCATTATCCTGGACACCATTGGCTCATCCATCTGCACATCTCTGAGCTTACCCGTTAACAGGGATGGCTGGAAGGTACTGGAAGCACTGGAGAAATCAAAATTCACATGTACCGAATGTGACCTCAGCAGACTTTTCTCTAACTCCAATCTAAGGAAACAGATGGAACAAAACTAAAAGGATCCTTCTGATGCCCATGTATCTGACAATATATATATATACATTGTAATCTGTATAGATTGACGGCTAGATATGAAATCTGTGTATAATATGTGAATATTGTGCAAGACCTATTAAGCAAATGAGTGCTGTGTAAAAATTAAAACTTTATTCATACATAAATACTGTACTTCCACTGTTTAGACAATACAGTTATAAATGCGTATGCACTGATTTATTTACTTTATTTTGTTCCATGCATTCATCAGTTTTCTGAATCTTTTTTATTCATGACACAGTTGTGGAGACCTTTGGGCAGAAGGCAGAAAGCAATGCTGCTTGTGGTGCCAGTTCATTGCAGGGCATTTTGGAGCACACACCCACCCTCTTTCAAATCAGCCCATCTTAGTGATGCCATTTAACTTGCACTAATGAGCACAGAAAGAATATGTAAGCCTACACACAGTGACTGGACCTAGAATTGAAACCATGCCCCTGTAGTACCAATTGCTGTGCCACTCACTGTGAGAATGAGAGTGTGAGTAAGTGGGCTCTGCAATGGACTGGCACCCTGTCTGTGTTGGTTGCTTCTTTTTATTTAATGTTGCTGGGATGAACACTACCTCCATGCATCCCAATAATGAGAAAAAATGACAGATGTTCAGATGCAGTTTGTACTCATGACAGCAAAAATAATTTTTTTCATAAGATGTGTGCACCCAATTCAAGCTGCCTGTAACTTTCCTGTAGCCTTAACACATAAAGCACAAAAGCACCAAAATGCAAGTCCCAGAGGGCAGCAACCTAATATGTCACATTACAGTGCCACTCATAAATGAATGTCCCCCTAGTTTTATATAGTGCCTTTTTATGCTGTTTACTGTCAACAGCAGGAACACAGTGTAATCCAGCCAGATGGAGTAAACTCAACTGTTATTGAATAACCTCAAAAAAGTGCTAAAACCTGCTGTACGCAATGCGTTTTACTACTACAGGAAATCATTAACTGTGGCATGGCATTCCATTTACTGTTACCCCTTCACTTGTATTTAAATGGAAAAGGTTTCTTTAAGCAAAATAAGTTAAACTCATTCTGGAAACATCAGCCAACTCTTAGTTTTAAAATACTAATTTTAGAATTCATTAAAAGAGCCATCTTTTGACTATATTTTTAAACATGTTTCCAAGGGATGGTTTTGTTTTAGTAGCACTAAACAACTAGGGTACCATGTTACATTAAATGGATAGTTACATTCTGTTTTGGAAAACATTATGACTTTCTTTTAAGTGCCTGCATATGACTGAGAGGAGGTCTTGTTCTCTAACAGGCATTAAGCTGATACTGTGCTGCAGTATTTCAAGAGTTCTAATGTATTCACTCAGGATATCTAAGCAATGGCTGTTTCTTTCTCCAGTACCCTTGTCTAAAATCACACACTGATTTCTAACCCACTAGATCACTTCAAGGATTTAGAGCCAGTGCCTGTCCTGGCAACAAAGGGTGCAAGGTAGAAATTAGCCCAGGATGAGGTGCCAGTCCATCAGTAACACCTTTGAGAGGCTGGTGTTACCTCACTTGAAGATCATCACAGTTCCCCTGTTGGACCCACTTCAGTTTGCATACAGGTCAGTGGATGTTGCAGTAAGTACGGGTCTGCACTACGTCCTGCAACTTTTTGACAACCCAGGGACCAATGCCTCCACTTGTCAGTGGATTGCCAGCTTTCTCTCAAATAGAATGTAACTCCAGATCATACTTCTGGTGATTTATCCCTGGCTGATGCAACTTGTCCAGAGTGCCCTCCTTTCAAAGTTGCAGTCCCCAGTGGCCACTTCCAGGATCTTGAGACTCGCAAAATGGTGGGGTGGTCTTCTCTCCCATTTTGGTGCCTGGTGTCTTACCTTTACTTGGTGCACTGCTTCAGACAACCCCAGACTTTCTCTTGGACAGGTGTTGGCCAATTTAGGCCACAGTCCCTTTTATTGTTGGGGGTTGTACAGACATTCCAGGTTGCCAGGGAGTAGTGGTGAAACTAAAGAAACTCTCATACAATCAGCACTGGTGTCCTCCAGAGATGTGAGCTCACCCCACTGCTCCTTTCCTTCTGTATAATGACTTTACCTCTGTCATGCTCCTCATGTATGCGGACAACACAACCATTAATGGACTCATCAAGACTGGTGACAAATCTGCATACTGAAGGGAGGTTGAGCAGCTGGCTGTTTGATGTGCTGAGAACAATCTTGAGCTAAACACACTTGAAAATGTGATGACAGTGGACTTCAAGAAGGGCACCCCAATATACTCCATAGACTCCATAATAAAAAAGACACTGAAGCGGATGTACTTCCTGCGACAGCTATGGGAGTTCATCTACCACAAGAGTCGTTGACTCAGTTCTACACAGCAATCAATGAGCCTGTTCTCAGTTCATCCATCATAGTGTGGTTTGGATCTGCAACTAAACAAGAGAAGAACAGGCTCCAACGGATAGTCAGGAACCCTAATTTTAGTACTCCATTGATCCAGTGCATGTCCATGAGGATCTAGAGGCATCTGGAGCCTGTTCCAGCAAGCAATGTAGGCAGGAAGGAACAAGGCCTATCACAGGGTGAACACGCACTTACCGGCCAATTTAGAATCACTGTTTCACCAGACCTGCATATCTTTGGGCTGTTGGAGTAAACTGGAGCAAGTTCATGTAAGCCCACATATAAATTTAACATAGGGAGCACCCAAAACACAAACCCATTGATTTGTCGAATATTCACAAATTTATGTTATTTGTAACCTTAAACAAAATTTAGTAACATATTATGATGGTTGGGGAGGACCAGGCCCCATGGCTATTCCGCGAACTCCACCTATAATTTTAGGATGCTGTACTATTAAGGAAAAGCCATGAAGACATGGGAAATGTACAAATTCACACAGGGCACGGCTGGACTCTGCAGCAGTAACCACTATAATATGATCCCACCTTTCTAAAGTCAGTTAGTCTTTATTTATATGGTGCTGTTCACTGTATGCTTCATCACTATAAAAGAAACAGTGTGTTAGTTCAGAGTTGGGCAGTGAAATGTGTATTTATGTACTAGGAACCACCTACACTACCTAGCACTGCTGCCATACAGCCTAGTGTCCTGGATTTGTGTGCTCTCCTTGTGTCTATTTGATTCCTGGTTCTCTTATATTGCACCTACATTCCAAAAACCTGCATGTCAGATTGCTTATAGAATGGTGATATAGAATGGTGGGCTACCATTCTATTGCTCTGATGTAAAAAAAAAATGTCAAATAATTTGTATAATCTATTTATCACAGGTGCCCTTTCCTCTTGCTCTTTCTGTTTGTTAACAAAATATACTGACAACTCCTTTGAGTCATTTGGGCTTTATGGTCAGCTCTATTTTATTCCTGCCATATGGGCCTTATACAGAGGCATAGCTAGGGTTTTCAGTGCCCGGGGACAATTGAAGATTTCGCGCCCCCTCCTGTTTGCCAAAATGCAATGGGGAAGGGAAAGAAAATTTTTAAAAATTTATTTAAAATAATAGTATTTTAAGAAAAAAAAATTCATATAAGTCTCCGAAAATGATAACGCCACCTCGTGTTCTTTAAAATCTAAATCCGTCATTAGTTTTTGTAAGAAAAAATTCATTTTCCGCATTTAAAAATGCTTTTAAAGAAAGTATATAGCAAATTATAAAGCAAAATAATTATATATCTATAAAAACTGCATTACTTACAATTTATTCATACGAAAATATGATGGGGAAACGTCTAGACTTTTGCAGCCACCAACTAGAATACTTCACCACAGCCCAATCAATTTTCTATCAAACACATAAACACAAATCACTTAGCACACAGAAATAGCGTTTGCAACAACTTAGACAATGATACACTAATGCCTCATGTCAGTCGTGCGACCTGTTTAATAATGTCAAAAATGTTTCTGGGTGGGAGTCATGCATGTTAGAGTATTGGAGGTGTTAAATTATTGTCTGTTGGGTATATAGAACTAATACGTGCTTCGAAATCAGAAAGAGACAAAAACATAGGAAAAAGATATCCTCATACTGATGGAGTGATGGACTGAGTATGCAAATGTTTTTTATTTACTTTTTAGTGCATTTAAGAATGGAAAACATTTGATTCTAAAATTTTGTAACATCAATTTAGCACCCCCTGGATGCTGCGCCCGGGGACAGATGTCCCCCCTTGCCCCCCCCAGCTACGCCACTGGCCTTATAACACAGCTCATATGGCATGTAATATTTTAAGTAGAAGATGCAATATTGTATATATGTGTGAAAAATGCTAAAAAACTAATGTGTATACCTATGTAAATATAGCAAAACAGCACATATAGTATATGTGTGTAACAATTTAATACTTTGTTCACGGTGATACACTCATTCTAGATTATATTTCTTGCACAATGCATAGTGATTGCTCACTCCACCTTCCCCTTTCAGGCATTCCAGGACAATGGGTGAAATCAATCCAGTTTCTACAGTCTGTCACCCTGGGCACACCCCAGAAATGCTATGGGACATCACTGGAAGAAAACCCAGACAAAGAATGTCCTGAGGAATGTAAAGATGAGCAGGTTTGTAAGTGATGTCCTCAGAACTGGGTTTGTTGTGAATAAGTTGTTTAGCCATATGGAAAAAAATTAGTATAAATATTTCCAAGAAAGAAAAACTCTCCATAAAGAAGGTCAACAATTGCATTGCTAGTAGTAGAATAAACAATATATTACTTGACAAATCTTGACATTACTTGACAGCTAAACTTTGAAAACCAGTGGGTAAGTCTCCTGTAGCAACAAGTTATAAAATGTCTTTCAGAAATTCCAGCATTTCATGGAATATATTGGCATCCCAACCAGATTTGCTCCTGACGAGTGCTCAGTACTGCTAGGATAGGCTCCTGCTTCCCTAAACTCTAAAATCCGATTACCCAGGTTCTGAAAATGGATAGTATTCTAGCTTTTAGGAACCATTTCTGATTATCATGCTCAGCAAATAGGCTACTGCTATGGTGACGCATTGATGCAGTTATCTAACTCCTGGACACTGGGCCTGGACATTTCTCTTCATGTTTAAGATGTTGAGGTCATCCAGTTTTTCTCCCATTTGCAAAGGACTTTCAAGTTTTGTTAACTGATGAATCTAAACTGGTCCAATGTAGGAGACTATGGCAGTTTGAATAATAATGTATTTAATGGGCTGGCATCCCATTCAGGGTTTATTGTGTTATGTTCCTTTTTCTGCCAGAAAGGGTTATGAAACTCCATAATTGAATTAAGTGGTTTTGAAAGTGGATAAATGTTGATACTAAGATTTGGTGAAAAACTGTACTGACCACAGACTTTAATAACAAAGAGATAATGTGGGATTGTTTCTTCATATCATAAAATGAGCTAAAAAAAAAGTGAGATAAAGCAATTTAAGAAATAGTAAAAAAATAAAATATAGTAAAGTTGAAAACATATCCAACAGACAGTGAAGAGTTTAATTTTAAAAACTGTAGGGGTTTACAGAGCAAACTACTTAATATGAGAACAACAGCCATAAAGTAAAATATTCCATTAACTGTAATTGATGATTAGCAGTATTTTGAAAATCTTTTACATCTTGTTTCTGAAGTTACTTTTAAAATTCAGAAGGCATTGTGACTAAACTTTAAGGCACCTTTGAAGATCATTCTGACCCAAGAAATTGCAGGCCATTTGTCTTAACTTCTGCAGTTACCAGTCTAGGCAGTCTGTTATTAAGTCAAAGTGTACATTCTGTCAGCATATAACCAATCATTAAACAAAAGCAATGCTGTAAACATTTATGTGTAATATTGTTTATGTTGTTTATGAAAAAAAGACAACTTGTTTTTTTGTTTTTTATGTTTTGACTTTTAAAGCAAATATCATTCATCTGCAGTATAAGAGAATTTGAAAGTACCTTCCTTCCACATTTAGTCTGTAAAAACACAAATAATATTTTGAATTGGTTCACAGTAAATATGACCAAAATAATTTTCACAAATGAGAGGTGACCATTCATTCCACCAAGCTTCTTTGATTAGCTGTTTTTCAAACGATGTGAACATTTTAGAATGTCTTCTGTAAGTTTGAATCTATCTGGGGTTTCAGTTGACTGTAGTATAAATGCACCACATCTGGAGGTTCCAACTTGTGGTGGTTCAGTATGGTGGACACAATGAATAACACTCCATGCAACTCAATGAAAGCCTGCAGACTTGGACAGCCCAAGTCAGGAGAAAAAATTATCCAAGTCAATGAATAAATCCTTGGACCCCTGTTAAATCAATCATTAAGAAACAGAAAGAGTATGACAAAGCTTGTAAATCTGCTAGAACAGACTGTCCATATAAATTGTGATAATGCAAGATGACGACTATTGGGGACGACTTGGGGTCACCAAGAGACCTGTGAGAACTCTGAAGGAGCTTTACCAAAAAGAAGGGCACACAACACTTCAACTAGTGTCTGGCAGAAGGAATATGGGAGAAGTTAGCTGGAAGAAAGATCTATGGTCTGATGAGACCAAAATTGAGCTTTTTGGCCAACAGACAACACATTATCAAAAACATACCATCTCCCCCCTGAAACATGGTGGTTTAGGTTTCATGCTGTGGGGATACTTCTCTGCTGCTGGCTTTGAAAGCCTTCCTTAGGTAGAGTGTAAAATGAATGCAGCAACATACAGTAAAGTGCTGGTGGAATACTTGATGAAACCTGCACCTTGGGAGAAAATTTGTTTTCCAGCAAGGCAAGGACCCAGAGGAATGGCTTCAAAAATGACAATGCTAATGTCATGGAGTGACCAAGTCAGAGTCCAGATCTCAATCTATTTGAAAATTTATGGCTGGACTTGTAGTACTAGGGTGTTGTACCGTGTTAGCCATTATGAATGTAGAGAAAAGCCAAGCAAAATGACACCTTTTATTGGCTAACTAAAAAGATTACAATTTGCAAGCTTTCGAGGCAACTCAGGCCCCTTCTTCAGGCAAGATGTAAGTCTGAGTTGCCTCGAAAGCTTGCAAATTGTAATCTTTTTAGTTAGCCAATAAAAGGTGTCATTTTGCTTGGCAATTCTCTGGCTGGACTTGAAAAAAACTGTTCACTCATGATCTCCATGAAACCTGATAGAGCTTGAGCAATTTTGCAAAGAAGAATGAGGAAAAATGGCAGTGTCCAAATGTGCAAAGCTGATAGTGACCTGGTTTTTGAAGATCTAAGAGTGTCCGTTTGTACAAACATCTAAACTGCTTATTTTGTGGAAGATTACTATAAGCATATCTGTAACCTAATAGGTGGCCCAATGCATTTTTCTGTTTTATAGGGTTAGTATTCAGTGAATATTTACAATGCAGTAATATTTGCAGACTACTGGTGTCTAATAGAAAATCTGCAGAAAAAGTGAATCACTGGTAGGAACAAAAAAGAAACTTCAACAATGCTTTAGAAGTATGGTGCCAGCTTTTACAAAGCACTCCTTCCACTGCCAAGCATACTTCAAATATTCAAGAATCATTTTAAGATTCTTACTTTGGAAACGATGCACCAAAAATTTGTAACCACATTTAACTGGATTAGTTTGTTTGTTATGTGTCCTACTGCCTTTTTCACCTCCAGGCGTTCCACATAAACATTCCACATTTTAAACGCCTGACTTTTTTTAGAATATTATATTAGTCAGTGCATTTACATGCGCTTCAATAACCCAGTTTCAAAAATGCCATGTATACCCTTATGTCAGTTATGTCAACCTGAATATTTGAACATTGTGAGCAGTAGCAACAAGAAAGGAATAGATAACAGCAGATCTGTCCATCGTTAAACTGCTTTCTCTCTTTATCAGTTTTTCTTTTTTTGGATATTACAGTGGGTTAGGAAAGATACTAACGGCCATGGAACTAAAATCAACACTGAATGGAAAAAATGACATTCCCTCCAGGGCCATCACTAGCGTTTATGCTGTCCTGGGTGAACCTTTAAATGAAACCCAGTCCTGTCCTTTTCCAAGTGCCAATTTTAATAAATAAATTCAGAGAAAACTAGTAGTTTGCCACAGACATTAGATAAATGCATATAAATTTGACTTAGCGTTTCTGGAAATGTGTATACTTTAGTTACAAAATGTGAAAATGCAAATAATATGTAAATACTGTATAACAATACCAGTAATGGTGCACTGCATGACAACGTGCAGTGAATACACTTGACTTAAGCACTCCTAGTTTTCATCCTCTTTCTCTGTACGTTTAACATTCATTTGCTCAGAGGTTGATGCGCTTGCTGCTTCCTGAGCAGCTCTTCTTTTCTCCACCCTAGCGGCCCGCTTCTTCTCTTCTTTCGTCAGCATATCTTCGCGTTAAAACTGATTAAGTTAGTGTTTGTGTTGCAATTACTCAGTACATTTTCCTTCATTTTTCACTTAAGCTGGCACTTAAATCTTCAATCTGCCTCAAGAATGATTTAAGATATGAAGAGGTAGAGGAAGTGACGGCAAAGGTGGTAGGGATGAGAACGGTGCCCATACGTATGTGCCGCACGGCCACCCTGCTGGCCGCTGCCGTAAGATGATTCTACGATAAAATATAATAAAATTAAAAGAGGAATAACCTTGGAGGTCAATCATCACCCCGAAAGCAGATAGTAGACGTCAGGTAGTATATGTGTAGCAAATTTCAGGTCAATAGGTCAAACGATTTGCAAGCTACAGGTGATTTAAAATCCTGGACAGACAAACAAACAGTCATGGTAGCGTATTATATATAAAGATAATATAACTTGTAGATTAATTGATTCATGGTACTTCCATTTTAAAAACAGAAGATCAGATTTAATAAGTAAATAATAATATGATTAAATTAAAAAGGACATATATGTGGTTATGTTGTATGATTGGGATTTGTGTATAATTTTTACAAATTCCACAAATTGTTCACATTAATACTAAGGCAGAATCATAATTATAACTATAATATAAAACATGCATAATATAAATATATTAAATATGTAATTTTCTATCCTGCTTAATTCAGATAAGGGTCACAGGGGATGCTGGAGCCAATTCCAGCTGGAACACGGCCCTGGACAGGACGTCAATAATCAATTAACAGTTGTTCATATCTAGACATTAACAGTTTATCTGCACTGTTAAATTATTATGATTATTATTATTAACTGTCCCACATCCCAGCCCTACATAAGTGGGTTAGGATGATAGATGTATTATTAATGTTATTGCTTTTAGGGCATCCATCTTCCACAAAAACAACTCTGTTCAACTAGTTATACAGCATCCATGGCTAGAAAATAGTGGGAGCGTTCACAAAAATAAATTTCCTGAGACAAGCATTAAGCATTAAGTGTGTGAAGACATCAGTCATAAGTAGGGCTCTAATCCTGAATATATTATGGGAAGTCCAAGTTGGAAAAAGTGTAAGCAATTTACAACTTTGAGCTAAATTAGTCTGTGCCATGTACAGATTGAGAAACTGTGTATTTTATCTCTTAATGATTTCCATTTCCATTGGTGGTCAAAAGAAGTTAAAATGATGTTCAGACTTGTAGAGACTGAGCTTTACTGACTACCAGACAACAATAAAATTTGAAATGTAAAACTTACCATAAAAAACTTGCAGCTGTGGTTAAACCATCAAAAATGCTGCCAGAAGCACAGACCAATAAACAGGTAGCATCAGTAAAATAACAGCGTTCAGTAAAAAATATGTCAGGCCATTTCATTTCATACATTGAAAAAACTTTAATGTTTCATAAAGGTAGGGCATGTTATCTGGTGCAGAAGAAAGCGTTGCTCTTGTGGTGTATGGTGTGTTACAGGTTTGCCATTTTATTGAAAACACCACATCGTAAATCAGCTTCCATAACCTCATAACCAGGTTTGGGGGCTGCTAACTCTGTTTAAGTTTTTTGCCTCCTCTGGGCAAAGGTGTGAGGCTCACTAGGAACAATATGGTTAAAGGGAGCATCCCCTTATACAAATATCATAACTGTAGGCAAATTTACAAATTGGTGTCAAGCAAAGCTAAAAAAAAACAAAGAATTGAAGTTATGTAAAGTTGCATCCTTCTCTATATGGCAACCATGCAAACTTATTTTACTTCGGGTGCACATTAATTAAAAGCAATACTGAAGAAACAGTTCCATAAAGCCAGTACATATGATCGTTGTGAGTTAAATTCATGTAAGGTAACTGTTTAAAGTTACAAAATATATATTCTTGGTCACCATGTGACAATGTATTAGAGCAAACCAGACACAGACAACAAACAGCAACTTCTCTTTAAATAGCTTGGTGTAGTAAAACAAAAGGTACGGTATAATGTGATTTCCTTTCTGACGCCATTATCACATTTTTCGTAACATGGTTAATGTTTTTTCTCAGAAAAAGAAAATAATTTTTACGGATTAATAATATAAAAAATATTTTATTGTTCTGTCCATTTACTTCCACTGTTTCGGTGTTATTGAGACAGTGCTTTACCGTTTTACATTCTGCAGTTGTTTACCTTCAATACTTGACAGTTTTTCGCTGTAAAATGAACAGCTATTTTTTACAATGAACAAAGGTAAGTTATGTCACTCAATGGTGGGTACATTTCTGGAATACTGAGCTCAGGTTTAGTTTCCATATGACAATAGCAACAGAGCTTGAGGACGTCCAGAAAAGAGATACTAGGCTCTGATGTTTGAGTCATTGGGAATGACTGAGAGTTAATTTAAAATACATCAACCAACAGGAACTCATCTGCACAGATAGCAGCTGGCAAATATGTGTAAATGTCAAATATTTCTCAACATAAAATGGACTCTGCATGTATGGAACAAGTTACCATTGTGATGGACGGCCAGCAGCTCAACCCGGCTGGGATGCCCAAAGAATAAAAGGATGGGGGAAGGCAGCTACTTGTGGACACTGCCTCCCCCAAAATGCTAGATGGCAGCTCCCCTGGAGTGTAACAGTGCCCCAGATTCCTGCAGGGCAGTTCGGTTTCTCAGCCCTGTTGGGTACCGTGGGTGCCACCAGGAGGACCTGTGAGAGGACCAGAGGAGCCATGCCTCATCCATAGCCTCCCAGGCTAGTACTCCCAGCTCACAAGGACGGAAGCCACCGAAGTACTCCTGGGCTGAAGAAAAAAGCCAGTTCTTCATTTGACCCAGAAGTGCTAGCCAGTCACGTGGTTGGAAGAACAGAAGAACTTCTGGGTCAAGAACTATATTAAGGACTGCTGGAGACCCAGCAAGCAAGCCAGAGTAGGGTGGAGGTGCCAAAGCTTGCTGGGAGGTGTGGAGGAGTAAGAGTATTGTGTTTATTATTGTATTTAGTGATTGCTTTCCTGCTTAATGGTGGCTGTGGTGCTTAAGGCACTATTAATAAGAAGAAAAAGTACTTCTTAGTGCTTTTACCCTGTGTCCTGAGCGTCTGTCTGTGGGGTTTAAAGGGGCAACAGCAACCCCTAGCGTCTTACACCATATATTGCAATTAAATACAGTCCCTCAGAGCCATTTCATTGGTCAGTTTGGCTTTGGTGAAGAGGAAGTGCGTTTTTGTATGAAATTCACGAGGAGATACGCTGAGAGAGTCGCATTCAAAGATGGAAAATATAAAACCAAACAGATGGTACGAAAGGTGCCTCAAAAATAATGATAGAGTCTGAGAAGCAGTCCTTACAGGAGAGCGCTCGAGAAAAGGGAGCATCGGTGAAAAGAGGTTCAGATATGCCCGAATATAACTGGAAAGGTGCTGAAAGCAGATGTATGGTAAGAAATTATTACGTCTTCAACAGGAACCTTGGCTAGTTTGATTAATAAACAGGTAGCAGGAATTGTGGTGTGGCTAAAATAAAAGTGACATACGGTGTTACAGCAGGAGTAGCAGGAATTCTGTTTGCCATGCGACAACACAGATGCACTTTATCTTCTCCATAATCAAAGCAGAAGGCATGAAGTGAAGTGCAGGTTCCTCTCTGGCAGAGTCAGAAAACATAATCAGTCTTGGGCACAGAATTCATTGTGCAGATCTACTGTAATCCAGATGTTTAAAATTAACTAAGGAAATCTAGCAAATTTCTTCCAGCTCATGGATGAACACAAAATGCAAGTTATGATAAAAATAATTGAAATGCTGAGGATTAGAAAAAAATGATTTTTCAACATGGATTGACTTGATAAGAAATGACTGGATGATCCCTGACTTAAAATTCAGGATACAGTATGTCCACAACCTAATGGAATGTGGCAGATATGGGAGATGGTTTAGAACTTTGTATGTACCGAGGTGCATTTTACATGCACACTGACCATATATACCTATAAAATGAAGGGCATGAAATGCGGGTTCCCCTTACTGAGAAGATTCAGACAAAGTGAGAAAAAGATTGACACGGGTGCTTGAAGAGAAATGTGGAAATGACTAGTGCATAGTTTCTTATAACAGTCTATTACATAAATCAAAATTTGATTAATTCTACTAAGTAAAGGAATCAAAATGTATTGTTAAATTCTGGACGAACATTTTATGGAGCTTACAGTTTTGGGGTTTTGGAGTGATTACAAATGTACAGTAGAAGCCAAGGCACCATGGCACCACCACAACTATGTGGGACAAGGGGTTTCAGCGTGTGGCTGCAACAATTCATGTTACTGTATTTCTCCCCTTAATAGCGAGAGTTGTTAGGAAACGTCTTTAATATGGGAAGTAGTTTAAATAATGTTTATTTTACTATTAAAAAAGTCCTTTCCCGGTTAATATATCAGATTTCTGTTAAGTATAGTAGATGTTTTAAAATATAATATAAAATATTACAAATTAGTGCAATATAATATCATGTCTGAGTTTGGTTGTTATTGTATGACTGACCTAGGAAAAATGCCTGCGGCTTTTAAATATTGTTAACATTCTTACTGGAAACCCAACTGGCATCTGCAACGAGCCATTTTAGCCAATTATATCACATGCTTAGCAATAGAATAAAAATAAATAAAGTGCGTTTCGGCTTTTCAGATCAGTTCTGCCAAATGATCATATTTTTACATTTTGAAATTTGGATGTAATTAATTGCACCCTGAAATCAAATCATGTTTTGTCATCTTTTTCAAATATATAAATTAGAACATTTTCAATGTGAAAATAACTTGAGGTTTTAAATATGTTGCCAGAAGGAATGCTTATTTTATTGGATTTATAATCTAATAAATGAGACGATTTTATTAAATGACTGCAGCCTATCATCCTGTTGGATCACCATAGCACAGACTGTCTTGTGTTGTACACTGCCCCGGAGAATCATTTTCCTAACTTTGTTATGCGCTGGACATGCATGGTTCACCTTGTGAATAAATGGACTGTCCTATTAAGTCAGCCTTTTTCCATTTTTCATTTTCTTTTGAACTCCTTTGAAATGGCATCTTCCACTGTTGTGGTTTGGGTGGCGGTAGCTTCTCTTTGAGTGTCAACTCTCATATGACTTTGCGGCTTCTCTAAGGCTGATTTAAAAGGCTGTCAAGTCAAACAGGAACAAGAGATTTATTTTCCTTTCATCTTCCTCTCCAAAGTTTGTCTGCCACATGTATGCAAAATAATAACAATTATTTTATCTGCTCTGCTAGCGTCAACTTTTTAATTTGTTGGTTTTAAAGCGTGTGCTCGGTAGCATTGATGTTACAAGTTTTCCACTGCGTTGACTTTGCTTTAAAACAGGCTGTGAATGACTGCCTAAAATAAAATTTACAAGTTCTGAAAATATAGTTGTGGTAGTACGGTATTTCTTGACTTTGTCTTTATGTGACATTAAACAACAAAATATACTTTCAAATAGAAGTCGGATTAACACTCAAGTGTTTCAATGTAACATAATGCTTATAATAGGATTCTTTATTCTTGATCAGGGTGGTCATATTTAATTTTAAAGTTCCAGATGTTTGCTGTCTAATTGGAAACCAACAATAGAAAAGAAGGACTATAGTGACTAATTCATTATTTTCTTTTTCTGCTTCAATAATAATACTAGCCCTATTTTATTCAGTAATGCTTCTTTCTAATAAGGTAAAATAAATAAAGTTCTGACAATATATCACCTGTTATAAACTGTCTTGAATTAAATTACTCTTTAAGTCCATGACAGTGCCCCGTGACACTGAACTTTATTAGGATGCTTTGCTAATCTTGAAATGGATAATTGGAGCTAACTCTGTATGTACGTGTAGTTTAATGTAGCAGCAAGCTAGCACAAACAAAGTTTATAATAAATAAGCAAGATCACTATCAAAGATATAAATTACGCAATGTTATTTAATTAATGAAAAGTACCCATTCTTATCAATAAATTCACATATTTTACCATTTTAATGCTTATATTTTGAATATACAATTTGTATATACAATCATTTTTTTAACATCTCATATATTCCTGTAGTCTATAAAGCTAATGTCAGAAATGAATATTGAAATTATGATTTTAAATTATTATTTTTTTAATTTATATGGCAGACCAAACATTAATCTATATCTACTTATATATAAAACATCCAGCATCTGTCTATCTATCTGTATGTATGTCTGTCCGCTTCCACGAGAGAACTAGTTAACGGATTTAGATTGGGTTTATTTTCTATAATTTGTTTGAACGTCCTGGTTGATACTGAGACTTTTCTCATCGCACTAAATGTCATAGTTCACTTGTGGCAGCGATTTATTCGCACAAATCTGACAAAGAGGCTGTGGATCAAGGGGAGGGGGAAGCAGGCGGGACCCTCCTCACTCACGCGCCAGCCTCCATTCGAGTCGGTCTGATGTGGCATTGGTGAGAGTGTTTTAATCCCTCGCATTCCTCTAATCGCGACAGACATGCCCTTTAAATTCAAGAGATTACAGTTCCCGGTGAAGTTTTGTTTTGCAATGTCAATTAACAAGACCCAGGGACAGACATTCAAGTTGGCTGGGGTTGATCTTAGCTCACCATGCTTCTCGAATGGTCAGCTTTACGTTGTTTTCTCCTGGGTTAGTTCCCCAAGAAACCTATATGTTCTCAACCCTGATAGCAAAACGAAAAATATTGTATATCAAGAGGCCCTCGGATACGAAAGCTATCAATATAAATTCTTCTCAATACAAATTACCTTTTTTTAATTGATTTTTAAAGTTTGTCCTGTTTCACGGAGCTGTGGGGGACATCTAGTATATTAATATATATACATGTATATTGTCAGTATGGATGCTTTCTTATCCAGTTTGGAGGGCTTTTTTAATGGATTGATGGATGGAAGCAGACTCCTGGGACATGTACTTCATCAATAGGCTAATTGGCAGAATCCCTCTGGTGGATCTCCCATGTGCACACCTACAGATTTGTGTGGGAGTTGCAGTCCAAATGGGTGGCCCTGGTGGGTTTCTTGGGAACTACCAGAAGGAACTGCGGGAAGGAATGTACCTCCTTGTAGCGAGACTCCAGGTTGCACCAGGGACTTGTGTGTTGGCAATTCTCTCTGGGTTTGGGGTGCTGTTAGGCCCAAAACATGTCACAATATATGTTAGGGATACTTATTTTCCAGCTCTCATCCCATATTTTCCAGCTCTCATCCCATCCCTTATTTTCAAGCTCTCATTCCATATTTCAAGCTCTGACACCTATCGCCTCACAATATCTCTTGTCTAAAAGGTGGCTCAATGTCACTTTTTATTCTCATCAATTTATGTATGTTGGAAAAAGACTTTTGATATGACTAACAGTAGTTTACTTACTTATGCCAGGAATGATTCAGCAGTTATTGTTCAAGTCTTTTGACACAACTTCTAGCAATACAAGAAGAAAGTGTTTTGCTGCCGTAGAATCGGAATAAAAAGTTCCTGAGCTTGCCATGCAGGAATAATATTCATCAGTTAATTGTGTGAAAAGTGTCTGCCAGTGTCATCAGTTTCAAATATCAAGATTTTTGAGCAGTTTACATCAGTCCAGGTTAATCCTGATAAAAGCAAGTATTCCAGCAGAACAGAAGAAGAGATTGTTTCAGTAGACTTGCAGCCACTACAGGAGATCCTGGTTGAGTTCTTTACTAAGCAACTTGTAAAATTCCAGCCCAGAGTAATTTATGGAAAGCTGCTCATCATGGTATTGCTGTCCTTGATTCAAAGAGAAATACTGAGGTACACATGAATGCAACAGGGACCTGCCACCACGCTTGCTGGATGGGAAAAATTATCTAGAGTCTCTTTCATTGTCAGTTCCACCTCAGTACAGCAGAGTGAAGAAGCTTCCAGCAGTCCAATGTTTTGTAGTTCGCCTAAACATGAAGGCTTGGTACTTATGCCAGATTCCTGGTTATTTGCTGTGAGACGACTTTTAATTTCTCCATGATCTTGTGACATACAAGGCAATCGACAATACCGATGCTCATGCAGCACTGAAACGTTTTGGCTGACAATGCAGTTTCAGCAGCAGAGAAGGCTGAGATGGATGGTGCTGGCTTTGTCGAGGCAATGCTGGCAGTCCAATTTGCATAAAACTGGCTGAGGAACATACAATGCATCCGGAAAGTATTCACAGCGCATTAATTTTTTTTACATTTTGTTATGTTACAGCCTTATTCCAAAATGGATTAAATTCATTTTTTTCCTCAGAATTCTACACACAACACCCCATAATGCCATGAAAAAAGTTTACTTGAGGTTTTGCAATTTATTAAAAATAAAAAAACTAAGAAATCACATGTACATAAGTATTCACAGCCTTTGCTCAATACTTTGTCAATGCACCTTTGGCAGCAATTACAGCCTCAAGTCTTTTTCAATATGATGCCACAAGCTTGGCACAGCTATCCTTGGCCAGTTTCGCCCATTCCTCTTTGCAGCACTTCTCAAGCTCCATCAGGTTGGATGGGAAGCGTCTGTGCACAGCCATTTTAAGATCTCTCCAGAGATGTTCAATCGGATTCAAGTCTGGGCTGTGGCTGGGCCACTCAAGGACATTCACAGAGTTGTCCTGAAGCCACTCCTTTGATATCTTGGCTGTGTGCTTAGAGTCGTTGTCCTGCTGAAAGATGAACTGTCGCACCAGTCTGAGGTCAAGAGCGCTCTGGAGCAAGTTTTCATCCAGGATGTCTTTGTACATTGCTGCAGTCATCTTTCCCTTTATCCTGACTAGTCTCCCAGTTCCTGCCGCTGAAAAACATCCCCACAGCATGATGCTGCCACCACCATGCTTCACTGTAGGGATGGTATTGGCCTGGTGATGAGCGGTGCCAGTTTCCCTCCAAACGTGACGCCTGGCATTCACACCAAAGAGTTCAATCTTTGTCTCATCAGACCAGAGAATTTTGTTTCTCATGGTCTGAGAGTCCTTCAGGTGCCTTTTGACAAACTCCAGGCGGGCTGCCATGTGCCTTTTACTGTGGAGTGGCTTCCTTCTGGCCACTCTGCCATACAGGCCCGATTGGTGGATTTCTGCAGAGATGGTTGTCCTTTTGGAAGGTTCTCCTCTCTTCACAGAGGACCTCTGGAGCTCTGACAGAGTGACCATCGGGTTCTTGGTCACCTCCCTGACCAAGGCCCTTCTCCCCTGATTACTCAGTTTAGATGGACGGCCAGCTATAGGAAGAGTCCTGGTGGTTTTAAACTTCTTCCACTTACGGATGATGGAGGCCACTGTGCTCATTGGGACCTTCAAAGCAGCAGAAATTTTTCTGTAACCTTCCCCAGATTTGTGCCTCGAGACAAGCCTGTCTCGGAGGTCTACAGACAATTCCTTTGACTTCATGCTTGGTTTGTGCTCTGACATGAACTGTCAACTGTGGCACCTTATATAGACAGGTGTATGCCTTTCCAAATCATGTCCAATCCACTGAATTTACCACAGGTGGACTCCAATGAAGCTGCAGAAACATCTCAAGGATGATCAGGGGAAACAGGATGCACCTGAGCTCAATTCTGAGCTTCATGGCAACGGCTGTGAATACTTATGTACATGTGCTTTCTCAATTTTTTTATTTTTAATAAATTTGCAAAAACCTCAAGTAATCTTTTTTCATGTTGTCATTATGGGGTGTTGTGTGTAGAATTCTGAGGAAAAAATGAATTTAATCTATTTAGGAATATGGCTGTAACATAACAAAATGTGGAAAAAGTGATGCGCTGTGAATACTTTCCGGATGCACTGTATGCTATAAAAGCAGCTGCACCAGTTTGCATCATCAAACACAAAAAAATGTGTGCTTATGGGATATATTCAATGCAATACTTAGCAAATTGAGCAAATAAGTTGGGGTCTGATTTTATGATCGATTTTTTGGGTTTCAAGACCCGACTTATACGTGAGCATATACAATACATCAGAGGGTCAGCTCAGGTTGGAAAGTTGAGTGACAAAGTCAGAGAGGCGAGATTAGGTTGGTTTGGACATGTGCAGAGGAGAGAGGCTGGGTTTATTGGGGAAAGAAGTTAAGGATAGAACTGCAAGGTTAGAGGAAATGAGGAAAGCCTATGAGAAGGTTTATGGATGTGGTGAGAAAGGTCATGAAGGTAATGGGTGTAATGGAGCAAGATGCAGAAGACAGGAAGATATGGATCAAGATGATCCACAGTGGTGACCCCTAATGGGAGCAACCAAAAGAAGAAGAAGAAGACTGAGTGAAAAAAAAGAACAGAAACAATTTATTTTTCAGGGTGTGGGAAAACATTTTCAGGACTTTTAAAGTCACAATAAAGCTTTCATAGTAAAAAAATAGAAACTACAGTTGTGTTGTCACTGCTGCTGGGACTTTCATCTACTTTAATTTACGTCTATTCAATTGACACAGTTTTGATTTAGCTCCAAGTAAAAGATATTATTCTGCAGTAAAACTTTCTCTATAATCATTTTATTCTAAAAGGAAAAGGATTTAGGGGTGAGACTGTAAAAAGTTATTTTTTTTATTAGCACCCTAATATATTTTGTGACTGGTGTCGGCTGATTCACCATTCTTGGTGGCGTTGGCGGTCGCTAAAAGACAGTTCAGCTGCTCCTTTACTCCATATTCTTACCTCGTAATGCCAGCTGTTGTACGCTGATACTCTCTTAGCTGCGAGCTGACTGTCTGTTAAACAGTAAACAGTAGGCAAACAGAACACAGCTGCCCCTCCTAAACAATATTTCCATGGGAAACAAACACACTCTTAACCAACCTTTTGCAGGATCAGCTGCAGCTTTGCTTTCTAACTGTGTTAACATGCTTCTTGCACATTGTTTAGAATATTTAAAAGACAGAGCCCTACCAGCCCAATTACTTACTCTTCTGTCCTCTCTCCCCCAGCCTCTGCTTCTGAGCCACTGACCCTGCTCGACGAAGAAGAATTTGTGCTCTTTTAAGCTGGAGGGTGGAGCTGGAGCGAGATGTTCGCCTGTTGCTACCTGTGCGCTTGTGTGCTGAAGATAAACTCCTGTTGAATGAACTCTTGTGTCTGTTCCTGCCTTTTCAGCAATAAAATTAATCATCATTGGAAACCTGGTCCCATCTTCTTGTTTTCTGTGCAACTCTATGACCCAAGCTTGACAATATATACAGTATATATATATATATATATATATATATATATATAAAATAAACCAAGGGACTGTTGGAGTAGCCTGTATAATGAGGGAAACAACAAAGTAACAAAATGACAAAAACGAATGGTGACCATGCAAATGGAGATATATCAAATTCTCTCAGAATTAATTTACTGCTAGTGCAGAGATGATGCACACTCAGTTGCGGGTTCCACAATAAATGTTGACGTCCACCCTTGATATCCCCTCTGGGTTAGAAGGGGCATCATTTATGGTTTAATGACAGAGGACGTGTAGTCTTGTGGCAAATCTGTCCTGGAGGCTGTCATGCATGTGCAATTAGGAGGAAGTTGAATAGACCAAGTGGAGGTAATTACCCGCCAGGCCAGGGGGTGGTGGGGTACACTAAACCTGTTTCTGTTGTCTCTGTAGGCCAAAAACAAGAAATCCTACCAGATTCAACTTTGAATAGGTCACTTCCGGTTCAGGTGCCAAGGATGGTGTCACTTCCAGTTCCAGCCATCGATGAAATCACTTTTGTGTGTGGCCTTTAAAACCGCCATATTTCCCAACTGAAGTCAGTTCAATTCCGGACTCTAAACCATGCACATGAGTGCTATTCACAAACCCTTTTGCAGACAGGGACAATATATGGGTGGTTGCCCCAAACCTTTTTTTATGTGTCGAGGCTCTTCATTTCACAAGGCAAAAGAGGAGAATGTGTTACTGACAGTGTTCTGTCACACTCAGGAATCGTTTTACCCTTCTTAGCCTTGTAGTTGCCCCCTACTCCTGGCTGTAGCTTTGTTCACATTTTCTAGATTTTCAGTCATATTTAAAATATTTATTTCAAAGCTTTTATTGTCACATTTCTGTAAATGGCGCGTGGCAGACTTTATGAAGGATGCCTGTTCTCTTTGTGTCTGTATAGATTTTTCTCTTACAACCACATAGACTTTCCAGATTTGGGAAACTGATCCTGGCGGGCGTTTGTGCGTGAGCTGACCTTGTGATGGACTGGAACTCTGTCAAAAACAACACAATAATCATTGAAATGTTTGTTCATCTTCCTTAACAAATGAAAATGAAAAATTTGGATGGCTTCTTTCAGACCTCACATAACACAAGGTGTGTGCTAAATTTGCTAATGGGCTACTTTTATTTGTTAAAGTTTAGAAACATTGTGGAAGCCTGATGGCAGAATTCGAAATGAATATTTGATTTGATGCCTAGATAAACCAAAATATACACTATGTCTAGAAAAACAGCACATATACAATACAGCAATCCTATTCTATACATAATGTAATACTGGTGAAAAAAAGTAGTAGCCAAAAAGTTTTGGAAATCTGTTATTTTGCTATTGCATGCCCTGATCCATGCTTGGACATGATTAGATCAATTAAAAACTTCAACATTTTAAATTAAATAGTTGACGATGTGGACTTTTCTTAAATATCAGCTTATTATGAGTTTTTTTGTTATAATAGTGTGGTTCACTATAAAGAAGAAGCACAGATGGAAGCTGGTTTTGCACAACCATAGGAAAGTATTTAACAGAGGAAACAATAGAAACAAAACCTAAGATATTAATGAGTGTGGTAGACAGCAGCATATTGGGAATCTTTCCATAATGACTTGATGCTTTCTGAAAAAATTGTGATGAATCAAAATGTTTAACCTGAGTTGGGCCAAATGGCCTGTTTCTCATAAAATCTTTTCTTATGTTCCTTGTCTGTCTTTCTTTATTGTATAGTAAACTACTTATGTATTCTCATAGGATTATATTTAACAGTATTTTCTCTAAGGACTTGTTATGAGCCAAATTATAGGCAGAAAAGTGAATTTTTTGCAAAATTAATTATTTTGTTTTGCAAAAAAATTGCAAAACAAATTGTGTTTTGTTTCCAGATAAATTCATGCCATTGGCACAAGAAGAAAGGCACTGAGTTCTTGCCAGGAAACATTTTCATTCATTAATTCTTATATGTCTGCCTACCCTTTAGTGTTTAAACACATACTGTATCTCTAGTAAAAAAAAAACAAAACTCCAAATTTATCTCCTGTCACATCATGAAATAGAAAAGAGAGGAGGGCGACTTTCCATATGGTGAATTTTCCAGTGGAGAAAACACAATAATGCGCATGATGATGCGTTTCGGTGTGTTTTTGTGTGAAAAACAGTCGGCATGTTACATCTTTAAGATATACACATGCTGCTCTGTGGGGATGTGAATGAGAGATATAGACAAGTAGAATAAATGTTACTATTGGGTTATGTATTAACTGTGTTACGCTGCTACAGAAAAAAATGGGTAAACACAAAGGCGTCAATGAACATTTAGAAGCCCTTTTAGTGTGTATGCAAGCTTTATAAATGAGACCCCTGCTGTCTTATTTAGGTGCCAATAATCTGCCATTAAGTTTACAATATCTTTTTAGCTGGAAAGACAGAGAAAGAACTGAGAGAAAATCATTAGGCGTTGCGTCTGGAACATCTTTTACGTGTAATATAGTTGTTATAGTGTTCAGTTTATCATTTAAGGGGGTTGTGGTTGAGGAGGGGAGTCCCGGTAAAGAACAGGGATTAAGCCCAAAGGAATACATTCACAGAGGAATGGGGAATTCCAATCATAGAAAGAAACTGTTGCAGTTCCTATCATGACTTTCGAAGCTGGTTTAACCACTGGTGAGGGATGGCATTCTGAGGTGAAGAGTGCAGTGTATAATTCCAGGGCTATTATCTCATATCAGAATCTACCTCTGAGAGGTCTTTAGAGGGGTCAGGTTTGAATGTCTCCTTTAGGAATACATCTGTCCTTTGGAGATTCTATCTGCTGTTACCTGTTCTCTGGAGATGGACTTTTGGCTTTGTAGCACTACTCCATCACCTCATTCTCAATTTAAGATGCACACACCCTTAGCATTTGTTAAAATTTCCTGGAGAACATTAGAGGTTTCTTTTTGGGCCACTACACCCACTCTATTCCGGGAATAGATATTCCGAGGATGATCTTACTGGGCATACATTGAAATGACGGGACCTTCTCCCATTTTATTTCCACAATGAAATATGGATGAACTGTCTCTTTTCTAGTGTTGACGTGTATCTATCTGGATAGGCAGCCTGCTGTAACGTACAACTGTTGTCATCTCTGCCTCGTCACCTACCACAAAATGCGACCTCACAAATGAAAGTGTTAAATCTGCAACGCTAGCAGCTTAGACCAATTTAGTTGATGCAGGGAGAGTCCTCATTTATAATGTGAACAAGAACTCACCTCTTCTGTGTCACTGTAATGTTAAGAAATCTTTAAGGTACTAATTATTTTATATTAATTTGTAAAATGTGCTATGTTCATATTTTTCTATTGCCATGTCATGTCATATTTGAGCACATACACACTATTACAAGATAGATCCAAGTAAATTACCCGTGTGTTCTGTTAGTTTAAAGGCAGACTTCCATGCTGAAGTGGTTTTGCTCTCTTGATTAGCTGGAACACGTTGTGGAACTGTGGTTGCTAATATAATACTGTACTGTATTATGGAGTTCATACGGTGCCATGTTTTGCATTCAGTGCCATAAAAAAGGAAAACGGTTGATAATATTGTACTTTGGAGGACTCAGATTTCATCCTAGGCATATGAGTGTTTTAATCCTGTTGAACCCCAGAGTGATCATAGTTGATAAATGTGGATGAAATGCACAGTACATGGAGGCACATTCACTTACTTAGATTTAAAAAAATTAAAGTTTAGAACCCTGTTCTCCTTACTGTGAGGCAGCAGCACTACCCCTGCGCCACTGATTTCTGGGATATATATAAAAGTAGCAATTCCATAACACCTTTAGTGGCAACGATCGTCTTGAACATAAACTGTAAGTGACACTTAATCACAGCAAATAAAAATGACTTCAAACCTTAGACAATCAGAGTAACAAACAGACCTGCTGCCAGTCGTCACTAGAGCAGTGCCTCTCAGAGCTGGATGAGTATGCAAACACCATAATAGGATTTGCCATAAAATGTGTGGGTGAATATGTGCCTAAAAAAAAAACAAAAAAAAACATGGATCATCTGTGTTATCAGCAGTTTACTGAAGGAAGGAAGCAATATATTTTGTCACTATGATATGGAAAAGTACAAGAAATACGTTATGTTTATGTGTGTTTCAAAAAATACCAAGTGTTTTTTGGCATCTTTTTATATGGTTATTATTAAATAAGTTTTGTCTTGAAGTGCTGAATCCTATTTTGCATTTGTTTCTTATTTTCAATATTGTTTTCAGTTATCAAAAAAGTTAGGACGGAGGTCAAGCTAACGTTAGAAAATGGGATTTATCAGAAAATGGAATGAACCTTAGCAAAAGTGACAATGTCATTTCTCAATGTAGTCTCAGCCTTCTCAATGCTCTTGCACCACCTGCCTGGAAGTGTCTGGATTCCAGCAGAATAAAAGGTTGTGTCTTGTCCTCACAACCACTCGTGCGCCGCTTTATTACTAAAATATGAAAAATGTTTCTGATTTAACAATGTGTTTAAACAGATTATTGTAGAAATGGAACACACATGAAATGCATGTGTTCCAAATAACAATCTGTTATTTCCACTCTAAAACTCCAGCACTTCACTCCCAGATAATCAAGGCATGAGCTGGGAGAACTTTGTACATGTTCTGCAGAGGTGGGGGAATGGAATAACAGGCTGCTTGCTGCTTGTCTTTATCGGCACATTTACAGGACAAATGACACTGATGGAGAGGTGCGATGGGATTTAAGGTGGGCCAGATCTATGAGTTTTCTCATAGGCTCTGGTAATTCTAGTGTTAATGTCATCATCTAACTTAAATTGACGACCACCAAGATATTTTTTTAGTGGTCCAAAAAGGTGCAAATCATAGAGTGCCAAATCTGGTGAATAAGGAGGACGTGGCAATACCTCAAACTTCAGTTTCTCCAGACAAGCCCTGGTGTTCTTAGCAGTGTGTCATTGTCTTGCAGCAAAAGGACTCCTTCAGACAGCAGTCCCCACAGCTTGGATTGAATTACAGCCTTCACATTGGTCTCCTGAAAGTCACGGTAACTTGCACTAGTGACTGTAGTACCCCACAGCATGTACTGTTCGACAATGACTTAGGTGCACGAGTGGTTGAGAGGACAAGACAAAACCTTTTATTCTGCTGGAATCCAGGCACTTCCAGGCAGGTGGCACAAGTGCATTGAGAAGGGTAGAGACCACATTGCGAAATTACGTTATCAGCTTTGTTAAGGTATGTTCCACTTTCTAATAAATCCAGTGTTCTAACTTTAGCTTGACTCCCCCTCGTTTTTGCGCTGTTTCTGTTGTCATTTTGATTTTCTCTGGGCACAGCCATTTTGAGTTACCATGCTCATCTCTGGAAGTAATGCAATTAATGTCATCGATTCAATGCTACAAAAATCGACACATTAGACCCATCATCTTTGAAATGCATGGAAAACCTGAGAGTAACTTTCTTTTATTCATGTGTGTTTAAGTACTTTAGATGTTTCCAGTTTCTGACTTTTTTTTCGTATTATGATTCCGAACAAATTACTGGTTTTGATTTTGAGTTGGGTTAATGTTTCCTCTCCTGGTTATTCCCTCTAGTCAGACATCCTTTCCTTGCATGAGGCTTAATAAAATGCAGGTACAAGCTCAAAAATGAAATTAAAGTGGCTAAACGTCAAAGCAGGTATAAAGTGGATACTGAGTATAGCAGTTGTAATGATTCATGCACACTTTGTAAGAGTTTCGAGATGCTTACAGACTACTAAGTAAAGCCTAATCCAATCGCATCCACATTTTCACTCTACAATGAATCTTAATCCCAATGTCTCTTTCTCCTGAGAGGTGAGAAGTGAACTCGGGATGTCAGAATCAGAGACACTAATTTTACCAGTTAGCTAAATACAATTTCTGGCAGCCAGTGGCAGATTTGGGAACTAGTGATACAGCTTTCCTGTGCAGCAGATTGTGCTCTCCTTCTTATCCACTCATAATGGCTGCACATGCCACCTATTACAGTTTGTTTGACTTTGATTTTTGATATTGTGTTTTGGCTTTAATGATTGATTGAGTATGTTTCTTTAGGTTACACACACCATCCGTATTTTGACTATAATATTCTCAATTGCTGTTTGTTCCTTCCATCTCCTTGTCTGTTTTAACCTGAACACCTGCTCCCTGCCAGGTGATTCATAACATGAGCTGTGGAAGAAGTGGGCAGATATGTGACTCCTGTGGTTTCTCCTCATATTCACTTCCATCAACCCCCCAACTTAGCTTGTATGGTCTCAGCTGTAGGAACGTACATGTGACACTATTTACTCTATACATGTTCCATTTTACTTCAGGCAGCTTGTCCTCCAGACTTACTTGTCCACTACAGCAATGTGCAGACTGACAGTGATAAAGCTGACAAAACACTGTTAACATTTCCATCCATCATTGTAATGACACATCCTTTTTAACGTTCTATGGCCCTGCCTCAAGACTTAACCTAATTATAAGGGTAGTAGTGGCAAGTTGCACTATACGAGACACCAGGAACAGAAAAAGTCACAGCCAATGACAATTAATGATAAGTAAGCTATATAAACAGCCTCGGCAGCAGCCCTACAGGTAAGCGCCAATATAAAAATAATGAGCCTTCAGTGCTTAATTTTAATGTTTTGATACTTACTTATTTATGCCCTCCACCCCTTCCGGGGTATGGGCCGCCAAAAGTAGATCTCCAGAGATTTCTGTCCTGGGCCATTCTTTCTAGTTGACTCCAGGTGTAGCCCATCCTTGTGATGTCTGCCTCGAGGTCACGTCGCTACGTGTTTCTTGGACGGCCTCTCTTCAGCTTTCCTTGGGGGTTCCATCTGAGAGCCTGTCTGGTGATATTAGTTTGCGGTTTACATAGGGTGTGTCCTATCCATCCCCATCTTCTCTTCCAGATTTCTGCTTCTACTGAAGGTTGGCAGGTCCTTCCCCTTAGGTTGGTGTTACTGATGGTGTCTGGCCAGCGAATATGGAGGATCTTTCTGAGACAGGTGTTAATGAATGTCTGGATTCTTCGAGTGGTGGTTTTGGTTGTTCTCCAGGTTTCGGCCCCGTACAACAGTACTGATTTCACATTGGCGTTGAACAGACGTATCTTGGTGGTCAAGGTCAGTTCTCTGGTAGCCCAGATGTTCTTGAGCTGGATGAAGGCGGCTCTTGCTTTGCCGATCCTTGCCTTAACGTCTCTATCTGTTCCACCCTGCTGGTCGATGATGCTTCCCAGGTAGGTGAAGGACTGTATCTCCTCCAGGGAACTTCCATTCAGTGTGACTGGGTTGTTACTGTTGGAATTGGTCTTAAGAATCTTGGTTTTCTCCGTGTGGATGTTGAGTCCAACCTGTGATGATGTGGCTGCCAACACACTGGTCTTTTCTTGCATCTGCTGCTGACTGTGGGAGAGAAGTGCGAGATCATCGGCAAACTCTAAGTCTTCCAATTGGCTCCACAAGGTCCACTGAATTCCATTCCTGCATTCACTGGTGGATGTCTTCATGATCCAGTCGATAGCGATGAGGAAGAGGAACGGGGATAACAAGCATCCCTGTTGGACTCCCGTCTTCACTTGGAAGCTGTTGGTAAGCTGCCCTCCGTGGATCACTCTGCAGGTTATTCCTTCATATGAACTCTTGATCAGGTTGACCACCTTGGCTGGGATGCCGTAGTGCCAGAGGAGCTTCCACAGGGTCCCTCGATCCACACTATGAAATGCCTTCTCAGAGTTGACAAAGTTGATGTACAACGGTGTGTTCCACTCCAAGGACTGCTCGACTATGATGCACAGCGTTGCAATCTGGTCCATGCATGATCGATTCTGCAGGAAGCCTGCTTGCTCGACTCGTAGTTGTGGATCGACGACGTCCTTCATCCGTTCTAGGAGGATCCGGTTGAAGACCTTGCCTGGCACTGACAGAAGTGTGATGCCTCTGTAGTTGTTACAGTTACTGAGGTCCCCTTTTTTTGGAAGCTTGACTAGGTAACCCAGGTAATCCAGTCAGTCGGTATCTTTTCCTCCTCCCAGATCTTCTCGAAAAGGGGGTACAGCATCCCCACCGATGCTTCCAGGTCTACTTTCAGGGCTTCTGCTGGTATGTCGTCAGGTCCAGCTGCCTTCCCGTTCTTCATCAGGGTGATGGCCTTCCTGATCACTTCTCTGGTTGGCTTACCGCAATTGATGGGGAGATCTTCTTTGGCTGGGTTGATGTCTGGAGGGTTTGGTGGTACTGGTCTGTTCAAAAGCTCCTCAAAATGTTTAGACCATCTATTCATCTGCTGCTCTAGTCCTGTGATGGCCTTTCCCTCCTTGTCTTTGACGTGTCGCTCTGGCCTGTTGTACTTTCCAGATAGTTTCTTAGTTGTGTCATACAGCTGCTTCATGTTGCCGTTGTACATTGCCTGTTCTGCTTCAGCTGCTAGTCCGTCTATGTAGTCTTTCTTGTCCTTCCTAATGCTCTTCTTCACTGCTCTATGGGCTTCTGCATATTCCTCTTAGGCCTTAGCTTTTGATGCCCTAGTCCTGCTGTTATTGACTGCCACTTTCTTCTGTTTCCTCTCTTCTATCTTTCCCAAGGTCACAGCTGTGATCCACTCTTTGTGATGATGTTTCTTCATTCCAACCACTTCTTGACAGGCTGTTCTCAGTGTCTCTTTTACTGCCTGCCAACTGATCTGTACACTACTTCCTTCCTCTTCCTGGTGCAGCTCTTGTAGCACCTTAAACTTGTTCTTCAACTGTAGTCCAAACTCTTTCCTGACAATGGAGATCTTTAGACGGCTGACATCATACTTCACTCTACACTATGTTTTTTCCTTCCAGTTCTTCTTCAACTTCAGCTGAATGCTGGCTACTATTAAGTGGTGGTCGGAAGCCACATCTGCTCCTCTTCTAACTCTAACGTCCTGAAGGGATCTTCTAAACTTCTTGCTAATGCAGATGTGGTCAATCTGGTTCTCTGTCAAGTTGTCCGGTGATACCCAGGTACTTTTGTGGATCCGCTTGTGAGGAAATATGCTACCTCCGATGACCAGGTTATTGAGTGCACACAGTTCCGTAAATCTCTCTCCATTATCGTTCATTACTCCCAGCCCGTGGATCCCCATGACTTGTTCATATCCTGTGTTGTCGGGTCCAATCTTGGCGTTGAAGTCTCCCATAAGGATGACAATGTCTCTGGCTTGAAATGTCTCTACGATTTTTTGCAGTCTGTTGTAGAACTGGTCCTTATCTTCTTCATGAAAGTTATTGGTTGGAGCGTAACTCTGGATGACGTTGAGTTTTATCTTCTTGTGTTTGGTTCTGAAGGATGCTGTGATGATTCTGGGGCCGTGCGCCTCCCATCCAATCAGTTCCCTCTGTGCTTGTTTTGACAACATGAAGCCTACTCCCGGCGTATGGGGTGCATTACTCTCTTCATGCCCGGAGTACAGCAACAGCTCTCCTGTCGTTAGTTTCCTCTGTCCAACTTGTGTCCATCTGTTTTCAATGATGCCCAGCATGATCAGGTTGTTCTTTTTCATCTCGGCAGCTACCTGTGCCGTCTTGCCTGTCTCGTACATGGTCCCGATATTCCATGAACCGATAAGGGTTCTCCTGGTTGAAAGAAGGGTAGTCGGCTCGGTGGTTTCCTTTCGGCTTTCAACATCTAGCATCATGCGTCTCTGAGTTGTCAGAGATCCTTCATCTTCCAGGAAGTTAGTCTCTGTTTCTCTTTTTGGCGTTTCTATAGCGTTGGGGTTTTACGGGGTGGGGTTGCTAGCATCAACGCCCAACCCTTCTCCTTTTTCATCCAGGCTTGGGACCGGCAATGGCGGAGTTAATGTTTTGATACCACCCTAATATTCCAAAGTTTGAACCCTAGAACTTTAGAGTCCGCCTCCTGTGATGGGCTGACTTGCCACTGGAATTTTAAGCAGGCTGTTTGCCTCTTGAAATCATAATGTATGCTGGGGTGAGAATTGTCACAATAATATTGTGATTTTTTTTATGTTTTAAAATACTATGTACAGGTATCCCTTGTTTAACGTGGTTTTATTAAGCACCGGTTTTGAATAACACTTTTATTTTGAACGCAAAAGCCCCATGAATACCGCAGTTATAAATTTGATTAGCGCAGTTTTTTAAAATTGTGCGAAAGTGGAAACAAGAGGTTGTGACTGAACGTGCAGGTGTCACCATCCCCCCTGTGTCCAGCTCAGCGGCTATAATGGGCATTCGAACTCTCACTGAGTCATGAGTCAACAATTCAGTTGCCAACAGTCACCATGGAGAGTGAACGTTTTCATTGCATATTTTCGCCAGTTGTTCACTTTTTTATCCTTTCTTTTAAGCGCTTGCCCTTTCCAAACATGAACAAGCAAAAGCGTGAGTCCTCATTGGAAAGTGAAAAGAACAGAAGAAAGCTTATTACTTTAGATGTGAAGCTTGAGATAATTAAAAGATACAATCGTGGCAAAACAAAAGCAAACATTGGCAGGGAACTCGGCTTCAATGAATCAACAATCAGGGCAATTTTACCAAAGGCAGATACCTACCGCGACCAAGGAAAATTGACATCAAAGAATGGAAGCATGCAATCATTGCGTAATAGAACTCCGATTATGATTGAAATGGAAGATCTCTTAACATTGAAACAATTTGATGCAATGTTCTCTACATATGAAACCTCTAAACAATAAAATTACTGAAATGGATCCTGATGTTGGCAGAAGTGCGCTCGTCTGCCGCAACTTAGAAAGTCATATTGCTTGTTACAGACAGATCAACGAGAGCCAGAAGAAAGAATGAACAGTCCAAACGACCCTCCATAAATTCTTTTCTAAAACATGTTAGTTTTAATTAATAAATATTTTGTTTGCATTTTGACTTTTATTTTATACACACAAATACGAGTACTTTTTGCATGTAGATTTTCCACATTTTAAATGATGGATCAATTATATTTTTCCCATTAGTATTTATATTTAATTAGCGCGGTTTTGAATAATGCAGCAATATCAATGGATTAATTAATTGCGTTAATCAAGGGATACCTGTATTTGTGAAGTTAGAGTTGAATTCATATCCCTATAAACAACAATATTGCAATCTCATAACTACCACATTAAAAAATTCTTGAGTCAGTTCATTGCATTTTTAATTCATGCAATTTGGTGATAGGGTCAAAAATTTTCTATCGCATTAAGCTCAGATTCTGTTTGCACAATGTTCAAAACGTTGATTTTTTAGCATGGTGTCTGCATGTGTGAGGGTCTGTGAAAAATCAAATCTTAAAATGATAGTTTTCATTGGAAAATGATGCATTTTTCTTTTGTGTTGCGTAAATCTCCTGGATTACATCCCAGCAAAGATAGAAAATTTAAGAGTAAGCGATTTCTGAGATATGCGCCTTGAATGCTGAGGCCAATGTACGATGATAACTTGTTGCAAACTATTTACTTTGTTCCAGTCTCCAGGCTAATTGTTTTAGGTCCAATTTGGTCAAGAACTTGTCCCCTTATCCTTCAAAACTGGTATGACCTGTGTCTAATGATAACTGAAGTAGAGATTGTTTAGTTTAACCAGGATATTTGCAGTCTATTCTGTTTAGTCATAACACCTGGCCTACTAATTCACAAAATATTTGCAGGAGTAGTTTTTAAGATACATAATTTATTGAAATATGTATATGTATTTACAGACACACACACACACCCACTCAAAGACATTTATAGGTGAAGATGGCTGACAGCTTGTTTGTCCTATCAGAGCATATTCTGGATGATGAAAACACACACACACACACTTAGATCTGTGAAGATCGATGTGCACGAAGGTATTAAGCCCCCTCTGTACCAATTTGTCTGTCTATGTTTACTTCATTTGACCCAATGTGTTTAATTTCAAATTAAATATTATTCAAGTTGTTCACTTGGTTCTGTTTGATGTTAATTTTATTTGGTTCATTTTGTGTTCGTAATAAATATGATATAAACTATTGTACTTTACTCTATATTATTGCACAGTGCAGCCAGTTGTATTATATTGTAATATCTTCCCATTTCCTGTGGTATCTCTAAAGCGTAAGTTATATGAAACTACTGTATGGACCATTTCATATTCCAGTTTGTTTTAATTTCTCCACAGTCTTCACAGTAAGACTGGGACTGTCCTATGATGAGGTTATTGCACACAGAACACACACACCAGTAATATGACAAAATGTAGCTATAAGCTCAGTCATTGTGAGAAAAGCTCATATGTTTGTAGAAGGGCTGTGAAACAATAGTTTCATATTTATAACATATTTAAAATTTTGTATGTTGAAAGTGGAACACACTTCTTCAAAACTGCGTTCTTTTATTGAAAGCCTAATGCTAGACCAAAACACTCCCCCCCAGCCCCAACACACACCTCAAAACAGACGGCAGAGTACAAAACACTGAAACATTACAGAAAAAAGTAAGCCTAGCTTTGAATGCTGATTGAACTTCTTTAATCAAACAGCTGTGAAGGCACCACATCAATATCATCAAACAGGAGTCTTTGTTACATCAGGGACATGGGGAGTTTCTGGTGTGAGGCTCAAAGTCTCCCTCTCCAGCTGTGTCTATGCTGTCTGCTTTAGAGAAATGGTCCAAATTCTAAGGGTTTAATGACCTCCATGACTTGGATGTTAAACCATTGAAGACACAGTAGATAGCAGCAGCATCATCTAGTATCTTCCCCCTTTCATCATTTTACTCAAAAATTGTTCATTACATTTGATCAATAGGTGATCTACATCTCCGTATAAGCTCCGCTATCCACTGTAATCAGAATATGTGGCAATTTCTCGGCCTGCAGTGGTGACAGTGTCTCCTATTTTCTCTCCGAATACTTACATTTTAAAGGCCATGTCCTGAATCTCATTTAGTGTCACACAGTAAACAAAAACACTTATTTCTATAGCATGTTTTCATACAAAGACATAGCTTTACAAGATATCAAGAAAAAAAGTTTAAAGAAAACATAATTAAAAATGGATAAGAATAGGAACGAATAAATGGCATACCAAAATTAGGAAATAAGAATATGCATTTACACAACACAGATATACGAGTCATAAAGTAGAGTCCTTATTTGGAGATGTTTTAAGCACATTTTAATTTTCTCTAATGATGAGTCTGATGTTATGGTCAGATTGACAGAAAAAAAAATTAGAAACTCCAGAGGTGCGATGCCAGAGAAGAAAAAAACAAAATCTGCAAGGGTTCCAAGGGCAAAAGACCTCCCACTGGGAATTCTACCTAGCATAAGTGTGCTGAAGACGTTCTGAAAATTTTATAAGCTTCATCCTGGGATGTTCAGTTCAGTGGGTCTTGTTGACAGTTGGAGTGTCTGCTTTCATTTGAACATTACAGGAGGCTGGCTGCGCTCTACTTTGATCAGGTAATGGTGATGCAAAAAGGCACCACAAAAATGTGAGAAAAAAGCAGGGAAAAGTAGAATACTTTATATGTGTGTCTAAATGCAGATGAAATGTATGTGTAAAGTCTATAACAATTACACATATATATACAATGGTGCGCACAGAGCACCAAGGTTTAAACACTATATTTTTTGAAAAAAAAATAAAAATGTACAAATCGTTTGTCATGCAGAAAATTATGATGACTTTCAAGGTGATTGAATACTTTTGCATGCCACTGTTTATGTGCATAACTAATTAAAGCATAAGTCACAGTGACTAATTCTTAATTGTATTTGCTGCACACTACAAATATATAGAAATCTGTATTTAAAATTCTTGGGGCAACATAAATGTTCATTAAGGTGTTTTTATACCATTACCATGTGCCATTTTTTACAATAGATCATTATGTTTTAACAAGCAAGTACTCAAATCCTGATGAAGTACCATGTTAATTAGCCAAGAGTAAAGAAATCAATTCACAACCTCTTATTTCTTTTTAATTTTATTTCAGGGACTAATGCCATATTTTTTTTTTTTTTTTTGCTTGTAAAGCTTTGCTTCAGGTCGCAGAGAGACAAACTAAAGATGAGCAAACAATGCATTCAAACTAGTTGGGAAAACCTGAAACTGACTGTAATGAGTCATTTCAGCTCAGGACTTTTGCTTCGCAATCAGCTTGGGAATTCTGTATTCGGTAACTCTTTAGTTTGGGTACTGCAAAAATGCATCTATTACTCATTTACTCTCATTTCACAAGCCCTTAACAGAGGCTTCTTTTGATCTTCATAACACTTATAAAGCATCAGCAAATGAGTCATTCATCTCTGTGCTGTATGGCATATTGACATGATGGTAAAACTACTTGGTCATATGAAGGATGTACAGGGTCTTACATAATATGCAAGATCAAGGAGAATGTGTCTCACCTCAGACCACTCCAAAATGAAGTTTTGTTAGTAGGTCATATTGCAGAGATGAATAAACACTTTACTTATTTTTTGTGAGTGCTATGAGGACCTAAAGACATGCTTGTTAAGGTCTTGTTATATAATCACTAATGGGCAACAGATGCATTTTAGCAGCACCTAAACTAAAGTGTTACCCTGTTGTCACACACATGACATGGGCGGCAGCTAAAGGGTCTGAAAGAGGGTAATTCCACGCCAGACCAGGGGGTGGCAGACTGTACTGACCCTTTCTCTCTTTCCACTGCGGACCAATTACGGGAAATTCTGCCTGGTTCCGATGACGCCATTTCCATTTCCGGGCCTGATGACCTCACTTCCTATCCTCTGCTTTAAAACCACCATGTTTGCTTCATCAAGACAGTCCTGTTTTGGACTCAAACCTGTACACTAATGTACTCTCAATTTAACTCTTTTGCAGCTAGAAATAATTATACAGGTGGCTTCCCAAATTATTTTGTGACTCCTTTGTCTCATCTTTGACCCTGTATACAATATAAATCAGCATTAAATTGCTTCTGTCATCATCTGCAGTTTGTAGTGTGCTAAAGTATTTGACTTTAAACTTATCTGAATTTGATTTCTATTACTGGACTACAACCAAAGCTGTACTGAGACGTCAAAAGGGGACAGATATCAAACCAATCCTCATGGCTAGACATGGCAGTAAAACTGTGCTTAAAATTCTCTCAGTATGCCTTGCTTTCTGCAAAATAAAGAAAGAATTCATTCTTTAGTCTTTTTTCATATTTAGATCATTTTTTTGTTTTGGTTACTTAAGACATTATTTACTAGTAAGGACAAATTTGAATATAACACTGAAATATCTGCTGCTCATTAGACAGTGTAATTCATCCTAGTGTCTGCTCTGCTTATCACTAATTTTCAGTACCTGGATATGATTAAGAGCACAAAACCTATAGAGAAGGTGAATTAGATAGAAAATGACAGCGGTAAACATTTAATGATATCAAAGCAATACAAAAACATTGTCATTTCTTATTAGCTTAAATCTCACACCACTGTACTTTTCTGAATGCAAAATAAGAAAAAAACATAAAGGTCAGATAATTAAACAGTGTGATCAATGTAAAGTAAAAATGTCTAACTGATTGGAAACCTAAATGGAGCAAAAATCCGCCGCCAATGAGAGCCCAAGGACTGGACTGGAGGACCCCTAGTCCAGTATACTAACTGTCATTAAAGTGCATGCCTCTCCATACCTTGTCTCCTCCTCCTCACCAATTATCCTCACCAGGTATTCTGTGATGTGCTGCAGATGCTGCACTTGGCTGAAATTTGACAAAAAATTAGCAGGATAACAGTATGTGATTGGAGTGGAGCACTGAGGAAGCAGTATGGACCAATCAAGCTGTGACTCTCCCTCTTGTTCTGTCTCACAGGTTGCAGGGTGACAGCACAGCCCACAGAAAGTGGATTACCAGGAATTGCCCGCGTGGCCTGCACCCCAGTAAGCAGACTCTGAATTGTACATCTTTTCTGTATATTCATGTTTGTCTGCATACTTTTAGATGCTAATTCTTTCATATGGATGGAGCAATGACAGATGAAGATCCATGTAGAACTTGACTAAAATATAATCTAGTGGTTAGCATTAGAAAATATAGACCTTACATCATGTAATGTTGTAACTTTCTTAATAAGATACAGATAGATATTCAAAAATACATTCCAAGAAGATATTCAGTAACCATGTACTGCATGTAATGAAAACTGGTGAGCATTAGGGTGACAGAAAAGGACCAGGAAATGAAAATGTAAGACCGAGACACAAGCAAGAGCTGTAAATCAGAGCAATCATTCATCAAAACCAAGGGTCTCAAGGGTAAAGACTAGAAGTCTGCAAAACTGTTGAATCAGGTAATCATTTACAAAAAGGCATTTGAACAAAGCATACTTACTGTACATGTGACACTGGCTTAAAAAACATTACAATGCGTTACTTCCAGGGCAATAGTCCTTATGAACAAGTCATGGCGTCATAGCAATGAATGTCCAAACTGCCTGGCAGCTGCTAAAAATCAGATGGTGTTACAATAATTTCATATCATAACAATAAAAAATAAAATAACAGGTACAAAACCAAAACAAACAAAAATAAAAGTTCTTTCTGAATTAAAATCCCATAAAAATTAATGAAACAAAAATATATTACATATATTAAACCAAGGAAAAAAAATCACACTGCTGACATTCATGACCAGCCAAAGGAGACACAGACACCCAAGAACTTGGGTGACATTCTGCTTTTCAGCTCCTCTGGTTCAGGTCGTGGCTTGCGGCTTTCTTAAGCTGCTGGGAGCTCTTATCTGATTTTAGCAGAAGAAAATGCTGCCTTTCTTTGTTTCTCTTATTGTAGTAAAGTCTCCACAATTGGGTGCCCACGTCAGCCCCTAATATCCTCTTAGTCATACTAATTTATGCTAAACTGTTCTTGTTTTCATCAAATCGAAAAAGCTGAAATACATCAATTAATAATTGATTAGTCCATGCTCTGAATATTCTTATTCTTCATCTGGTCTTTTTCCTTGACAAAGGGTGACAGAGGGTTAAAGTTCATCAGGTAAACAAGCTGTGCCCTCTTATCGCCTTGTTGTCCTGTGTGACCTCTCTGCTTGTTGTGCATTTTATCAATCATCAAATCAGGCTTCCAGCAAAGCAAAAAAGTCAGTCTGCATTGCCTTTGATTTTCACATCACCATACTCCCCGTCTACCAGTCTCTATCCCTAAACCATAACTAGCTAGTTTTGATGAAGATACTGATAGTGTTTCTGTTCTTATCAACAAATGTTTAGGAATTCACCCCTGGAAGACCTTAGCGAAAGATGGAAATAGGGTCTTCCTATTAGACTTTCAGATATAGAAATTTACCTCAACTATTCAGAAAATACATTCCGCTTCAGTTTGTGCCAAGGATTTGATGATGCACATAAAACTGTTCATCATGCACATGTGTCTCATTTTAAACTGTCTACAAAGTAGCAAAAATCTGAATTGTGAACAGTTTCACCAGGTGTCTGCCTTGCTAGGCCATGTTTTTCGGGAGTTCCTTGCATATCTTTCAGATTACCTCAGATCTAAAAATCACTACCAACCCCTTAACCATAATATTTTGAGTAATACCAGATGGGATGACATTACCTAAGGGGAAAGCTATTGTGGTATCCTATAATACATTGCTAAACTGGAAGAATCTTAAACCACTTCTCCTAACTCAATGAAAACATGATGCCTTGTATTATCTCTAGTTGAAAAGAAATGAAATGATGACTCTGAAGAATGGTTCAAGAATTTTTTTATAACTTGGCAAGAATTTATTAACATTATCAGAAAGTACCTTTCAGGTGTTTTCTGTTGTTTTAATATATATGAGGAATTACTTTTTCTGTAAAGCTATGTGATGTGGGTAGGGGAAGGAGGTTTTGTTGTGAGTTAGGCAGTTCCTTAATCTCTGCTTGCTTAAACTGAGAAGGTTCAGCTCCTTTCTTAATGGCTCATACAGCTCAGTCCTGGAATAAGCCTAGTTGCTCTTCTTAGGACTTTTTCTAGTGCTGCTATGTCTTTTTTGTAGCCTAAAGTCCAAGACTTCATGCAACCTCTTAATCATAATATTTTGAGTAATTGCATTATAAAACTTTAGCAAGACCTCCGTAGACTTGTACTCTACACATTTTCCTATATAACCTAACATTCCGTTCATGGCTTCTATACACTATCTACATAAAGACAGTGATGAGTCCACTTTGACGCCTAGGCTCTTCTAAAAAGGTGAACGTTCAAGTTTTAGACCTCCCGTTGTGTATTCAAATCTAACATTTCATTTCCTTCCTGTAATACTTTACATTTACTTATATCAAATTTTTTGTGGCACAAATCTGTTTAAGCCTGTATACTGGCTAAGTCCCTCTGTAATGCTTTGGCTGATTGTAGTTTATCTGCTGTTCCATCTAGTTTGATGTCATCTGAAAACTTAAAAAAAGATTGTTATTTATATTTCTATCCAGATCGTTTATATATTTTGAAAATAGCATCGGCCCCATATTATACGTTGCCAGATTGTTATTGCTACTTGTACAGAGTATAGTAAAAATTTTACTTCCAAGTGCTAATCATTATGTAACACATTATGTTGTGATAACTTATAATCAGTGCTGGCATGCCAACATAAGCTAGTCAACTGAAAGAATTTGAATCCATTTACCATAACCCAATGGAAAAATTATGTCTTAATAACTTAAAATTAGAACAGAATTAAATTAATTTTACAAGGATTGGAGGAGGTGCTTTACAGTTTTGTTGTATTACTTTTCCATAGCAAGATATTAGATTAGGTTAAATAAACTTTATTATTCCAATTGGTAAGTTCAGTCACATACAGTAGCAAAAACATAAAAACAAGACTTATAGGACAGATAATAAAGCCAATCAATGGATAAATTTTGAAGTAATGTCACACACGCGGGCAGGGGCCAGCCAATGGGCCTGACGAAGCATGAAAGAATGAAATCCAGGGGTTATTAAACAAAGTACTAATGCCTTTCTCCTTTCTTCAACAGAAAAACCGAAGGTTAAAGAACGTACCTTTTGGCGGTCCACCAGGGTAACATCTGCTCCGGATCTCAATGACAACACCACTCCCGGGTCCCTTCCAACCTTTGGTGCTTCTGTCTCCACCCAATGACTTCATCTTCAGTCCGTTACAGATGGCCTCACTTCCAGCCCATGATTGTGTCGTCATCTCCGTCCCTCATCTTCATGGTCCTTCCATTTCCTCTGTTCACTTCATTTCCTTCCATGACTCCATAAATATCCCACAAATCTTTGTCCCTTTGTCAAATGTATGATTTAATCCACTTTGTCCGCAGTCTCAAAGACTACTTAAGCCACAAGACATTATACAAGGAATTTTCCCAAACCTTGATCATCGCTTTCTGTCTCTTTTTATTTCATTACAGTAAATAAAAATTAACTTAACAAGTACATTGGGAGGAAGCATTGAATTGCCTGATAGCAGTGGGAAGAAAAGATCCCAGACAGTGATTCTGTGGTGGAATGATCCTATGGCTAAAAGTGCTCCAAGAGATTGCCTTCTGGAGGGGATGGAGGGGATTTTTCATGACGACATCCAATATTGCCACTATCCTCTTTTCTACAACAACTTTCAGCATACCCAGGGCTCGTCCTGTAACGGAGCAGGCTTTCCTGATAAGTTTGTTCAGATATTGTGTTTCTTTGGAACTCAGGTTGCTTCTCCAGGAGACTGCAGCCCCTGGAAGCACTTCTGAAGTTACACACGTACGCATGGGAGATGGTTCACACACTCAAATAGTTTTATTTCTCAGCCGGACTAGGGGTTGGCACTATCATCTGATTCTTTCTCCTTTTGTCCCTCTGCAGACCAGCCAAAGACCATGCCTCTCAATGACATCAGCACCGATCCACCCACTGATGACATCACTTCCAGCACCCTTTGATGACATCACTTCCAATACTCAGAACCCATCTACCTGCCACATCAGTTCCTGTTCCAGCCTCCTTGACTCCACCACTTCCACTCATCCAGAATATTTATAGCCCAGATCTACCCTGTTAGTCAGTTCTGTCTTGAACTTATGTCTGTGAAGATGTACAGTATTTTTGATTTTTGTCTGTCTTTTTTCAAGTATACGGGGTGGTCATCCTCAAACCTTTTTCTGTCTGCTGCCTATTTTATTAGATAGCACAGTTTAGGACTGATCACTCCGGAGGTGTGACCACGGGGGGGCTGGGGTGGGCACTGCTCCCCCCAGAGACAAGCCGTGCCCACCCTGCGAAATGCTCTGTCTGTTCAATGAAAACTCTGAAGAAGAATAACATTTGATTTTCAAAACTGAGTTGCTTTCCAATTAGACAGGCACCATGCTGCTCACAGTTTACTTCGCCGCACAATTTGCAGCATGTTTTGCACCTGTTGACCCCATTCTTTAATTAAAACAGCGTATACGTTCCATTCTTCTTTTCTTTTCTGGTTGGTAACACCAAAGGCTGTGCATAAGCTGCTTATTAAAAAGCAGACATCTTCAAAATCTGTCCCTCTGCAAGCTGCTGGCTCCACGGTTGAGCCCAGCACCGCTGCTACCAACACGGAGCACAGCGCACCCACGACAGGAACTGAAACTCCAAAAGATGTAGATAAGCCTACACAATCCTCCAGCTCTGCGTCCGTGTCGGGTAATCCAATCCTCTGCCTTCAACAAAATATACAGTCCGGTCTGCCTGACTTAAATATGGACAGCCCATCCCAGCCCATTTTAATTAATTATCCCAAGTGCGCATTAGGAAAGACACTCAGATGTTTTAGTGGAAGCTGGTATCAGTCTCAACCATGGCTTAAATATTCTGTTGTCCGTGATGCCAGCTTTTGCTTTGCCTGCCGCAAATTTAGTGTTTCCAATTCGGACCGCGAGGACATATTCACCAAACACGGCTACACTAATTGGAAAAAAGCTCTAGAAAAAGACTGTTGCTGCTTCCACAAATACGTGTCTACTATCCCGCACGTCAGAGCCATGTCTGCATGGCAAAAGTATCGGTGCCGGGCAGAGATGGGTGAAAGCATAGTTCAACTACTGGGTCCAACCCAGATAGAAAAGAATAGATATTATGTGAAAAGCATTGGGGAGGCCATTCTGTCCCTTGCAGTCAATGAACTGGCTCTGCGTGGACACAATCACGTAGGTGGGGTGGACGGACTTTTCCTTAAGTTCTTTGATTACACAATCAAAAAAGATGCCAAACTTGCAGAAATTGTAAAATACATCCCAGACAACGCAAAATACACATCCAATGTAATTCAAAATGAAATAATTGAGACTCTTGCCAAAATGGTGGTAAAAGATATCAGGACCAAATATGAAAAAGCTGACTCTCCTGGACTTTGCATTAAAAGTGATGGTACCAGGGATTGCTGTGACATTGAGAATTTGTCTGTAGTGATTAGATTTGTCCAGAACTCCATCTCTGAAGAACACCTGATTGGCTTAATTGAACTGAATCAGCTTGATGCTGAGTATATTTGTAACCAAATTCTGTCACATCTCTCTGAGCTAGGTTACAGCCCAGACAATTTAGTGTGTCAGTGTTTTGATGGTGCTTCTGTCATGTCTGGGGCAAGGGGTGGTGTACAGGCTTTGTTACAAGTACATTCCATATGTAGCTACAACCAGCAGCTCCATTTAGCAGTGATACATGTAATGGAATCAGAACCTCTGGTAAGAAGTTCTTTGACTGGTCAAATTCATTAAACACATTTTGTCACAGACATTATGTTTCACACACATACAATACACCCACACTGAAAAGACTTCTAGAAATACGATGGACCAGTCATTATGATGTCACAAAGTCCATTGTCAACAATGAGGAAGCTATAAGGGGGCTTCTCTCAGAGGTAGCAGAGGCTGGCACTGCCCCTTTTGACATTTGCATAGAGACATGTGGTCTTTTGACCCAATTAAAAAAGCAGAATTTCTTCAATACAGGAAAATTCCTCCTTCATGTGCTTGGTGTGCTGAAACCAGCCAATGCAATTCCACAGGCACATGCAGTAGATTTGTGCACTGCTGGGGAGGTGGTGACAGTGTCACTGGCCACACTGATGGAGATGAGATGCGACTCATTCTGGTAGGAGCATTTCTCTCAGTGTGAAAGTAGGGCTAATTCATAGCTTGATAATAGTATTGTCGTGTCTACGCTCAGGCATGGTGACTCTGATGAACAAATTACTCCTAATCAGACTTTTAAAAGGGCTATGTTCAGCATTCTTGATAGAGCTATTGTGGAAATGGAAGACAAGATCCTCTCAGTGAAATGTTGAATTATTGAGGGACACATCGCTTCTCCTGCCAAAATCAGAATTATTTCTTGATCATTCTCTCCTGAAACCACTTCAGGCACTTGCAGGCACAAAGCAAAAACAGCATGAGCTTGCAAAATGAAATTGCTGTGGCAAAAGCAATGTTGATCAATAAACTGCCAGCTGATGCTAATCTCTCTGACGCATGCAAATGCATTCAGTAGTACAAAGAGGCCTTCCCTATGTTGCAATCGCTATATGTCACAGCACTCATCATTGGTGTGTCTTCAGCCACATGTGAAAGCTCTTTTCTACTTTGAACCGCATTCTCACTCCACTCAACCGAACAATGCTGCATTCAAGGAAGAGAAATTTAGTCATTATGGCACATGAAAAAAACATCCCAGAAAATCGACATGAATGAATTTTTTTTCAGAATTTGCCAACAGTAACCACAGACTTGTCCTGTAGACAATATCCAGGTTAAACACTGGAAACTGATATCCTATAGCTTCCCTAATGACTACAATGAGCCACGTTTCTGTTCTTGCTCTCATATGTTGTATACATTTGACTTTTTTGATATTTACCTTGTAGATGTAGTTCTATATTTGTTCACAAAGAATAATAATACAAGTTCCATTGCCTCTGTTAATTTTATTGAACAATAGGTTATGATTTATGCTGCAATTTTTGCTTTTATATGTTATATAAAACTATGTTGTTATTATTATTTGACCCCCCCCCCTACAAAAATGGGGATGGATGGATGGATGTATATTTTTTGCCCCCCCAGACAAGCCAAATGCCCACCCACAAATGATGTTCTGGTCACACCTCTGGATCACTCATTTTGTTCCCTGTTGCTTTTTTTATTTCTTTTTCCTTGTGTCTAGCTATTCCTATTGTATTTATTATTTTATTTGTATGTATTCTTTTTTTATTCTTATTTTATCTATTATTTCTTTACTGTAATGTGGCGCTCATGTTCGCTTCCCGGGTCCTCCCAGCGTGGAGTTTGCATGTTCTCCCCGTGTCTGCGTGGGTTTCCTCCGGGCGCTCCGGTTTCCTCCCACAGTCCACAGACATGCAGGTTAGGTGGATTGGCGATTCTAAATTCGCCCTAGTGTGTGCTTGGTGTATGGGTGTGTTTGTGTGTGTCCTGCGGTGGGTTGGCACCCTGCCTGGGATTGGTTCCTGCCTTGTGCCATGTGTTGGCTGGGATTGGCTCCAGCAGACCCCCGTGACCCTGTGTTTGGATTCAGCGGATTGGAAAATGGATGGATGGATGTAATGTGGCGACCCCTAATGGAAACGGCCGAAAGAAGGAGAAGAAGAAGAAGATTTCTTTACTGTAATGAATGTGAAAATATTTTCTATTAATAAATAGTGGTCCATGCTGTTTCTGCTTGCATATCTGATTTCTATTAAAAGAGCCTTGCAATGTGTGCTTTGCTTTCTGAAGCTCTATCTGACAGCACTCTCTGTGAAAGCTGCTCCCAATATAACGGCCATAGGACTAAATGATTGTCTTGTCTTAACACATTTGTGTTGTCTGCTCTCGGGCACCCCGGCTAGTCATTCTTCACACCTGCATGAGTCTGAAGGACACAACAAGCAACTCTTTTGTTTCGACCAATTTGATTACAATTCAGAACGAAGTCAAAAATCAAAGTCCTGGCACTGTATCATTTACATGTTTTCACTTCCACCAATTATCTGACACACGGATGTGAATCGAAAGCATGTGCAATTGTAAAACATTTTTACGCAGGTGCTTCAGACAGTCATGACAGGGAAAGTTAACACCTCTGACTCACAGGACGCTCTCATTTCCTTTACATTCTTTACAACCTTTCTTTCAGGTTTATGTTGTTTGCTCTTAGTAGTTACTTTCTTCTTTTCAGTCTGAATAATGATTTGCTTCAGATCAGCTAATTTCTTTGTTTTCTGAAAAAGGTTGGGTTGAAGAATGACTTAAAAACTTTCTTCTTGACAGTGTTTTGCAGGTTATTTTTATTACTTTAAGCATCAACTAAACCGTGAATTCTGGGTTGCTTGTATTTATGAACATGACTATGAAAGATAATGAAACAATTTAAATGTAAAGTAAAAACTAGCACATTGCAATTTTACTTTTGTTTTATGTTTATTTTTTACCACTTAAAGTTAGAAGGTTTGTCTGTATTAATGAACCAATCAATAATTGGTGATTAACAACATAATTTATTATTTACTTATTCAACTGATGCCTTTATTCAAGACAATATATAATTGAGATACAATTAGTTACATTTCTTTAGTTTTTGCAATTGAGCCCAGGCACATGAAGTGACTTGCTCATGGCCATACAGTGTCAGTAGTGAGATTTGTACCCACAAGTCCAAAACCTTAACCACCACAATGCCTGCCATCAAAATTTTAATTAATTTAACATTGCATACCTATGTAGTAGTAAGTGTGGACTGTAGAGTGAAGTATTAATGAACTCAAATAAAAATAAGTAAATAAAGATCTAAAAGAGACTGAAGTGGAATCATAATATTCATTAGCACCAGTGAGGATAAGTTAAAACTGAAAAGTGAAGGCAAAGCATTCTTAAACTACTTTCCCATTTCAATGTCAATCAAGGCTAATAGAAAATGAGAATCATGGCACAATGGCTAGTGCTACCTCTTCATGACCACCCAGTCCTGGCTTTGATTCTTTGTCCTGTCATGGTCTACGTAGAGTTCTTCCTTTGCTTGTGTGAGTTTATCTTGGTAGTTCAGTTTTCTCCCTTATCCTAACAATAGACTCACAGCTGGTCAAGTCTGAATGTGTGCGCGAGTTTACTTTGTGACAAAGTGGCATTCTGTCCTGGCGTGGTGCCATCATGGACTTGCCACTAAGCTTTGGCACCCTACAAACCTGAAGTGGACAGAGTTGCTTTACAAAATGCTGAATGAATGCCTGCTTCAAGAATCCTCTGTTTTATTCCTAATTGCTGCTGATTGCAAGGTGTTTGCGTATTCTCCATGTCCCCAAGTGGATTTAGTTTTGGCCAGATTTCCCCTTTGGAGTTACTGTAGGAGTGTGCATGGTTGTTCTAATGGGATAAGCACACTACGAATGTTTAGTTTCCAAAAACTGATAGATTGATAAATAAGAATAACTAGCATACAATAGGAAGGCCTTCAAGGAGGAGCAGCAGTTTGGAATGTTTAAAGCTCTGCCATTCTGGGTTTGATTCTTGTCACTGTCTATGTCAGACTGACTGACATGGGTGTCCTCAAGGTATTTTAGTTTAAAAGTGTGCAGATTGATAGAGAGGATAAACGATGGCTTTGTGTCTGCACAGTAAGGGCTTGAACAAAAATAGAGTAGTTTATACCCTTTGTACCGCATACTGTTTAGTTTGGCTTTGGCACCCCGTTGCTTCAATATGTAAAAAAACTGGATATATAAGCCATTAAAGTCAAATTCTTTAATTATGTGAGAATACTTCAGAGCTGTAGACTGGTCCAGAAAAAAATGGACATTATTAAAATACCATTATCTTATTGCTAAAGAACCATAAATAAAGAACTGACGGCTTTCGTCATGCATTCTGTGTTCTGAACATGACAGTAACTCAAGACAGCTTTATGTTCAATATGATTAAAAATGCAGACTTTAGCCACAACGTAAAGAATGCTTTCTAGCTAATGATCAGCTCTTGAATATTTATATAATGGGTTAATGTAAGGGCGGCAATATTTATGTTTTTAAAATGGTGTCCCTTTTATCATTGCTAGACCAAATCTCACACATCTCTGATAACTTCAACTTTTCTGCTGTCACGAGTTGAAAATCTGTTTTTTTGTGTGTGACGGGATTCCATCCTTGCTGGGTTTGAACCATTAACGTTATTTTTTTCTGATTCCTGGTTTACTGTGGTTTCTAAAACAGACGTGTAATCCCATAAAAAAAAACTAGATGACTTGTTGAGTAACTGAATCATTGTAATGGTACGTAAGCAGGGCAAAATGTCAATTTTTTTGATGTTCCCTCTATTATACTTCTATTCATGATGTAACTTCTGAAACTCCACAAACACTATACAGTATGCGAAGTTGGGTTAGCTGAAATATAAATGTCATGAACATCCACTCTACTGTTTTGGAGTAATGTCTGGTTTACAATTACAACTACCCAATGAAACTCTTGAAACTCCATGCAGTCTTTATTTTCAATTGCATGAACAACAATGTAAATACAATATTTTGTGGAAGTAGACATAGCAGTTACTGAGTGACGTGTGATTTTTGTGTTGGTCCCCCACCCTCCCCACCATCATTTCCTTTCAATCACTGATCTGGAATGCAGCCTTTACTGTAAGTAAGGCCAGATCTAAGCAATCGATACTAATAAAAGGCAAAGCCCTCACTGACTCACTGACTCACTCACTCACTCATCACTAATTCTCCAACTTCTCGTGTAGGTAGAAGGCTGAAATTTGGCAGGCTCATTCCTTACAGCTTACTTACAAAAGTAATGCAGGTTTCATTTTGAAATTCTACGCATAACGGTCAAAATTGAATCCTACTTACATACATATATACGGCCATAGCCTGCAACTCGGTCGCCGTGTGAGGTGGAGTTGCGTCACCCATCACCATGCCTCCCACGTAGTCGGCTGCCTCGCAAGATACAAGTTTAATGAGAAGACGCAGGGTATAAACGAGACTTTTGATCACTTTGTAACGGAGTTAAAATTGCTGGTGAAGGACTGTGCTTATGCAAAAGAAGATGAGATGGTCAGGGATAGAATAGTGTTTGGCACAAACTCAGCAAAAGTGCGAGAGAAATTTTTAAGTGCCAGGTCTGAGCTAACATTAAATAAAGCCATGGATATCACAAGATCGCACGAGATATTCGCGAGATACAAGTTTAATGAGAAGGTGCAGGTTATAAACAAGACTTTTGATCACTTTGTAACTGAGTTAAAATTGCTGGTGAAGGACTGTGCTTATGCAAACGAAGATGAGATGGTCAGGGATAGAACAGTGTTTGGCACAAACTCAGCAAAAGTGCGAGAGAAACTTTTAAGTGCCGGGTCTGAGGTAACATTAAATAAAACCGTAGACATCACAAGATCGCACGAGATAGCACAAGCACAACTGAGAACCTTCGATGCATGTACTCCAAGCGGCTCACATGAACTGACTGTGAACGCAGTATGCAGACAACAAGCAAGAGCTCCAAAGAGCGCTGAACAAAAAACACATTACACAATTGAGAAGGCAGCAAAAGAATATGAAACAAGTGACGCATACGAGCATATTCATAAGTGCAGCTACTATGGAAACAAAGCACACAGTGGAAAAAGTCAATGTCCAGCTAAAGGAAGACAGTGTAAAAAACGTGGTAAATTAAGCCAATTCGTTAAAGTTTGCAGGACTGGGAAAGGTAAACCAGTGCATGCAGTGTGTGATGTCTCAGATAAAGAGGAAGATGAGCTGTTTATTGATGCAGTAAGAAAGGGACAACCCTCTGAAGCTGAACAAGCCTTTGTAGACATATCAATAGGAAAGCAAGGTGTAAAGCTTAAGTTTAAATTAAGTTCATAGACACGCTGCCGCTAAATATTCGCAGGCAAATCCACAACTTAATACCGGGAATGCCCGTTAAACATCTTAGATTCACGAGTACCGATTTGGGTAGTGAGCACTTTGATGAATGAAACCTGTTATCTTTAACGGTTGACAAACACGGTACGTAACTTGCACACAACACATCCTCCAAATACGAACCTGATTGAAAGAAATAATGATAATCAAATCCTTGATGACAGCAACACTCATAACAGTCACAAAACAATTACATTGACAATCATGTTACATTATTTTAAAACGTTTCCTTTTCTTTTTCATAACTTCTTTAACACTCTACTTCTCTGCTGCGAAGCGCGGGTATTTTGCTAGTATTCCAATATAACAGTTTTGGCAGGATAACACTGTTTTGTTTTTTTTGCCCCTCCAATTAAAAAACAATTTTCTTGATGGAAGTTTTGAAAGGCCCTAAAGTCCTGATGTTAATTTTCATCATCTGCAATTTACACGCAAAATTTAATTACCTTATATACTCGCGGATAAGTTCTCCCGCGGATAAGTCATGACTTTATTTTACAGTATAATTTCTGGTACTTTATAACGTTGCTCGTATAAGTTGAATGCAAAAATCTCATGCTATTGGTACAAGGGATTATTATATGCTAACACCCACCTGAGAGAGTAACCACAGAGCACACTGCCTTTTTTTTTCTATGAGGGTGCGGCAATGCGCTGTATCAGCGCGTGCTCCTAACATCTCTCTATATATTGTGCCTACGTGACCACACGGTAATACCCAAAGTATTTCGGTACAACATTTGCACTGATTTGTGTTTTTTGTATCTCACACCCTCATACAGCTTTATTGTAAGAGCATCTTTTATCTACAATGAAGTGTTCGAACAGAAGAAAATATGAAGCTGGTTTTAAATTAAACGTAAGTAGCAAAAGAAATTGGTAACTGAGCTGCTGCAACAAAATTCGATGCATCTGAGAAACTGATGCGAGATTGGAGGGGACAAGAAAATGTTAAAAAATAAAAATAAGTATCGCATTTTTGAATGGGCGTATAAGTCGGGGTCTGATTTTATGATCTGTTTCAAGACCCGACTTATACGTGAGTATATACGGTAACTTCAGTTTGCTGTTTTGAAGGGATACAACCACCCTTCCCAATGACCTTTGTGAAACACTGTTTAGTATACATGCAAAATTTCATCAGGATCAGGTTTTAGAATAATGTACAGTTTTTGGACTGGCCCATTCCGCCATTACAACCCTCCTCCCCCAACAAATTACTGGAACGTTATACTGTATACCCTATATTTTAAGTTTGGCAACTTATAAAATTTTGTGAAAATTGGTCCAGCCATTTTGGTATGATTGGTGAATAAATAGACAAGATATGATCTGAGAGGTGAATGAGGTCCTTAGCATGCAGAATGAATAACTAACAGCAAACAAAGCTGAACAATTCAAAAGATAAACAGAGGGTATTACAATTTCATTTATATAAGTTGCTAACAGCTGTATGCATTCATCATTTAAAGCAACCTTTGCAATGTTTTTGTATTGGTGTCGTGTCTATTAATACGACCCTTGGAGGATATCTGAGTGAAGACACAAATGAAGTGCAACAAAGTTTAATTACTTTAGCTTTTTTGTACATTTACAAAAAAAAATACAGTCTAAGAAATCTTAGATGGCATCAAAAGAATGTATCCTAAGTAAAAAACTGCTTGAATGTTTTTGTGGCTACTCAGCTAACCTGAAAACGTTTAAAGTAACAAGGTGCTTTGAGCAAGTAAATTACAGAAATCACAGAAGGTTAGAGGAAAAGAAACTCCAAGCATTCTGACTTGTGTGATGGCAGAAGTTGTCATCAGGTGCTTCTGTTTGCGTTTTAACCACAGTCACCTTGAAAGCTGTAAGAATTCAACATCCGCTAACAAGGGCCAGGGGGATTCTAGATAAAAGCCTCTAGGCTGCCTTCATTTTATCAACAATAAAGAAAAATTAGCCTTTTCATTTTGAATACCACCAACTGAAAAACGTAAATGGCATAAAAAATGTGGAACTGCAGCTTTTCTGCCTTTGAAATATGGCAGTGATGAAGTTTTAAAAATTGAACTTTTCATGCATCTTGTGGGCTGAAGCATCTGATTTCAGGGTCTGTCCAAACTGTGTATGGGGGTATTTATAGAAACGCTCCCACAAAAAACCCTTCCAGGGACAAAAACCTCAATGATACCAAAAAACAAGTTAGTTCAGTTCTTTCTTTTAAAGAACACTGATATTTGTAAATTAAGAGTTATCTGTGCGAATTATAAGTGCAGTATAGCTGAAATAAAACTGAAAATGACACAAAACAATAAGATCAAACATAATATGGAAGTGAAGTAAAAAAAAAAAAAAAGATAAAGGAGTTTGGAGATCTCAGGCAGTGAAAACCTCATTTACTGCTGGCATTGCTTGATCGGTGAAGTAGAAAGTGCTCCCAAACTGCCTTCTGCAGTGGCTGTGTAATAAAGAACTGAGGTCCAACATGAAGCAGGGAGAATGAAATACTGTGTATGTACCTGAGACAGGACAATGCAGAGGTATGGTAGAGTTAGATGTCCTTTTCTGGATCTGGAAACACATGCAACAAATAAATCTTGATGATGAGAAGTTATGGGACTGAATACCCCCAGGCTGGCTTTACAGGAAAATCGTATGCCGCATCCTAATGGTGTGCAATGAAAGATTTGGAGATTGAAGGAGGAAACACAGGCAGCACAGCAGCTGTTGAGTGAGTGCACAAGTGTTTAATATCATAAAGATCCCATAGGTGAATATAACAAAGGAATTGTCACCTTGAAAATATGAAAAAAAATCCCTGACACATAAGCAAGAAACACAAATCTAAAGCTTAAAACTCACAAGGAGAGCCTGGCTAAGCGACTATGATCCGCTCAGTGCTGGGAAAAATATGAATCAGACCTAATGGTCTAAATGGGAAAATTCCAAACCACATAAGTTTCTATGAGGGCAATTCTAATTTGGCAAGTAGCAAGAGGGGATGGGGATGGACTGCTTTTAAGATGTCTTTGGGGAGAGTATGTGGATAGGACTACATTACGGTTTTGAGTAATATTGATTATCCCTTGGCTTTCATGCTACTGGATTATTATTACTATTTTATTTTATTATTTGTCCTTTGTAATGGAAATTATTTCTTAACTTTTTGCAAAGTAAATGTCTTGTATAACAACATGCTGTAGAAATAAATGTTCTTGCAAACTCTTCTGTCACAGTCTTACTATAAACTTTCGTATTTACTTTACAATATCAAGAAATCAAGAGATGTGCTCCAAGTGGGAGCCAAAAACATTATTCAGCTGGTCAACTGTAACAAAACACCCACATGAAAATACATAGCAGTCGTGGTACTACTTATTACTTGGGTATTAAAATATTTTCAAATTTAATTTTGTTCTATTCACTAAGGAAATGTAACACTTTTTTAACAATTAAAAAGCTTCGTCCTGTGACTGACAAAAATCAATAAATTCTTGTGTTATTTCACAAAAGTATTCTGTCATTTTGCAATCATCCTGATATTATTTTGCAAATATTTTGCGTTATTTTGCTAAGATACAGTATTGCCTGCTGTGGTTGGTAACATTGTGCATTGTTCTCTGGTTGTCTAGTGACAACTAGTAACCACGTGCATGGCCTGCAATAACATGAGAAGAAATGAACAGACATTACAGACAAATGCCTATATGTATTCCTATGTGTGCTGAAGGGTAAGTTAAATTTATCCAGTTTAGGGCCACAGGGAGCCAGTGATTATCCCAGCAGCACTTGGTGTAAGGCAAGAAGCAAATATGTTGAACGGTGCACCGGTCCTTTGCAGGGCACAATCACCAAAAAATGTGCTGCATGTAGTCCAGTAACAAAAAACTATAAATAGAGTATTGGTTTAGTTTTAATCCAGTTATTTGCTATAGATATTTTGAAACAGTGTGATGTACTGGACAGTTTTCATACCTTGAACTTTCAGGGGCTCAGATTTGAGATGGAAAAAAGGGGGTGGATGTTATTTGTGTTGCATTACATGAAATAAATGTGTTTTAACCCTTAAGTCACCACATACTTGGGGTGTTAATGCACCCCCGGACGCCAAATACTTTTTTGCTGAACTTTTTAAGGAAACAGTTCACCAAAGAAAAAGTGAAATTTTAATGGAACACATTTTTTTCATGTAAAGAGCATCACAATTACTGCAAAACTGGTTATTTTACACACTGCCAATGAACTGTAAAAATGATATAAAAAAACTACTGCAACAATCTATTATTAAATGTACAAGGTTCAACTGGCGCCATTGCGCTTGAACTGGCTGCATGCAAGCACACAGAGGCCAACGCTGATGCTTGCAGGCTAGTCTAGTGCAGCAGCAGAATCCCAGGGACAGTGATGCTGCTTCACTAGGGGGCGGCAGTGATCATGAGCTGGCTGCTCAACAAATGTACGGCACTGACTGATGAGCTCCGGCGTGCTGGCAAATTGCACTAGGAACCAACTTTAGCCGGTTTAGCCAGTTTAAGGGTTAACAAGTATTACAGACACATTTCCAGTATTCAGTGTCAAAAAGTAATCATCTACAGTTAACCACACTCACTGCAACCAGTCAATTCACAAGTACACAAGGAAAACATGCAAGCACTGTATAGACCTTGGTGCTGTGAGATGGGAATGACAGCTCTGCACTACCACTTTGCCTATTGTAAAATGTCCATATTAAACTTTGTAAACTTTAATCTGATTAAAACTAAATGTTTACCTATAATTTTATTCACTTTTTGTCACTTGATTGCACACTATGTGCATGCTTAATCGCTCCCTTAATACCTGTCACTAGGCAACTGAAGAACACATTTGAAGATTATTACAAGTGGCAGCAGGCAATATCTTTGTGAAATAATGCAATATATTTGCAGAGTAATGCAATATTGACAAAATAATGAGTGCCATGGCTGACAAAGGTGCATCTACTACTCTATATACTGACATGATGGGTGTGAATAATTATACAATCAATTATTTTGTGTTTTACATTTGTAATTCATTTAGACCCCTTTGCAGAGAACTGTTGTCATTTTGACATTAAAGAGTCTTTTCTGTTGAACAGTGTATATTTAAAGTATAGTTCTTTGTATATATTGCATGATGTTTCTCTTTTTATTTTTTTAATACTATGTTTTTTGTCACAGTTTTTAGTCATATTTCAATTGATCCAGTCTATTGTGCTAAAGAAGATTTATAGTAGTAGTAGTTTTGGTTTTACCATAGCTGCAATGTGGGGGGATGGCAGTTACACTTTCCCACTCTTAAATATGCCATCCTTAGTGAAATCTTCCCTGCTTCCGACAGCAGTGTATCAAGATAAGGGTCACTTTTAGCACCTGCTGTGGCTCTTCCCCAATGTGGAGTCAATGCACTCAGAGTCTTGCCCTGAATAGAAACATAAGGAACCTAACCGGCCTACAGCAAGGCCATGAGTGTCAGGGTTGAAGTATGAATTTTGGCCAGTCTTTTGAGTTTGGTTGTATGTCTAGTCTGGTCTGTGATTATGAGATTAACTACTGTAATTTAGGCAAGGAAAGAAGCTTATGTATATTAATTGCCAATCTGACTTTAGTTACTATATATAAAATACGCAAAGACACTTTCCTTATTTTACTAACCATTAAAAGGAAAAAATAAAATAGTGCTTTTTAAATACTGTTATATCATTCTCCAACCCACTTAATCCAGACCAGAGTTGCAGGGGGTGCCGGAACCTATCCAGAGTAGCATAGGATACAAGGCAGGAACAAACCCTGAACAGGGCGGCAGTCTATCGCAGTGCAAACACACACACACACAGAACCAAACACACAATAGGGCAGATAACAATGTCACCAATTTAACTAACCTTCATGCCTTTGGACAGTAGGAGAAAACTCACACAGACATAAGGAGAATATGCAAACTCCACTCAGGGAGGACCCTGGACATGAACTCTGGTCTCCTCACTGCGAGGCAGCAGCAGTACCACCAGCAACCTCACTTTAATCATTGGTAATTGAAATACATAAAGCGAAGAAAGGAAAAGATGATTTCAAAAGTTAGAGCTAAACGATTAGTTCGTTTCATTGTCTCTTTTTCAAAAATGAGCTAGTAGTCTACATTCACTGAAGAGAGCTGTCATACTCCAATAGCTCAGCACTTCATGATTTGCAGACAATTACCTCGCCCTCAACACCAAGAAGACCAAGGAGCTCATTTTGGATTACTGGAAAACTAAAGACAGCAGACATGCTCCGATCCAGATAAATGGGGCTGAGGTGGAGTGTGTTTCCAGCTTCAAATTTCTGGGCGTTTTACATCTCTGAGAACTATTCTTGGACAATAAACACTTCCAGTCTAGTAAAGAAGGCGCAACAGCGACTTTGTTTCCTATGGAGACTAAAGAAACCCTGCCTGCCTGCTCAGATTCTGTTGAACTTTTACCGCTGCACTGCTGAGAGCATTTTGACTAATAGCATTACTTTGTGGTATGGCAACTACTCCCTAGATGACAGGATGGCCCTAAAACGGGTAGTGAAAACTGCCCAGCACATCACTGGCATCCCACTCCCAACTATTGCTGACCTGCAGCATACACATTTCTGCAACAGGCTTGTAGCATCTTCAGATTTGCCTACCACATCCCAACCATGGACTATTTATCCCCTTCTATAAGGAAGGCACTACAAGAGCCTTCAGTCCCGCACCAGCAGGCTCAGGAACAGTTTCTTTCATAACACCGTCACCATTCTAAACTCTCTCAACCCTTACCACTCAATAGCTGACCCTTCTAAATATCAATAACTTCTGACTATTCTCTATGTATATTTTCACCAGTTTAGATATATCTGGTCTGTACAGACAGTAAATATTTCATATATTGATATTTATTTGTATTCATACAGTATCTATTTACTCTTTCCTTGTATATAATACTAACTGTAAATTCAGATATCTTATCGGTATATATATTCTCATCTGAATGCTGCCTTTTTGCACATGACTGTCTTCTTCACTTTAATGTACTATTTACACCCACTGCCTATTGAACCTTATAACTCTACTGTTTACACTTTCTGGTTAGATGCTAAACTGCATTTCATTACCTCTACAATGACAATAAAGTTGAATCTAATCTAATGTAATGTAATACAATACAACAGAATACAATTTAATTTTGTATAGCCCAAAACCACACATGGAGTGCCACAATGCGTTTTAACAGGCCCTGCCTTTTGACAGCCCCCCAGCCTTGACTCTCTAAGAAGATAAGGAAAAACTCCCAAAGAAACCCTTTTAGGGGAAAAAAATGGAAGAAACCTTGGCAAAGGCAGTTCAGAGAGAGACCCCTTTCCAGGTAAATTGGGTGTGCAGTGGGTGTCAAAAAAGGGGATAAATACAATACAATACACAGAACAGAACACAAGTAATCCTCAATACAATATAATAGTGGAATAGAAATATTACAAGTATGGAGCAGAGTTCAACAGTACTTAATATTACATAATATGATTTGGATTTATTCAGATCTAGCCTAATCTAATCTAATCTAATCTAATCTAATCTAATCTAATCTAATCTAATCTAATCTATCAGTCCATTTGTATACACAGGATGGGCCTTATTGAACTTCAGTGTGCTCCTTCCCTTTTAACTTTTATTTAACCAATCATCTTCTGATTTTTGCATCTTTGTGCATGTTATCAATTCAAGTACAATTGTGACCATGTTATTGTTTTATACTGTGTATTAGTGGTAGTACTGTGAATTAAACTGAATTCTTGTAAATGGATGCCAAATATTGTGTATAATTATGGACAAAAATGTTGATCCCATGGCTGAAAAATTGACAGAGTGAGCTCATGCCATAGACTAAAATGGGAAATGCTTGTGGATACTTATGAGCAACTGAGACTGTAATTAACTGGAAATGCAGGCAGTGTGGAGTGGTGGCTAAGGCTTTGTACTTCAAATCCCACTACTGACATTGTGTGACCATGAGCAAGACCCTTTATCTGCCTAGGATTTAATTGGACAAACAAAAAAAAAAATATAACCAATTGTATCTCACATTTTGTAAGCTGCCTTGAATAAAGGCTCCAGCCAAGAAAATAAAGGTATTATAGGGTAAAGTATCTAAACAGAGTTAATCTTTAGGGACTAAGAGAAAGAAAAGGAAGAAAATTAAGATAAACCCACTTTTAGAGTGGATGATGAAGATAATCAGAGAAAGAGAAAGATGTATTACTGGTAAAAATCAATAAAGGGCAAAATAACCGATTGAATACAATAAACAAGTGGAGCACCTCTGATCTTCCTTAGACTGCTGTTCCTGACTGTCTTTGGAATGGCCTGCTCACTTACCCACATATCTGTACGGCATGCCAAGCACCAAATGTTTCCTGCTTTCCTCAATTGAATGCTCAATAGCTATCCTCCCACTTCTACACATGGACCACATTTTAAACTGCACTACATCAGCACTTTATTTCTTAAAATTTATAAAATATGATTCGTTTTAGAACACAATTTTCCATAGCTAATTAACATAAATCATGATTGTGAGAAAATAACTTTGACTTGAAAAATCCTGAATTTATTGTTTAAGGGGGCATCTGTTAGGTTTAATTTTATAAAAAGCAAAAGGTAAAGGTGCCTGAGTTGAATATTTTAAGGATTAATTGACCAGGAGATGACAAACAAAATGCAGCAGGCAAGACAGGTAACAATCGAAAATGCAGAATATCAAAAATAGCTAACACCAAACCCCAAAACTTAATCCAAAAATCTTCAGTCACTAATAGTGAAGAGCAAACTCGCTGAATAGGCACAATGGTCTTTTAAGTGTTACTGACAGCTAGGAAAATGTCTGCCAACAAAGCTGGACCGAATATTGTGGCCAAAATGTGACTTTAGCTTTGCATCAAAAGGGCTAACCACTGTGCCTCCCTGAGATAAAATTAATAGAATTAAATATCAGAACAGTAACATTTCTTGCATACAAGAAGCATGAATTATGAAAGGCTTGCCTGGGTGTCCACTACTCTTGAACAGTGAGGTGCAGTTTGCATTTTTTTCACTGACATTTTCACTCACTCACTGCCACTGCTACCAAATTAGGTCATGGATTCTTCAGTCCTTCCTGTTTGCATCAACTGCACAGCACTCTGGGTACTGCTATTAAAAGAGTAGGCTCATGAATTACACACAGGTGACATGCAAGTCCATGCAAAAAGACATTACCCTTAAGACAGAAATAAACCAACACATTTCTAATTTTCTTCTGCATTTTTTTTTTAAATATATTTGCAAGCTTTCTACTAAGTTTTTGCCCACTACTATGATCAGTGCTATATAATAGTTGGGCTGTCCCATTCACCATTGCCTGCTACAGCTCTGTGATGTCATGTTAGCCTTGCAAAGCATCATGGGGTGCTGAAACATAAAAGCTTGTCTAAGCTGCCCACACAGTGAATTTCTAGGAAAATATTCTATCACAGTGACAAGTGAACATAGCATATTTGCTGGGAAACGCATATGAGTGAATTTCACTAAACAACACCAATAAATAAAAGGCAAATCAGAAGTCAAAATCAAAACAATAATCTTAAAGCCCTTACCAGAAATCTTTGAAAATAAAGGGCAAGAAGTATTTTACAATATCCAAAAGCTTGGATGAATACATTACTGGGCTGCCATCTTTTCAAGTGTTGTCATACATTGAGAAGAAATGGATATCACTGCCTTACAAAACACGACCAAAGTCATGAAAAATAAATGACAAATGGTGGTGCCTGTGGCGAAAACATGATTCAAAGTGATGGTGCAATGTCATCATCATCACAATAATAAAACTAGCAATGGGCAAAAAATTTCTGTAACATGCAAAAAAAAAAAAAAATATTAGGGAGCTGTCAAAAACAAAAAGCATTACCCAGTCACGGAACTCTTAAGCTATATAATTCTATATTATACTACATATACTGAATTCAAATTAACTACACATACTGTATATGTAAATGCAAATATTTGCAGATTATGACTTTTTGTTGATCTGTATATCTTCTAAAGATCCAAGCTGCATGAAAAGAACTGGAAAAATTCATAAATTGCTTCTGCCATCTTTACTATTTTGTGTCTTTAAGAAAATCAGATAAATGAATCAGAAATCTTCCCAGAAATGTTTCATATCCACTTCGTCCACTGATTTTCAAACGTCTTCAATCCAGTTCAGGGTCGCTTTGGGACAGAGCTTAGCTGGGCAGCATCTGGCAACAGGCAAGAATCAACGCTGGAGGAGGAGGAGGAGGAGGAGGAGGCACATTTCAGGAACCATGCAAAAGAAATGGATTTGCCAATATGTGATTATTATAGGATGTACAAAGCACAGAAGATCATTGTGGTACGATATTAACAGAAATATACTAATGGGTTAAAAACCTTTCATTCTCAGTGTTCACTTCAGAGGTTCAGCATCAAGGTTTCCTCAGCTATCCCCGAGGGGATTTTGCAGCCTTAGATAATTAATGGGGCTGGTGCATATAAATGATAAATGTTGAAAATAGGTCTGGTCTGTGTTACAGAGACCATGCAACAGATTAATTCATGTTCCATATAAGTAATAACTCCACAGCAAGTTTGTGGCTAAAACTTGTAAAGGGTTTGTGAAACAGTATGCGACGGAATCCACTTTTTATGAATTAATTTAAACCACTCACAAACAGTAGTGAAATGAATCAAAGTTATTTAATTTCTGAGTGCAAGTGCATTTTATATACTGTATATGTAATATAGATTAACTATTCATTCATGCAGAAGGAACGAAATGGTGCTTGTCATTAATTGAAAAAAGTCTCCTTGACAGTAATTCCTTCAGTACGTTTCATGTGGCTTGACTCAGGCCCCTACGCAAAAAAACACAATTGGTTACAGATGTACTGTAGGACTCTCTGCAAGCTGGCCATGCCGAATGCCTTGTGACTGCTTTGTTCTTCTGGAAAGTTACATAAAACAAGTAAATACATAAATATACATGCCACTACCAAAACTGCAGGAGCTGAATAAAAGTCTTAAATAAGTTTCATTAAGTTCTAAATTAGAAAATGATGAAACTGCAATAGGGCTATGCCATAAATGGCATTTATTTTGGAAAGCTTTTCATTTAAATAATCTAATATGATGCATTTCATATATGACATTTTTCAAAATTATTACAAGAAACATCATAAATATAAGACTTATCAATTCTAAACTTTGTGCAAGTGGGGTACAATACTTGCTTGAAACCAAACATTTAAAAAGGGTAAAGAAAATCTAAAGTGAAGCTGGATATCTAGTCACTAATACCAACTACCAGAGGCTGATCGGTCAATGATGGAGTCTCACAAAACTGGAGCTTCTTCTGAGCAGGACCAGGTCTGTCTCTGACCCTGTGAAGCCGAACTGAGACGTATTGTATGTTACCATTGTAATATTGTGATGCCCCATGTAGCAGGGAGACCACAGTGACAGGACTGAAGGACACAAACCAATATTATGGAAAAAGTAAGAGTGCCAAATCACAAACTCGTGACAAGCAATAGATTAATAAAAACAATTAAAAAGATGACAAAAAAGCAATTACAGCATTTTCCCTCTTTCTCCTCTCCTGAAAGCTACAAAGGGCAAACAGACAGCACCCGCATAAACTGGAAAAAACAGACAACGATAACAACTAGCTCACCAAGATGAGTAGTTAGGATCATCACGTCATTCTGCCTTCACTTCTTCAATAGTTCAGAGGATTTCATCTGCAGGCACTACACTACCTTCTCACCCACATGGAACCTGCAGCACCTTTCAACCTTAGCTTCTACCTCCACGTTAAAAGTAGTTTGGAGAGAGAAATATGCAGGTGAATAAGCCTAGAGTGTCCTGGACAGTTTATGAGACTGAAGGACTGTGTGAGCAACACTGGAACATCACAAGGAACAGTCCTGTCTCCTTTTATCTTCACTCGGTACAGCTGAAACTATAAATATAACATCAGGTCATGGCACTTTCAGAAATCATCTGATGATTTGACAGAGCATAGAAGTCAGGTGAAGAACTTTGTTTCTTGGTGCAAAGAGAATTGGCTGCAACTTGACATCAACAAAACCAAGGAATTGGTTATTGTCTTTCACCACACCAAACAGCCTCTATGTCTGGTCACTATTCAGGGAGTGGATGTAGAGGTGATGCACTCCTGCAAGCACTTGGGGGTCCACATCAATGACATGCTGGACTTTCCTCATAACACAGAGGAACTATATATTGCACGAAAGGGTAGAGTAGATTTATTTTTCCTTAGGAAACTGCATTCCTTTAATGCGAGTAGTGACGTCCTTTACATGTTCTACAAGTCTCTTATGGCCATTGTGATTTTCTACAGAATTCTTGATCTTCTGTTAACAGCTAAATCCTTCCATGTTACAAATAAAGTACTATCTATTTATCTATCTTTCTATCTATCTGTAATTGAAGCTATATGTGTGATCACTTGAAAGAAAAAGCTGGTAAAGTCAAAGGAAGAACTATGGCAAATTCTGGAGGAAGCTTGAGACAATTTATTACAGCACTACAGACTTGCCCCGCTTTCTGAAGCTAATTTGTTTCTGATAAACTCTTTGTAAAAGGATAAATACATAATTACTTGGCCAAAAAAAAAAGTTTTTGCTCAAATAACACCAAAATACACAAAAATGTACAATATTAGTTTAACAAAATGTATCAAAACAAACTCTAATAAGACATTTCATCTTCATTAAATATTATTTAGATTAGATACACTTTTTTAATCCCAATGGGGAAAAGGTCTTAATCAATATATAATTAGCAAGGCTGTTTACCTACATATCAATTCTTCGGTCAAGGGGTTGCTCCTACCTGTCGCTTGCTGGGTTGGGTCCTGCTGCCCCACAACCCTGCCCTGGATTAATGGTTCACGTTAAAAGGAAAGTCCTTTCAGTTCTTCTTTAGTTGTTTCAGCTCTTTGACAATCTTTTCTTGAGCCATTACACTACACTCAGTTCCATAGGCTGCAGTGAGGCATACTTGGAATGGCTGCTAGAGGTGAGCATCTGAAAATTGTTCCAGATTTGGACTTTGTAACAACAAAAATTCAGATTTGTTTTGGGCTACAATACAAAACAGCATAGTAAATGAATTTTATTGTAAATGTTCATTAAGTAGTTGTTCATAATTTAGAGGTAGCCTGTACTTGAAAGATATACAGGCAATGTGCCAATGGCAGTTGCTTCAGTCTTAAATTCAAAGGAAGGCCACACACAATACTGACTTGTTAGAGGAATACAAGACATTCTTGTTACTTTTTATGGAATCTCTCTTTGTGTTTGGTTTTTTATAAAAAACTTTACACTTATTGCCCAGACAACTAGGTTTAAAATAGTAAAAAATGAGAACTGCATGAGCTGAACCAATTTATCTTAAAAAACCACAAATTAGAAACTGGTGGAGAAATAAGCTGAGAGGTCAGGGTAACATAGTTATCTCTCATTATTCCACTAGTGTCTATCTTTAGAATATTCATTTGAAATTTCCCATTGTGCAACTTGTGTTTCCTAAACTTCAAATAGCACATCAACCCACAATGAGTTTGGTAAATTCCATATTCATATTAGAAAATATTTAATCACTCAGAGGACTGAGGACACATGAAACTCATTAATCAATGTATTCAAGTGTAGCAGCTTATGGATCTCCAAACGTTGGCTAATCATATTTTATAGGTGTTTGATGGAAAACAGAACGAGGAACTAAATTGGACTGTACTTATCCAAAAATTTGGATTAGATTTGTTTTAATTAAATAAACTTTATCAAGCCCAAGGGCAAATTTCATCTCCCACTGCCGGAATCAGGATGTTAACCTTAAATATTCCAGATGATTTGGTTAAACTGGATCAAAATTGGATGACTTTTCACTTTTTGTGATAGCGGAGTACAGGGAATGTGTTTTTTTAATTTACTTATTTGTTTTTATTTTTTTATATATGAGTACTAAATCACATTTGAAATTGAAAATTATGGGCTTTGCATAAAAAGTCTATGCCTTCTGCACATTAAGTGGAAGTTCCTGAAGAAATCCAAAAAACAGTATTTTTTATACACCAAATTCTTATTTTTTTCATTTAACCCCTGCAGCTAGTAACTCATAAATGAACTTGTGGATTTTTCCTGCACACACAGTGGTTTGGCTGTCTAAGTCTGTTAATTCAGAGGCTAAAATCATTATACTTTGCACACAACAGTATGTATTTGGTGCAAGATGAAAATAACAAAAATTGTTAGCAACTGGTTAGACTTAGCTTTTTTTTAATTCCACATTTTAAAATTATACTCTTTCCAAAGGTCATAAACAGTTGACCAAAACTGTGAGACAAATTATAGACAAGTGTACTGTACTTTAGCTGAAAAAAATATCTATATGTAATTTATCACGGCAAGTCAGGAATGTGTTTTCTCCCTGAATTGTGTACAGAGCTGGCCAATGGTAGTGCTACACACAATGAAAAAGAAAGAAAAAGAGTGTTTTATAAAAGGTTTTAAGTACAACTTGCACCAAACCGAGGATGTCCATTTGGGAGATGGACTGAAAATAAAACTGAATTATATTTGTTTTTAAGATGGAGCATGTTCATACAAGATACTTTTGTGAAAATTTTCAAAATAAATAGTAAACTACATTTGAATAATAAAACTTGACATTTACAGTATTTCAAAGAAATTTCAAAAATCCTCCTTTTAACATATAAAGTCTTAAATGACCAAGGTCAGGCTTACTTGTCTGAACTTATCATGACTTACAAACCAGAGTGCACATTAAGATCTCAAGATGCCGGTCTGCTTATGATTCTGAGGATTAATAAAATAACAGTGGAAGGTCGAGCTTTTAGTTACAAGGCCCCCCCTAAGCTGTGGAATGGTCTGCCTGCTACTATAAGAGATACTCATCTTTCAAATCCCAGCTGAAGATTCAATACTTCAGTTTAGCACACCCTGACTAGAGCTGCTGATTAACTGTACAGACTGCATCTCTGTTAGTCATTAGCACTAAAACATAAGTAATATGATAGTTATAATTTGTTACTAACCCCCACCTATTCTGTTTCTCTTCTTAGTACTCAAATGTGGAACTTGGCGCCACTGCCCACCTGCCAAGTTATTTTGCCTGCTTAAGGTAAAGTCATCTCTGATGGAGGATTGCAGAAATCATTGATTAGAGGGATCTTTTCATCGTATTGGCTGGCCCAGCACTGACTCAGCAGTGGAATGGCAAATAGGGGGAGGCAGCTTGATGGCCGAGGTCTCCAGGACTCTAAACAAATCCAAAATGTATTTTGTGATATCATCTACTGTTAAATTCTTCTCTGTACTTGTAATATTTCTATTGCACTATTATATTGTATTGAGGATTACTTGTGTTCTGTTCTGTGTATTTTATTGTATATACCCCCTTTTTTTGACACCCACTTCACATCCAACCTATCTGGAAAGGGGTCTCCCTTTGAACTGCTTTTCCCAAGGTTTCTTCCATTTTTTGGGGGAGTTTTTCCTTGTCTTCTTAGAGAGTCAAGGCTGGGGGCTATACAAAAATAAATTGTATTATATTGTACAGTACAAGACTCGTTCAAATGCTTTAAAATTTCCAGTTAAAATGCCTTGAAAAAAGAGGTTTATCAATTTTCGGGTATCCAGTTAGCCAGAGCGAAAAATGACAAACCAGAGGGCATAATGCGGCTTTAGGTCAAGAAAGAGAACATCCCACCAAACGCTAGGTTTGATAAATGACTTGTAAAGGCATGTCTTCTAGGTAATTGCCTGGAACTGAAACACTAAAGGATAGCCATTGCAATTACTGGTAAATTCACCAAGATACTGCAACATATGGCAGATTTCCCATAAAACTGCTTGTGAACAGAATGAAATGGGAAAATGGGACATCACATATTGTTATTTTCCATTGCATCTGAATGTAGTATAAGTGGTACAACTAGTGATGAGCAAACCCTGTGAAATTTGCTAAACTGGTTATACCAGATCTTCTTAAAGATTGTTTTTTCAACTCATTTCTCATTTGTTCCTTTAGTTAAAACATATTTACGGGATCAAGGATGGGATAACAAAGCAAATGTCAGGGACAGGACCAAAGAATTAATCAGGTGAGAAAGTACTGGGGCCAAGTTTCCTGGTGGGGAGTTCGTTCGGGGGTCAGGAGAAACTTGGGGCAGGCTCCACTTCCTAAATACAAAACTGGGCTACTATTTTCTCACCTGCATAATTCTTTGGTCCTGTCCCATTTTCTTTCGGGAACCACCATCCTGCAGACTATGCCACTAATAGTAATGAGACTTCATAAAGGTTTGGGGCAGCCACCCGTATATTATTTCCCAGCTGCAAAAGGTTAGTATTATTTGTTCACAAGACAGAGTCCAAAACAGAAATGATTATTTGGAGGTAAGATGGTGGTTTTAAGTGCTAGGAAAGGAAATTATGTCATCTAGTCCAGAACCAGAAGTGACGTCTTCATAGGCGCCGGAGCTGGAAGTGACGTCATCAGATGCGCCGGAGCCGGAAGTGACGTCATCAGAGGCGCCGGAACCTTGTGAGATTTACCGGGAATGGTCTGCAAGAAACTGAGAGAGACAGTCAGCACACTCTGCCACCCCCTGGTCTGGTGTAGTATTACAGTTCCCAGGCCCTTTAGCTGTCTCCTAAACGCACATGTGTGACACAGGGCTGTCCTGTACTTCCACAGTTGTCCATTGAGTTCATTTTGCCATATTGTAATAACTCCTTGCTTTATTTTTATTATGCATAAACAGTAATAAGTATTTGTATTTATTTTTTTTTTATTATGACTTAAACATCACATTACAATGTTGTTATGGTGTAACATTTATTGCTGCAAATTTTTTGCATTTTGCCAAATATCACATTCAGCTGTACCAAATCTCATAAACAGAAAAAAACTCACAATAATTTTGATTTAACCTTGCAAATTACAGTATGTAATGTTTTATAAAGCACTACTCACTTTTATTTTCTGCTATTGATGCTGATGATCTACAATCAATGGTCATAACTGTTCTTTTTAATACCTTGTTTATCAATAACCTGTTTTCTTTACATAAAGAGAAAGATAACACAATCAGATTATTTGTTAAAGACAATGTGTGGATTGAAATAGTCCAAATGGCACAGTGTATTCAGATTTATGTGCACAACGAAGCACAATATGTCCTGAAAAGAAATAGGCAGAAAAAAAACTTACAATCATTTTACCTCAGACATGAGGCCAAGTCTTACATATAATGCCTTGGTCATTGACTGCTTTTTTTATTTCCATTTTAGTTTCCTCCCATGTACCAAAGGCAAGTGTGATGGGTTTATTGAAGAATGGACATGACAACAAAAACAACAATTTATTTCTTACATAGTTCAAAAATCACAACTAGAATGCCACAATGGGCTTTAACAGGCCCTGGTTTTTGACAGCCGCCTAAACATATCTCTCAAAGAAGACAAGAAAAAACTCCAAAAAAAAAAAAACTTTTAGTTTAAAGAAAATTTAAAGAAATCTTGGGAAAGGCAATTCAGAGAGAGACTCCCCTTCCTGGTATGTTGGACGTGCAATATGTATCAAAAAATGGGGTAAATACAACACACAAACCAGAACACAAGTAATCCTTTTCACATAGCCAGATGGCCAATCTATCATTGCTACTTCAGAAATACAGTATAATAATAGAAACTACTTTGCTCTTGCACAGCGCCTCACCAAGTGCAGGTGCAGAGCGTCGCAACAACTCTCATGGGAAAATGCAAGAAGAAATTATACCAGTCACTAAATACAGAATTATCACAATAATGAAACAGAATTGTTCAAATACATCAGAAATAAAGTTGAAATTAATTAATATAAATGAAAACAATAATATCTGTTCATTATTTAAGTGAAGTACCATGGTGAGATTGTAGAAAAGGAGTCAGACAAGCCAGAGTCGGAGAGTCCTGGAGACCTCAGCCAACAAGCCACCTCCTCCTTACTGGCCATTTTATGGCTGAGTCAGTGCTGGACCAGCCAATCTGACAGAAGGACCCTTCTACCCAAGATTCCAGTGCTCCATTCTCTGACATGACTTTTCAATAGACAGTCCAACAACTTGGCTGTAGAGCAGTGGAGCCAAGTGGCACATGGGGATACCAAGAAGAGAAACAGAATAGGGGAGAGTTAGAAACAGTTTATGATATTGTATTACTTAAATTTCAATACTAATGACTAACAACAGCGATGAAGTATCCAAAGCTAATCAGCAGCTCTAGTCAGGGTATACTAAATCGAAGTGTTAAGTCTTCAGCCTGAATTTAAAAGCTGAGACTGAAAGATCACCTCTTATAGTAGCAGGCAGATCATTCCACAGTTTCTGGGTCCTGTAAAAGCTCAACCTCCCACTATTGTAAACCCTTTGAATCATAAGCATATGCTGACATCTTGAGATCAGAATGTGTGCTCAGGTTTGTAAGTAATGATAAGTTCAGATTAGTAAGTAGAGCCTTGGCCATTTAAGGCTATATACATTAAAAGGGTGATTTTGAAATCTGTCCTCAACTTAACATGAGTGATTGCGTTGTTGGTGCCCTATGAAAGACTGGCATCATGGAGGGTTACACCTGATGCTGCCAGATGGACTCTGACTCCCCATGATGTAGAATTGGAGAAAGCAATGTTGTATACATCTGTTTATTTAATACTGCTTTTAAATGATTCCTGCAAATGTTATATACAATCTGAATTTGTAATGTGCTAAGCAAGTAACCTTACAGATAATTGAGAGTTTTTAACATAATTGTTATTTCTGTGCTAGAATATAAACAAAAGGTTAACACACACATCTTCTTGCAAAAGTTCCTAAACTAAAAGCTGAAAATGTTAGTCTGTAACAGATCGAAACGTTCTACAAAAAATTAATGACATTTTGGAATTTAGGAGAATTTCTGAGTGTTAAACATCACAAATCTACTTTTTATTACCACCATTATTTTATGAAAATAAGACATACCAAGAGGTTTGCAGATTCAGAAATGTTTATGGCTATATTTGTCATCTAACATACAGTATATTATTCCTGTCCTTGAAAATGGTGCCAACAATATTATAGATATTCATATTCTCTGTCATGTGGCCTTGTGGCATTTATGATAAAAGTATAAAGATTTTGTGAACAACAGTAGTCCTCTGGGTTCACCCATTTTGGCTAGTTGTCCTAGTATAAATTCTGCTTTTAATGAAACAGGGACTAAAGGAGCTCGAAATGCAGTATGTCTCATGGAGCCACTGGCAATAACAACCAGTCTGACTCTCTCTGGCCCTATTTATGGCATGGACATTTACGAGCACCTCGACATGTGCCGTATGTGTATCAACTCAGATCTGTTACAGTGTCTGGGACCCCAGAAATGGCTCACAACCCCCAACTTTCATAGCAACAAATTCCTCTTATTTAACATTTTTGATGTATTTGCACGTCTCATGTACTGTATATACAGTCATGCTTGAAACACATTAAAAATGTGAGATTTTTTAATCATAAAATGCATATTTAATCAGAATTTGTCTCTTAATAATAGACGTATATTTATCAGTGTGAGTGTTGCAGCAAAATACACAGTATGCTGTAGTCGTGCTATTGAGAAAATAAGTGAACCCTTAATCTATGACTTACATCAAGGTAAATAATAATGTTAACTAATTAACTAAGCTAACCAATGAAATTGAAGATCTGAAATAATGTGTTAGTGAGAAGCAAACATACAGTAATAAATTGCCAGAAAGTAGGTCAGTTAACCTTTATATTAGTCTAGCATTATGTCTTTAAGGAACTAATGAAGCCTCCTCAGACCCAAAATAAAAAGAAGTGGCTTCTCATTAGTTTGGACAGGGTTATAAAGTAGTTCCAAAACAGATTAGGACTCCTTAAATCTACACTTAGATAAACTGTATGTAAAGGGAGGACATTTAAAACAACAGAATCCCTACTGTTAAGTGGGCGTTCTTCTAAAGTGGATGTCCTCCTATTTTCTAGGACAACAAGGAAAATAATAAAATAGGGAAAAAGTAATTATTAGTACAGATCCAATAATAAGAACCCTGAACAGAATGTCATCTATAGGTTTATTAGGACATTGATTTAAGCTTGCACTTAAAAATTGTATTTATTTGCATAATAACTTCATGCAATCCTTATTCACTCTCTGATGACATTTCCCAGACGGTCCAGTTCTTTAGTTACAGATTATATATTATGAATCTATAAATAAGAAGAAAGACTTCTTGCCAGAGAGGGAGCCGTTTTCATTTTCTAGTCAATAGAGAAAGGCTCCTTACAAGTGTCCATTTTTGGTCTCTTTACAAAAGTGTCAGAAAAGTATATTAAATCCTCTATTTTGGCAACAATGTGGCAACTGAACTAAAACTAAAATAACTCTTTCTGAAAAAGTCTACCAAAAATCAATCACCATCTCTCTCCCTTTGTGCTCAAATTAAATTCACACACGTGGCTTTCTTTCTGCTAGAAGAGCATGCAGTTTTCTCAAAACACAGAATTAAATTTTATGAATGCATTATCACCAAGCCAAGGTCAACCACCATGGGAATCAAAAGCTGCACTTTCTCAGTAAGGAAAAAAGTCGGAATCGTTCTTTGACTTTCAGATTTCCCAGAATGCAGTTCACTTATGTTCAACATGACAATACTTTCAGGCTTCGGTTTCTCACCTGAAATCTGTCAGGTGAAAAGGTTAAAATATCTTCAATATACTGTATAATGTCACATTCACAAGTCAGGGGAGTGCGTCAGAGGTAATGTCTTAGGTTTTTTGGGTTGGGGGTGGGATTAAAGAAGTGATGTACCAAAATAAACATGGTTTCCATATCCTCTAGGGTAGAAGTGAAGCAGATGGAATGTAAGTCAAATCACTTCTGGTATGATCACCGCATGCCTTGTCCCTTCTGGTCTCCTTCACAACTGGAAGTCAGGATTCTCTAATAGACTGCTTAAGAAGAGGGTGGAGCTCCACATCTAAAACATCTTAAGTGTCAACGTCATTGTGAAAATTCGTCAACACAATGATTTTCATCATAATTAACTACTTTCTTTTCATGCCTTTAATTTACCACAATAAACAAGGTGTCCAGACAGTGCCCCAACTCTACTTTTCTTGACCTTTGTCTTGTATGTATATATATATATATATATAATGAAAGTATGAGTGGGCGTCACTGTGGCACAGTATTAGCGCTGCTGCCTCGCAGTTAGGAGACCCGGGTTCGCTTCCCGGGTCCTCCCTGCGTGGAGTTTGCATGTTCTCCCTGTGTCTGCGTGGGTTTCCTCCGGGCGCTCCGGTTTCCTCCCACAGTCCAAAGACATGCAGGTTAGGTGGATTGGTGATTCTAAATTGGCCCTAGTGTGTGGGTGTGTTTGTGTGTGTCCTGCGGTGGGTTGGCACCCTGACCGGGATTAGTTCCTGCCTTGTGCCCTGTGTTGACTGGGATTGGCTCCAGCAGACCCCCGTGACCCTGTGTTCAGATTCAGCAGGTTGGATAATGGATGGATGGATGAAAGTATGATTACAGAATAGTGAGAATGGTTGGTAAATTAGGAATGCCTAATTTATCTCTGGAATGTCACAAGGTGCTAGATAGCATATCTCAAGTAATGACTGTTGCACAAGAATTGCAAAAAGATGTTACTTTACTGTCAGAGAAATTGCCTGGAGGTATTATACTGTCAGAAGGATTTGGAGAAGGCTTACAAAATAGTGCCAACACAGAAAGGAGTACCAGAGATGTTTGTGAGGATTGTCCAAGATGTGGTCCAAGAAGAAAGAAGTGCTTTAAAAGATAGAGGACTGAAGATAAATATGAAGAAGACAGAATATTTGGGGATTAATGTTTAACAGGATACGGGAGAACACCTGCAGGGAGAGATATTTAAAAGAGTGGATAAATTTAAATATCTAGGATCAGTGGTAGCCCAAGATAGAGAATTAGATGCTGAGATAACCCACAGAGTGCAGTGTGGATGGAGCAACTGTAAGAAGATATCAGGAGTATTGTGTGATCGAAGAATTAATGTGAAGGTTAGAGCTGAGGTTTTTAAGACATTGGTAAGACCAGCAGTGATGAGACATGTGCAGTAACGTGAGCACAGGAGAAGTTAGCTGTGCCATAAATGAGAATGGTAAGATGGATGTGTGGAGTTACAAAAAAGGACAGAATAAGAAATGAGACAATCAGAGCTACAACAAAGTGGAAGATATCTAATAAAGTACAGGAAAGTAGAATGAAGTAGTTTGGACATGTGATGAGCAGAGACAATGAAAATGTGGGCAAAAGAGTGATGGAGACAAACGTACAGGACCAAAGCAGAGGTAGCTGGATAAAGTAAAAAAAAGCTTTGAAGGAAAAGACCACTGCTCTTCCTCTGCATTGGCAACATCTAGACTGTGGAGGGAACAAATACTTTAAACATCTGGCATCCATAATGACCCCTTACTATGGTCTCTAAAATCAACTAAATGTTGATATGCCTAACAATCAATGTATATTCACTAGTCAATACTAGACCTCAATATATATTTTCTGAGCTCGATGAAGGCTATACTGCCATAATGTTGGCTTGCCTTGCCATGTGGAAATAACCTTAAGCATTTTTTCCTTTGCAGATGCATGCTGATGCAGAAACATCCTAAGTTGCAGTGAGTCTTTCCCTTGTGTCCAAATGAAGCTCATTTTTTTGTTTTTTTCTTAAACATCAATCAGTCATCTGATACTTAATCTTTTATTCAGCCCCCTTCTGTAAATTTGACAAGCTTTAAGCAGTGTCATTTAATGTTCTTCTTTGATGTCTATGTTCTCTCTGTCTGAATTACCTTGTGAAGTTTATTGCTTTGTAAAATGCTTGGGGTTACTGCTTTCCAGGAAAGGCAGATACTGTATATATATACTGTATATATATATAAAATGATCGATTGGTGAGACTCCATTTTACCCACTTTGAGAATTTATATAAAATATCCAGCACTATAGCTAAGGCATTGGAAGTTAAACAATAAAACTGCTAATTAAGTTCACACCTTTGAATCTTTGAGTGTCCTTTAGTAAGTGCCTTGGCTCCAATTGCATCAAATGGAACTAAGTAATTGTACTGTATCACAATCTTTTAGGCAATTTTGGCTAAAGGTATCAGACAGGTATACAATAAATTATGCAATAATACTTTATGCCTCTTTTTTGTTTTTAAATTATCAGCATGATTAGGTCTTAATGACATTGTCAATATCACTGGCAAGTCAGATATGTATCACTACCTAATATTTTCTATTACAGTTTTGAACCTTAGATCATCTCCATTTTCTCTAGTATATTGCATTTTATGAGTGTTAAAGGAGCCTCCGATAGATCAGCAGTCTTTTCAGAGCTTTTTCCTGCCTTGTGCTCAATACTACCAGGACAGGCTTCAGCCCCCTGCAGCCCAGAATTTAATTGAACTGGTTAAAGTAAAATAAATCACATTAGAATATCTGTTTGATGAACAGAAAAAAGAAGAGGTTTGCTTCAAAGCTCCTAGCAAATAATTATTTGATGCATTCATAACATTTTGTAGTTTTCTGTAATATTATACCATCTAACGCACACAAATGAACTTTCATTAGCAGCATACCTTGCTGATGCAACACATGAAGAATATTCAAGATGAAAGGTTAATGAGATTTCATAGAATGAATCAAGCAGAATAGCTGAGGCTGTTTTAAGTAAGGTGATAGGCATTTACAAGTGAAATTGTGATACCGATTGATTAGCTCAATTTTTTAAAAAGTGACTATAGTGTGGGTGTATGTTTATTGAGTCCTGGACACTCGGCAGCCGCACTAATCATCCCCTGTGCAGATCAGTAAAAGCAGTAATAAACACAAGTCTTTAATCTCAATGTAGCAGCTGGCAGGGGCTGACAGTGCTGAAGTTCTCATTATCTGCCTCTTTTCTTCACCGACCCTCTAATGTGGTCACACAGCTGCATGTGGCGTGCCTCAACCTCATAGCTCCCGAAGAGAGGGACTTTCCAAAAAAGAGGGAAAAAAAAGGAAAAAAGAAAAAAAAAAACCTTAATTATAGCATCAACATAAAGTAAAGCACTCCTAATCACAGACATGCAGAGTAGATATAAGGCTCCTGTGTAGCAGACTGCAGTGCCTTGGTAATCCCAACATTGTAGGGTGACAGTCAAGTGCACACTGGCCCTTCTTTAATTAAGCCTCTTACAAAATATTCATATTGCTTTGAATATTTTCCAAAAATTAGTCAACATTGACATCTATATGGAATCCCATTCAAGATCCTGTTGCTGTCAACAGGCTTAGGACACCTGCTGCGTATTGTTCGCTGCCCGCAGACAAAGCACAAAATAGATGGATGGGCTTCAGTGAAATGCAATAGCAGTTGATCTTTGCAAGCAAACTGATACTTAAACACCACTTGTGGAAGGCGGTGAATTGCTTTTTGTAAATGATAGTTAGGCAACAAACTATATCACGTGCGCTTTGGAATGCAGAAAGGAACACCCTGGCAAAGAATCCAACACAACATAATCACATTTGGTGATATTTAAGAGACAAATAATTACATTAAGTTGTGCTATAAAAAAGCTACATAGAAAGGGTCAGTGACTTGGTGAGAAATGGCATTGATCAGAAAAATTTAAACATTTGTTGCAGTCTGTCCAAAAGATTGTAAGTCTCAATATGTGCAAAATTTATACTAAACTCTCTTTGCCTAGTTCTTCAGTCATATTTAAAGAAAATGTGCTGCAAATGCTCTGGTACTTCAGTAAAAGTTTCCAGGATTCTCGCCAGAATTGCTCTTTTGCCAGTGATTCTGACAAAAAGAATCAATAAATACTCTTCTTAAAGTTTAATAAAAACGTTCTTACATTTAATTCATAGTTAAGATGTAATATGTTCAGTACTGTGTGCCGTACTCTAAGTAGAGTTTCTGCATTTCAGAGAAGCCACCTCTGTTTGAGTTGAGTTTGATTCTTCTCTATATTACGTTCTGGATTTCAGGGAGTTGTTCAGCCTAGGCTGCCTGCACCTCTTACCTTCTGTTGCACTGATAGAAAGGGAACTTTTTCTGATAAACCTTTTAAAATTCAGATTAATATAGATCAACACAACTTTTTTAATGACCCTTTTGGGTCCTAAAATTAATAGCCTCTTTCTCTTTAGTGCTGTCTCTGTGTTCTATCACCAACCACCAAATTTCTTGACATGTTGTAAAGTGAAGGAGCTTGGAAATTAGTCGCGTTATGAATGTTCAGAGTGCAAAATTTTAATATCAACAAAATGTATCAATGTTTTTAATATGGGGAATAATTAGGAGGGAAGGCAATGCAAAAGTGGCTAATATTCTGTATTATTAAGAATGCCTTTACAAATTTCCTCTCTCTGATATTCCTGTTGTCAGCATTGCTACCTCACAGCTCCAGACTTGTAAAAATTTGCTTGTGTTTTCTACTCACATCCCAAAACTCTCCAGGTTACGATAATTAGTGACTCTAAATTGGCCACGTGTTTGTATGTGTTTGTGTGTGTGAGATGTGGTGCAGTAGACTGGCAACATGTACTTGATGTTACTCACATAGATACCAGCTTCCTACAATGCAGAGCGTTCTAAGCAGTTTAGGAAATGGTGATGCAGTACAATACATACTATATAGCATTTTTTTGTAAAAAATGTCTGAACTAGCGTAAGCCATCCTAATTTAGGATGTTCATAAGAAATGTAATGATTTACTTCATGAGGTGGAAATACGTAATAAACAAGATTAGTCACATCAGATATTTGAAATATTAAAATGTGTGCTTCAATTTAAGTTTAAGTTTACATATTCTCAGTTGTAATAGAAATGTGTTATGTTTCACCCTTTGAAATGAGGTCTATGGTGGGCTAGATCCCAAGTAAAGGATCAAAAATTAAAAATAACATCATATTTGTAATCACTGCTCTTGAAATACTTTAAAGCAATACCACATATGCTTATGCTTGAAATCTGTCATTTTTAACCTGCTGGGAGGGATGGGTAGAGGGCTAGGACCACTGGTAAAGAATCAAATATCACAAATATGATATTTGTGATCACAAACCTCGAAATAGAATAAAATAACACTCCAAATGCCTGTATTACAGATATCCATGAGGTTTTGTAAAAAGAGGTAAAAGTGACCCTTCGTATCCCATTACAGGGTAAACCCTTGGAGCCGGTTGATGTGGTGTGCACAATTTAAAGACTGTAATAAGTAGACATACTACTCAAAAAGGTTTGGGGTGGTAGCCCCATATAATGTCGTCCAGACACAAACAAAATAATTAGACGTTTGTCTAAGGGATTAAAACATTTAATAAACAACATGGATGGCTGGAATGATTGAACTGGACACGGCGTCACAACAGGGGCATGGAAGTGACGCCAAAAGGTTGAGACCAGAAGTGAAGTCATTGCAGGGGAGTGGAGTCTGGCGTCTTTGTCGTGGGACCGGAAGTGGTATATTCATGGGTGGAGAAGCCATTTTGGGAGCCTGGATATGGAGAAGGTAAGCGTGTGGTTTTATTATTTGTCTTCCTTGGATCTGAAGATAGAAAGAGAGAGGCGTTAGTATCCAACACACGCCCCATGTCTCGCGGGACTTCACTCACTTCCGGGCGTGTGCGTTTCAAGACCTACTGGTCAATTTTGCTGAAAACACCTATTGATTTGCTCTTTCTTGTAAGGGTCTAACTTCCATCACAAAATACAGCCCAGAAATGGTCTAAAATTAAGGTTTTGGGATCCTGGAGCCAAAAATAGGTAGGGAATCCCAAAAAGCTCAACATCTGGCATAACTAGACATAATGATGAATCGAATGGTATATCATGTGGGAGGTTTTCTTCTACCTATGAGTCAGGAGTCACTGAACAAAAAAAAAAATTTAAAGTGATTTCAAAGTTTTCATGGGTGATACTTATGAAAACAATAATTGTAGTGAATACATTTGCTTTATGTATTGTTTTGTGTTGAATACATTGTAATGCCTTTTTAACAGATTTAGTTTACCAGTGTCTGATAATTTATAAATATCTTAAAATTGACCAGTAGCAACGGAGAGGATGAAGACAAGACTGACAGCCCATTATGATCAATGCTGCACATCCCTTCTCTGACATGCTAACACTGAGAGCTTTCAGAGAATTCTTTATTTAGCAGAAGTGTGTCAAAGAACACAAGTGTAGCTCCTTTATACCAGTGGCAATCTGCTTGCTTTGATAGTCTGATGGGAAAGGTTCAGAAAATGGATGAATTATGGTGCTGCATAGAAAGGATTTTACTGCCTTTGTTGCTCTGGTATTTTACTGTACATTACACTGTTTGAAATGCTAAAAGATCTGTTGCACAAAAAAGTTATTTTTAAATCTCTTGCTGTTTTGGCGAGCAATCTGTGAGCTGTCCGTAGAGTCATCACAGTCCATGATCTACACCAAACCAAAATGAGATATGAAATCAAAATGATGAAGAATGGAAAATCTTGCCTTAATGAAAATGAATTATAAGCATCTAAACTCATGCTGCATGCATGAGATTTATTGAAAGTATACAGGACATAGACGTTGTGATTGTCTGAGGAATATCAGTCTCAAACTAAAATTAATTTTGGAGTGCCAACCCAGCTGTCCCCATTTACTTATAAGTCTGAACAAAAACAACACTCGATGGCGTAAAAGGAAACAAAAACCTATGGCCACCAGACTAATGTAGCTGGTATTGTTAAGGATTTCTGCTGTCTGATGGTTATGGAACTCCTTAGCCTGGTTGCTCTGGATAGAAGTGACACCTACTTCCGGGTGGTTGTGTACCCATAGCCCATGAACCAGAAAAGGTGGAATCAGTTGTCCTCACTGGGTGGTTTTGCTATACAGTACTGTGCATGAAGAAAAACACTAGAGAGTTAGCAGCAGTGCCCCCAATTGGCCTGGGGCAGTATCACATAACTGGGAAAAAACCTGAAGGGTGATCCTCTGACATGCATGAGTGATTGCATTAACATATAAATACTGTATCCACATACATATACACCTATACAAATATATATACGTTCATTTTTGTATCAGATCTCACCTGCCATGAAGGAAGATGCCAAAATATATCTTATAAGAAAGTCTACAGATACACACTTGGTTACAAAATAAATTTAAACAATTAACATCCTAAATTTTTCTCTCACAAACCATCACCTTTTATCACTTGCTTATGTTACAAATCTCATATCAGCTGTCTAAGAGCCAGGAAGCAGACTTTCATACAGTATTTTCTACTTACTCAGTTCGATACATTGTCAAATGTAGTTCAGTAATAAATAAAGGTCCACATAACAAGGTATCTTGTTACGGTTTTGGAAACTTTTGGACATTTTACTTGTTTAAAAATCTATTTTCATACATTGTTTCCATTGTTTTGTTTGTTACCACCTTGATGTGCTTTCATGTCATGTTTTGTCTCCAGCTATGCTTTCCTCTTGCAATGTGTCAATATGCATGTGTCAGTTGGCCTCTATAAAATGTAGGGTTTGCCTGTACCTAAAAAAGGAGAAACAATTCTAACGCTTTCTTCTTTAAAAATTATATCTATGCAACCAAACATTCAAGACTATGATTTCTGGTTTTCCCAATCAACTGAACCTCACTTTTCTCAAGACTATGACTTTTTACTTAGTGTTTTTAAGTCTCCTTCACCCAAGAAAAAAATAGTATTGCATGTAGGTGAAAACCAATCAGAATGGAGATGTTTTAGTCCAACAGTACAAGAAAAAGGTACATTACACTGATTAATTCATTACAACATGACCCTGTCCTTTTAGCTAATGCTGATGGATGACAGTACAAGAAATAAAGAGTGTCTTTTTAATGTACCGTGGTATCACCTTACTGACAAATCAGCTCACGTTTTCAATATTTAGTGTTCTGTGCAGCATCAAAGCACCAGCACAAAGTGTAGTAAGTGTGTTGAATGTATGCATTGAGGAGAAGATTCTGGAGTTACACCGATGCCTAGGGCGGTCATTTTTCATTAACAGGTGCCATTCAGGTATATTATGTGCATAATATTCTTCATGGACAAAAGAGCTATATAAATGTGACCTGAAACCAGAATTTCTTAATACTATGTAAAGTTTTATGTTAAGCAGAAGAAAAATGTGAGCGGGAAAAGAACTTGTGGTGCGGCAACCAGAGTCTCTCCTGGAGGGATAAGTCACTAAAGCAGGATAAGTTACTACCCAGGATGAAGCACATGAGCAAAAACATAATCATAAAAACATAGGCATCTTTGAGAGGTAGGAGAAGGTGAAATATCTGCTAAAACTAAAAAAAATTAGAATGCACACAGTAGCCAGGCCAGAAACTGAACCTCAATCCAAACAGCACTGAACCAACACGACTTACCTACTGTGCCACTGTTCCACATAATCTTTTTCAAATTTATCAATAATTTCATCCATTCTATGAATAAGCTTTTCAAAAACAGGGATGAGGAGAGCCAAAGCATGTCCCACCAGCCTGGGTGAAATACAATGGTAACTCAGCACTCTTTAAATTAAAGATGCCAAAGTGCTTGTCCTGAATTACACCATATAAAGTAAAACAACCTTTATTTACTTAGATCCATAACAGGTTCCAGATAAAACCATGAATTAAAAAATTTGGAAATTACCAATGCTTTCATGATTTTAAACAAGTTAGAAAATGTACACAGGGCACAACATTCGGGTGCATTCAGTGACTAAGTTAACTGACATGATTATAAGTGATAATTGGAGAATTTCACTTTGTATTTACTTCATCCAGGTGTCACGTATCACACTTGTGTTTAATAAATATTTTTGTAACATAGTCAGCAATTATAGAATGCAATCAAATGAGTTAGCAGACTACATTAAATGCATTCTTTTCATATCATTTATTAAATCATGTGGAAGCTCAGTAGCTTTCATAGACATAAGATTTCAATTCAAGCAGTGACGTGCGGTGAGGTTCATGGCTGGTGAGGCACTGACTCCTTCAAAGTCAGAGTTACAAATATATAAACCTAAACGAGTAGCTTATTCACTATGTAGCTGGCAGCATGCACGTTGACTACTGGTTATGTTTCATATTGCATCAGCATTCTTTACATGCACATAGGTAAGGTACGTACATATTTGGCTAAGAAGAACGTTACATTTATAGCGGTGAGAGAGAGCAGAAAGAGCGCATTTGCTCTCCACCCTCCATGTGTTCTTAATTTGCCATTGCAATTCCACAATTTATACTTATTCAATACAAATGAAAGTAAAGAGTGGTGTATAAGAAAATCAGATTTCAATTTTCACCTTAATTGAAATATTTAGTTCTTTCTAAAAGCTTTTAATTCTGATGCTTTAATCAATTTTAATACAGACTGTCCAATAATGGGATAACAAGAAAAACAAAAGAATATTTTGTCTTACCTTTATTTGTAAATGAAGTCCATGTGCCTATCCTTCTCCACATAAATCTCAACCACTTTCTTGCAAAAGTCCTCCTTATTTTCCTTTAGTTTTAAAAATCTTAATCTTCCATATAGGATGACAGTCGGAACAAAAAATAAAAATAAACAGACCGCTGCAGTGAACTTGACTTTCTGATATCGCTAACTTTTTAGCGCCTAGAGCTGGATTGTCTCAACAACTTCATTGAAGAATAAGTGTGACACATTTTAACAAAAATGGCCCACGAGAGGCCAAGTTGTTTCATGCAGACAGACTCACCGACTGACTGACAGACATGGCAATCACAATAGGTAATGCACACATTATATGTGAATGCACTCAAAAACTTACTGCATACAATACCATAGGCTAAGTCCTGGTTTTTTAAATCTGTTAGGTAGCCTAACATTAAAGATTTCTATTTTTTCCTAGAATAAAATTGCTTTCTCAAGCAATGGTTCTACTAGGAACCGCACAACCCAGTAAAGTACCATTAAGGTACCAGTATTTTTAAGAGTGAGGATGGGAGCCAGTTCAGGGCACACTCATGCAAACACCCACACTCACTCAAACTGAGCCAATTTGATGATACTAATCAACTTAAAGTGCCCATGTTTGGTAAATATGCGCAAAATTAGTGTGACTGGGGATGAGCCTGGTAAGAATGTAGAATGGCCATAATTGAAACAACTGAGCTGAATTTAAACTCTAAAGGTATTAAACAAGACATTAATCACTAATCCTTATCCTAAACTCATTCTTTCATTCGGTTTTCATCACAGTGTTGCACACTTTTGAATTGGGAGCATCCCCATGACACTGTTGCAGATAGAACATTGACATCAGCGTCTGGGGAAACATGGTCTCTAACATATTCTCTTCTTTTGTCTGCAGTCTGATGGACACAACCCTTTGATGTCACTTCCATTTTGATCCCAAAGCTGCCTCCTCTTCTGTCCCATGGGGTATTTAAAGAACAGGATTGACAAAAGTCAGCATTCAGACTCCACCTGAGACCAAAGAGTACAGAGCTCCAATGTGAAGAAGAAAATCACCTACCCTGAGAAGAAACATCTTAATATTAAATTGTTGGAACTTTTTCTTTTTTCTTTTGCATTAAACAGGATGTCAGCCTCCCAGAACCCTTAATTTGCACCCTCTTGTCTAGTTATTTTAAACCAGTTATATGGTCACAAGGGAGCCAGAGCCTATACGGGCAGCACTGTGTGCTTGCTTGGCAGGAATCACAGGCGATTCTAGTCTGAATTCCCCTCATCCCCCAAAATATATCCTATGACAGTTCAATTGAACACACAAATTGGAATTATCATTATATACTTTCTCAACCTGAAATTAATTTCTGGTTATGCCACAAGAACCAAACACTTGACGGGGTGCACATGCACTACGTACTGTGCACTGGGCTAATTTAAAGTCAAACTTTTAAGTTGTATTTAGGCACTTATGCATAGACTACATTGTCTTCGTTCATCTTTTACATTTATTTACTCGGATACATGTATTTTTAAAGTTATCCTCAATATAGTATTTTAATGTGATTATTTTTTAACAGCTTAATTTAGTCAGGTTCTCTGAGAGGTGGAGCTAATCTGTGGACAAACTGTATGACACATTTAAAGGCTACAAATGCTGCCTTACTGTCTACTTACATATCTAATTCTGATAACCAATGTGCCTGGTAAATTGTTGTAAAGGCTTTTCAATATTGTTTTCATCAAACAATTAAAGGAGCGTTCTTTTTGAGCAGATTTACAGATCTAGCCAGAACTAAGGCAAACAATAAAATGTGACTAAAGAAAGCATCCCGCCATAGGTAATTATTTTGTATTTGTTTTCAATAGTCTGCAACTATTGGTGAGTGACGGAGGCCAGCTTCAGTCTTTTACTTGTTTGCTGTTTTAAATCTTATATCGGAATTTATCATCAGGCAGTTCTTTGCTGCCAATTTCAAAAGGTCACTTTGAAAACAAGCCTGTGTTCTCTGCTGTGCTTTAGCTGAATGCACTATGGAGGTTATCTAAGGACATAGTCCTAAAGTTACTTACAGTGAGAATACATTACACAATATTACATTTAGTACAGAGGGTCATGAGATGCACAAGTGTGATTCCCATTGATGGTTGCTGTCCATGGCTGATGCAGCTAAGATAGGCACCAACCCCCCGTAACAATGAGCTGCATTAGCCAGGACTAAGAATGAATGAATGAATTAAGGGACAAGGTGGCACAAGAAAAAGTCACCCCTTGAATGGAAAGAAGCTCTGTCCTGGTAATAGCAGCCAACAGACTCTAGCTGCGGGCCTCCAGCACTCCATTGCTTTGAGGAAGTTGTCACTTTACATTATACGTCAGTGGTAACACCTAGTTACACTATGGTTAAGATTAGGGTTGGGAGAAGGTTATCTGACTCATGTCAAGTAAACCAAGTGATAAAAACTTGCAGTCCAATTGGCTGTCAGGCAGAGGTACTGAATTACAGACCTGCGGAGGCCTGCAGTTGGACCATCTCTGACTGTGGGAACAGCAAACTTACTCATGTGAGGGTAGCAGGAAGTCCCTCTGTACGTCTCGTTTCACTTAGTTAGTTCTTTGTTTGTGCTGGACCGAAGACATGCCGTGTTGTGTTCATTGCAAAAGCATATTTTGATTGTGGAGTTGTTTGTTCATACAGTCTTTTTCAAGGTGACGCTGTGAGGGATTAATTAATTGTTGTGAGTGTTATTGCAAAAGACATAATTCAGCAAATGGTGAAAAAATGGTGCAAAGCATCAAAACCAAGAGACTCTTGCATTTCTATACCGGACATTGTCACTGACATTGCAGATGAAATGGAAAGAAGTCCTCATAAGTTGACACAGTGATTATCACAACAGTCTGGTTTGTCCTGAAGGTTACATCAGTGTGTACATCATGATTTTTAGAGTAAATTTTAGTGCACCATCTATTATTTAGTAGTGTCGCTAAAGTGGAATAAGCAAATTTCAAAGCTGATTAGTGGGTAGTTTCATGTACCATATATACTCGCATTTAAGATCTCCCGCGGATACTGTAAATCGGGTCTTGATTTTACTGTATAATGTCCGGTATTTTATAATGTTGGTCATATAAGTCAAATGCGGAAAACTCACGTTATTGGTCCAAGAGATTATGATATACTAATGCCCACCTGAGAGAGTAACCAAAGACCACGCTGTCTTTTTTTACTTTGTATTGTACATACATGACCACACATTAATACATAAACTATTCCGAAGCGACATTTGCACTTTTTTGTGTTTTTTTTATATCTCAACCCCTCATACACCTTTATCGTAAGAGCATCCCTTATCAACGATGGAGCGTTCGATCAGAAGAAAATATGAAGCTAGTTTTAAATTAAAAGTCGTTGAAGTGGTGAAAGAAATTGGTAACTGTGCTGCTGCAAAAAAATTCGATGTGTCTGAGAAACTGGTGCGAGATTGGAGGAGGCAAGAAGATGTAAAAAAAAAAAATTTGTGTCGTATTTTTGAACGGCCGTATAAGTCGGGGTCTGATTTTATGATCGATTTTTCAGGTTTCAAGACCTGACTTATATGCGAGTATATACGATGAATCAAAAGAGATGTGTCATGTTCAAATAATTTAAAATTATATTAATTATTTCCTGTCACTTTACTGTTGCTAGTCAACAGAATTACAGCTTTTCGCAAATTGTTAAATCTATAAAAAATATTAGATCGATGCTACAAACTAAAAATGCGGTCATCCATAAACTCACATTGTCTCTTACAGCAATGAATGTGATATCAATCTAGAACTAGACACAGAGATCCAGAAGACAAATGGAGGGTAAGTGATGGCCAGGCTCAACAGCAGCAGGCTAAGAGTGGGTAATTTGTACAATACAATGGCATAATTCCTCTTCAGTGTTAAGCATATCTTGTGCAGTTTATTAACCATTACGTGAGTTCTCTCACACATGTGTGCCCCCAGGAGATTGTGTGCCAACCATTACTCTTTGCTCTTCTTTGCCATTATAAGAAAGAATGGGGAATTCCTAGAAGTCATTTTAACTGAAGGCCTTAAGAGTTCTGGTGGACACGCCTCCATTTATAACCGTGCAGTGTACTGTAGGCTAACAAGATTTTGGGCTACGTAACACACTGTGCTCAGTTCAAGTAAAGGGGGAAAGCCCTTGCACTTTAATTATGAGGACTTATCTAGAATATTGTGGACCACACAGGCTGGCACCACCAGCTGAACCCGACACATATTAGTATGGGACACAAGTTCAAGGCACACGCGTTTTTTCTTCTCTTTTTCCTCGATGGGAAACACATTCCCTGTTTCCCACAGGCACAACACAGTCCAAAGCACAACACATACACAATACTTTCTTTTCTGTTTCTCTTACTCTTCTTCTTTCCACTACTCCGGTCAAGCTTTGTTCCCCTCCTCCTGACTCTGATTTCCCGAGTAGTGCCTGCTGGCTCCCTTTATAAGGCACCCGGAAGTACTCCAGGTGCTCGAATGCTCATTTCCAGCAGAATCTTCCGGGTGTGGCAGAAGAACTGCACATAAAGGCTCAGCAGCTCCTACTGCAGTACCTGCAGTAGCACCTGCGGATCCCAACAGGGCTGCACCACACTCCAACAGTGCTGTTGTGCTCATTTTCTTAGCTAACAACTAATTTATCACAATATTTCTCTACAAGTTATGTGGTAAACTGAGGTCCACGGTTGTTTGCCATTTTTAACAAATGGGCACGATGTGGACTTAGGCGTTTCCGCTCTGAAGTGCACAAGTGGATGATCGCCTCTGTCCATAATTGATGCCGGGCTGCTAATAGCCACACTTGTGCCACGTCCCCATTATAAATAGGAGAAGAGTGAATGTAGAAGAGAAAAAAGAAAGGAAAGAGAACGGAGGTTAGGGGAGAGAAGAGGAGGGCTGGAAGCCGTAAGAGCCAGTGCGAGAGAAAGAGCAGGCTAGCTGGTGGATGCAGGCAGATGGTAGGAGTGTTTGGCTGACACTTGGGTGCAGAAAGAAGTGGTCGCTCCAGCTGAACAGTTTTGAGGAGCTGGAGTGACCGGCAGAGTGGACGACTCACCGTGGAAGGAAGCAGCAGTCAAGAAGGCTTGGGAGAGTGAGCCCCAGCGTGAGCTCCCTGGCTGTTGGGGAGGCACCCGAGTCTCGGTCCAGCATTACAGCTGTATGCAGCCAGGGGACGGAAGGCTACCGGACCAGTTTTTAAGGCAGCTGCACCTGCTGAAAAGGGTGACTCCTCTGCTGCCAGGTCTGAGAGGGATAAACAGAGGTGCCGTCAGATGAAAAGTGAAGGCACCAGGCTTTTAAAAGAGACTGCTTCTAGCCTGTTGTTTTTAACCTTGTTTTAAAGGAATTATTTATTTGGGATTTTAACCTCCACCTTTCATCGTTTTGATTTTATTCTTTTTAGATTATGTTATATCTTATATAGATTATTTATTTATGTACAGTTTTTGAGTCACTGCACTATGTATTTGGACACTGTTTTGAATTTGTTTTAGTTTTTAATAAAAAACACTTGCACCTTTTGCACCATCCCCTTGCTCAGTTTGGTTTGTCCCCATCTGCCAGTTCATCCGGTTACATTACGGACTGTGTTGGGTTCAAGGGCTCCCAAATCTAGAAGAGGAAGTGTGGAGCAGGTCCCGTACAGTCACAAGGTACTGTCAAGTGTTTGCTTGTCTCTGTAATCAAACAAAAAATGGTTATCATTTCACTTAATTTATTTTTACCTTTAAACTAGCTCACAAGTAGACCTGGGCCTAGTGGCCATCTGTGTGAAATTTAAACATTCTCCTTGCCTTTTTTCACCCGGTACTCTAATTCCCTGCTTACATCCCAAAGACATGCATTGTTACTTTAACTGGTGACTCTAAACAGAACTGCCATTAACTAATGACCCATCCAAGTATACCTCTGTCTTGTGTCCTGTGCTAGCTGGGGTAGCTTTCCTGAATTTGACTAGGATCAAGTAGGTTTGATAAGGGATGAATGGATGGCATAACATGTAGTGCTTATTTTTTATAATCACTTTTAACTTTTGATTCTGACTGTGTTGTGCAATGAACTACTTTCTAGCTCATGCTCACCCCTACCTTCTGCTTGAGCCGCAGATTCAGAAAATGAATTACTGAATGAATGAATAATTCAATTCAACTTAATTTATTACAAAACCGCATTTCCACATTCAATTCTGGCACACTAGACATTTTTAGGAATATAGCCATAGCACAGTTTAAATACAAAATGACATGTAACATAAACAGACCAAACAATGCTGAACTTACTAAACACATGAAATGAATGAATGAGAATGAACAAAAACCAAGCTGTGTGCTTTCTTCTGAGTGTGTCAAGATGATGGACCATTTCAAACTGTCTGGCTGACAATTAATGGTGTTCACATTTTCCACAGAACCTGGAGACAGAGCAACAAGAAGTCAAGGAGGATAAACATGGTAAAACATTTTTATTAACTACAATAGAATATGATTTTTCTATTTATCAAAATTATGATCAAGGCACTCATTGCCTAGTATAAGATGCTATTGTAGCCATTTCAGCATGTGGAAAGATGTTAATATAATACTTTCAGAAGTATTTTCAGGTCACAGTACTGCTCAGTCCTAGTTTTGGGACATTTTATTTTAGTAAATAAACTATGAAACTTAGAGGAGGGCATTTAGCCCTTCATTTTGACTGAGCCACACCTTAGGTGAATTAGCAGAAAAGCTGGAACCAGATGTTAGTTATTATTGGGTCAAGACCTTCTGTAACATATGTTGGCTTCAGTGTTCCTTCAAACTCTACAGGAGTTTATTGTAATTTATATAAATGTTGTGTCACATTAGATGAGTTTTTACTTCATTGACTTCACTTGTATAATCTTAACAAGTCAAAGGCAGTCAGCGGGGTGCCCAAGTGAATACAGTCGAGTAATGTGAAATACATTTGACTCAATCCAACTAGTTTGTGTCTCACACTGACAAAATATAACAGGTTTGATTTTGTCTTTAATCATAGGGTTGGGCTTGTGTGCATGAGAGCTGACAGCCAATGAACGTTCATCCGGAAGTCCAATACATAGAATGCTGTAACAAGGAATAAGGAACACAGGTATTTTGGACATCACAGACAGAACCAAAGCAAGTCTGTCTGATGTCTCGTGTTTGACCTACCATGACAGAATAGACAAAAGAAACTTACCACAGCTATTAAGCCTTCATATAGCACTGGCTCCATCAGGTAGCAAACTAGTGGCCGTCGGAAAAAGAAGTGAGCACAACTATGCTGGAAGGACTGCACGAAGTCTCTAAATTTGACTTGCCCAGCAATCTAAATTGATATGGTTCAGTATCAAGATGAGCAACGGCAGTCGATAAATCTAGACATACCCCATGAGTAGAAGTTACATAATGTGACATCAGATTAAGAATACTTTGGTTTGTGCAGTCATACTTTACTGGTTCTCATTGGGTGTGTATTGGGTTCATCTAAGGGTTCTTCACAGAGACATGCATGTTAAATTACCTGGTATTTCTCTAAAGCAGCCAGGAATGAGTAAGTGTGTGCATGGGGGTTTCCAATAATGGACCGACAGCCCCTCTAGGTTTGGTTTCTCTCTTGCACATAATGTTGCCTGAACAGGTTGAGAAAAGTCAATGAATTAAAATAACAGAGGAAGCATGTTCTATGAATAAAACCTTTAGTACAGAGAAACATTTTGCTTCATTGTTTGTAATACGAAACAAAGTTAATATTCTTATTGCGTTTTCATCATAAGCCATACAAATTTCAGTAGTTCAAACAACCCTCTTACTGTGCTGTTTAATGTGGAAGGGGTGGTTCAGTCTTTTGGCAGAAAAACCTATTGGCCAAGGTTCTCGGACCCCGACTGTGTCCAAGTGGCTGCTACAGAATCACTGATGGGTCTGGAACAGGCATTTCAGGAAATGCAAATGGCTGTGGAGAAGGATTTGCCAGGTTGAAATAGTTGAGGTTGAATTTGATTTTTGGTTGTTCTCATTTATAAAGGTTACATTGTATAAGGACCTTTCACACATTTTATTTAACAAAAATACAAACAAAAACTGAAAAAGAAATCAAAGATGTTTGCACAGGCTCTCATTTCACTTGTGTATCTTGGTAAGCATGCCAGAAGACATCACAGCCAGAGTAAAATTTTTGGAACCCCTGTGATTTCCTCACATGACTTTTTTCTTCTATATTTTGTTTTTTTTTTCAGAAAAGCTTATTACAGTCAGGAATTTCAGGGTCTTTGAGCCTATCCCAGCAGTACTGGGTGCAAGGCTAACCTGGAAGAAGTGCCAGTTCATCACTGGGTACACTCACACAAACACCCACTCTCCCACAATTGCCATACAAGAACAAAAAAAATATATCTTGTGGTAAAAGGAATCAACAATGAAACTCAAGGAGAGTTGGGGAATTGTCCCTTTATAATGTCCAGTGGACTTGTGAAAAAATTAATGTTGAAATGTGATTAAAATACTCATTCTTTCTCTCTTTCTTTCCTAGGTGACGAAGCGGAAGTAGAAGCAGACAATGGCCGACAGTGAGATGAATCGCGTTGCCGTCGTCGAAGAACTCCAGGCACTCGACAAACAGATTCAGAAACTCCTGTCCAGACGAAGGTACCTCAGAGACTTGAAGGCTCGGCTGCTGGATAAACCACACTCAACAACTGAAGTCGACGTAACATCAACCCCACCTCGTGCCGCTCAATTCCAAGGGCAAGTAAGCTTCAACCCCGCGCCTTGTAGGAGCAACGCCAACGCCAACGCCAACAACGCCGATGAAGACCTCAGCGGGTTTCAGTTTTGCAGGCGGGGGTTCAAGGCTAGAACACCTCCATCGGCACAGGCGAGCATCCCAATCCAGAACCGGTTCGACCCTCTCCGCGTCCCCAGTTTGCCTTCAACCCCGGGTAATGTAATCGTGGTAGGTGATTTGATTGTACGAAACCTCAATATCACATGCCCTAATCGAAAATCTTTTGTTTCTTGTTTTCCCGGTGCTCGAGTCCGAGATGTGATGAGACGGGCGCCGACCATCTACGAGAAGCACAAGAGGGCAGTTGGATCCATTATTTTACACACCGGCATAAACGACATAAGGCACACGAAGGTGAGGACCCCATCGGCAAAAATTTTCATCTCGGGTCCACTACCTCTCGTCAGACGATCGAATGAATACTACAGTCGTCTGCTGGGTTTAAACAATTGGCTGAGAGGCTTCTGCGAGACTCAAGACATCGGGTTTATTGACAACTGGGATCTTTTTTGGGAAAGGCCGCGCTTCTTCAAGCGGGATGGACTGCATCCGAATAGATTTGGCGCCTGGGTCCTCTCCGAAAACATCATTAAGGTAATTCGTCTATCTTGACTGTCTACTTCTACTTTAAACCCCTTCCGTAATGCTACTATTTTGATAGGACATAATGGCTTAACACAGTCTTCCGTTAAAGTGCACAACATCAATAATCTAATAACCAATCTTAATGCATGTAAAAAATCTAGGCAGTGCGGCATAAACACCAATAATTTAATTGCAATTACTACTTTAGATCAACAATGCATTAAAACTATAAAAACAGACTGTGGATTACATAAAAAATACACACAGAGAGGCGTTAACAAAAATAACTTAGTTTTTGTTCCGAATACCAATAACGCGCATAGAATTCAGCCCTGCCCCTCCGAAACATTAAATATGGCACTATTAAATGTTAGAGCTTTAACTAACAAGACATTTTTTATAAACGATCTTATTAGTGATAGAAACATTGATTTTATTGCACTAAGTGAAACGTGGTTTAACTCAGACGGCGCGGCTGTTTTAATCGAATGTGCGCCTCCGGATTACAGTTTTACTTGTGCAGACCGCCAGGGAAAAAAGGGGGGCGGCTTGGCAAACATTTACTCGAGTCGGTTAAAATGTAAAGATGTTAGTTTTGGTAAATTTAAGTCCTTTGAGTATCTCGCCGTTGTTATTCATGGAGATTCTCACATTCTAGTATTATCCGTGTATAGACCTCCTAAATATAACGCGTCTTTCTTTGAGGAATTCTCTGACTTAATATCAATTTTAACTACGAACTATGACACACTCTTAATAGTCGGCGACTTTATATTGACAATCAGTGTGACCAAAAAGTAAAAGAATTCATGAATCTTCCGGACTCTCTTGATTTGAGACAGCTCGTTAATCAACCTACACATAAAGCAGGTCATACGTTAGACTTAGTGATTGCTAAAGGACTTAAAGTTGATATAAAGCAGGTCATTGATATCGGTCTATCAGACCATTTCCTTCTACTATTTAATATAGAAATAAAGATAGAAAACACTCATGAGAAGCATTTTGTTAAAAAATGCTTCTTTGACTCAGCAGCAGCTTTAAAACTTACAAACATTCTAAGCAATCAGTCCGTTTATAATGCCAACTATAATAGCGAGGATAGTGTAAATAGTAAAGTGGAAAACTTTAATTCTAAAGTAAGAGCTGCTGTTGACATAGTTGCACCTGAAAAGACAGTTAAAAAATCTTATAGTATTGTTATTCCATGGAAGACCCAAAGAGTGTCTGATTTAAAAAGAACATGTCGTAGAGCTGAGCGTAAATGGAGGAAAACTAAACTAACTATCCATTATGAGATATTGAAGGTTAAAATAACAGAATACAATAACATAGTCCGCCTTGAGAGGCGCTGCTGTTTCTCTAATATTATAAATAATGCTAGTACAGTAATCCCAGAATCTTACTTTCTACAATTTTTTTCTACAATTGTCTGTTAAACCCAGGTAACACAAAGGAATGCCCCCAGAATACTTCCAGTGAAACCTGTGAGAACATTGCGGTATTTTTCAATCAAAAAATTAATGATATTAGAGATAACATAGTATATCTCCCCAACACTGCAGAACCTCCAAAGCCCCGGTACTCCATTATAAACAAATTAAATGCTTTCACCAGGATAGATTTACCTGAATTACATAGTATAATCTCTCAACTGAAACCCTCCACCTGCGTCCTTGACCCAATACCAACAAGGTTTTTCAAATAAGTATCAGGCGTGCTAATTGACAATATTCTTGACATAGTAAATTCGTCATTAGATACGGGGGTCTTCCCAGAGATACGGGGATCTTCCCAGACTGTCTTAAGACTGCTGTAGTTAAACCCCTGCTCAAGAAAAATAATCTTGACCCCTCTGCTTTTGAAAATTTTAGACCCATCTCTAACCTGCCCTTCTTAAGTAAAATTCTAGAGAAGGCAGTCATTATGCAGTTAAATGACCACCTCAATAAACATGCTATTCTTGATAAATTTCAGTCAGGCTTCAGAACAAATCACAGCACAGAAACTGCACTCGTTAAAGTAGTAAATGACTTGCAGGTAAATGCAGACAGAGGCCATTTATCTGTTCTCATCCTCTTAGATCTGAGTGCTGCATTTGACACCATTGATCACAATATTCTTAGAAATCGCCTTAGTCAATGGGTGGGCCTCTCTGGCAGTGTCTTAAATTGGTTTGAATCCTACCTGGCAGGTAGAAAATTCTTTGTGAGTTGTGGTAATCACATCTCAAAGACACATGATATTCTATATGGTGTTCCACAAGGCTCTATCCTGGGTCCGCTGCTCTTCTCAATCTATATGCTTCCGTTAGGTCAGATTATCTCTGGTTACAATGTGAGTTACCACAGCTATGCTGATGACACACAGCTGTACTTATCAATAGCACCTGATGACTCCGACTCTTTCGATACACTAACACAATGTCTTACTGGTATTTCTGAATGGATGAATAGTAATTTTCTCAAACTAAATAAAGAGAAAACTGAAATTTTAGTAATTGGCAATAATGGATTCAATGAGGTTATCAGAAATAAACTTGATGTATTAGGATTAAAAGTTAAGACAGAAGTAAAAAACTTAGGGGTAACTGTTGACTGTAATCTGAATTTTAAATCGCATATTCATCAGACCACTAGGACAGCATTTTTTCACTTAAGAAACATAGCAAATGTTAGACCTCTTATATCACTGAAAGATGCTGAGAAATTAATTCATGCTTTTGTTTTCAGTAGACTAGATTACTGTAACGCACTTCTCTCAGGACTACCCAAAAAAGACATAAATCACTTGCTATGAGTGCAGAATGCAGCTGCTAGAATCCTAACTAGGAAAAGAAAATCCGAACACATCTCTCCAGTTTTGATGTCACTACACTGGTTACCTGTGTCATTCAGGATTGACTTTAAAATACTGCTGATGGTTTATAAAACCTTAAATAATCTCGCTCCATCTTATATATCGGAATGTCTGACACCCTATATTCCAAATCGTAACCTTAGATCCTCAAATGAGTGTCTCCTTAGAATTCCAAAAGCTAAACTTAAAAGAAGTGGTGAAGCGGCCTTCTGCTGTTATGCACCTAAAATCTGGAATAGCCTGCCAATAGGAATTCGCCAGGCTAATACAGTACAGCACTTTAAAACACTGCTGAAAACACATTACTTTAACATGGCCTTCTCCTAACTTCACTTTAACTTAATCCTGATACTCTGTATGTTCAATTCATCATAATAACTATTCATAGTGGCTCCAAAATCCGTACTGACCCCAACTCTCTCTTCTGTTTCTTTTTCCGGTTTCTTTGTGGTGGCGGCCTGCGCCACCACCACCTACTCAATGCATCATGATGCTCCAACATTGATGGACTGAAAGCCAGAAGTCTACGTGACCATCATCATCGAGTTCTTCCATGAGAACCCTAAATACAAAGAGGACTGTTTGATTTATGTTAGGTAGATTGCCCAGAGGGGACTGGGCGGTCTCATGGTCTGGAATCCCTACAGATTTTATTTTTTTCTCCAGCCTCTGGAGTTTTTTTTGTTTTTTCTGTCCACCCTGGCCATCGGACCTTACTTATTCTATGTTAATTAATGTTGACTTATTTTTATTTTTTATTGTCTTCTATTTTTCTATTCTTCATTTTGTAAAGCACTTTGAGCTACATTTTTTTGTATGAAAATGTGTTATATAAATAAACGTTGTTGTTGTAAAAACACAAGCATTTGACAAAATACAGAGGCTGGTTGTGGCTTTTTATACAAAATAGTGACCAGGAGAAAGTATAGATGGAAGTGACGTTATAACACAAAGACGGAAGTGACATCATGAGGACGGGACCAGAAGTAATGTAATCAGAATGGGCCCGGAAGTGACATCATCAGGACGGGACTGGAAAGTGACATCATCTTCGGGAGTCAGAAGCGGAACTGATGTCCTGGTCGAAATGCCATTTTGAGAAGCCGGAAATAATGGAGGTGAGTGAGCTAGTTCATTATTTTTCTTCTGTAACTCTGGTGAAAGAAGGAGAGAGGCCTTAATGCTCGATATCAACCCTTCGTCTTGCGATATTTCATTCACCTCAGGACTTGTTGGCTGTATTCTAAGCGATTGTGTTTGACAATCTTTTTAAATAGGGCCTTAGGCTTAATTGCTTTACAGGATATTTTATAATGGCTTCTATATTCCCACACATCTCTTTGAGCCAATTAAAGTAATCCATTTCCAGGTTGTGGAGTGACCGTTCAAGTTAAGAACCAGCCGATCACAGGGTGTTCTCATGCACATACCCACCTAAACACATTCTTGATTTGTATGGAGCTGGAGTGTGCCATAAGGATTTCACTATACTCTATACACACATCAAAACAACTATTAGTATTTTCAGTTATACTGAGACCGGCTTAAATCCAAGACGCATGTAAGGAGTGCCAAAGTATGCAGGCATGGCGAGAACATAAAACACACAGATACAACATGGGCAAAGATTCCAATTCAGTCTTCTGGATCTATGTGGCAGCACTGCTGACTACTGCGCCACTGCACTGCCTATTTTCAAAATACAGTATATGTAATAGTTGGTAAAGTTCCTTTGTCTTTGATTCTTCGTTGGTAGGTTTATAGTTTTAAAATACCATACTTGCTCAGTTAATTATATTATTCTTTCAAAAATCATACTAGATGCAGTGATTATAAAAAGTATTCACCCACTTGGGAGTTTTCACAGTTTATTGTTATGCAACATTATATCACAATGAATTTAATTTGGCTTTTTCAACAGTAGTCAACAGAACAAGACTCTTTGATGTCAAAGTGACTCCAGATCTCTGAAAAGTGGTCTAAATTAATTACAAATATAAAAAACAAAATAACTGGTCACATAAGTGTTCACCCCCTTTAATATGATGCTCTTAAATCATCACTGGTGCAATCAGCTGGTTTTGGAATTAGTTCAATGGTGATTATTTGTCCGGGGTTTCCAATGATTGTAGTATAAGAAGGTCCAACTTGTGGTGAGTCAGTACTGTATGGTGGCCTAATCTACACAATGAACTTAAATGAACTCCCCAAGCAACTCCATGAAAAGGTGACGGAAAAACACAAGTCAGAAGATGGAAACAAGAAAATATCCAAGTTACTGAATATCCCATGGAGTCCAGTTAAATCATTTATTAAGAGATGGAAACTGTATGGCACAGCTATAAACCTGCCTAGAGCAGGCGGTCCACACAAACTGATTGTCTAAGAAGAAGAAGACTAGTGAGGGAGGCCACTGGGAATTGGGGAGGCTGTGCAGACACCAGTATATTTCACCAGTCACAGTTTTATAGGTGAGGGGCAAAGAGAAGAAAAGCATGTGACAAATTAGCTACTAGAGTTTGCCAGGAGACACATGAGAGACTACCCTGACGTCAGTTGGAAGAAGGTTCTAATTTTTGGACATCAGACTAAATTGCCTTGTTTGAACACTGCATATTATCAAAAACACACATTTTCCACACTGGAGTGTTGTGGTTGCAGAACCATGTTGTAGGAAAGCTTCTCTACAGTAGGCCCTGCAAGAATTATGAGGGTAGGGGGCAAAATGAATACTGAAAAATACAAGGAAATCCTAGAGGGAATCCTGATGTTGCCTGCAAGAAAGTGGAACTTTGGTAGAATATTTGTTCTCCAGCAACAGAAAGACCCCAAGCATAGAAGCTAAAGTTGTACAGGAATGGCTTCAAAGCAACAATGTCACTGCCCTGGAATGGCCAAATCAGAGTCCAGATGCCACTCCAGTAAAGAATTTGTGGCTACACTTGAAAAAAGTTGTTCACTCACAGTGGCTGAAGTGGAATGAAAGAACTGGTGGTATTCCCTGTTGTTTCATCTTCTTCATTCTCCTCCTACATATACAGTATAATGTTCGAGACGCAATGCTGATTTTACAGATCCTCAGTGGACCTTCTCTCTTGGATGTCCAAAATCTCACGTAAAGGAAAGATATTTTTGTCTACATATGTTTTGGTAGCAGGGTTTGCAGTGTGAGAAGTACAAGTATAGAGTACCTGTTTACGATTCCCATGTGACCCAGCAGAGCTTGAGCTGTTTTGCAATGAAGAATGAAGAAAAAAAGCAGTGTCCAGATATGCAAAGCTGAAAAAGAGAGACCTGAGCACAGAAACTCAGGGCTGTCGTGGCTTCCAAACAGGCATTTACTAAATACTGACTGAAGAAAGTAGGTGAATACTTATCCAGTCATACAATACAATACAATACAGTTTATTTTTGTATAGCCCAAAATCACACAGGAAGTGCCGCAATGGGCTTTAACAGGCTCTGCCTCTTGACAGCACCCCAGCCTTGACTCTCTGAGAAGACGAGGAAAAACTCCCAAAAAAACCTTGTAGGGAAAAAATGGAAGAAACCTTGGGAAAGGCAGTTCAAAGAGAGACCCCTCTCCAGGTAGGTTGGGTGTGCAGTGGGTGTCAAAAGAAGGGGGTCAATACAATACAATACACAGAACAGAACAAATCCTTAATACAGCATAAAAATAAAAAAATAAAAAATAAAAAAAGATAAAAAATATTTTTTTTTTTTAAAAGTCATCTATTGTCTGTTTTATATTTGTAATTAATTTACATCATTTTGCAGAGATCGCTTCTCAATTTGACATTAAAGAGTCTTTTTCTGTTGATCAAAGTAAAAAAGTCAAATTAAATCTACTGTGATTCAATGTTGTATAACAATAAAATGTGAAGGGGTGAATACCTTTTTATAGACACTGATATTTTTGAATAGGTTTTGTAGAGTTTAGGATTTCTGGTCTTCCAATTCCAGTAAAAAAAATCATAATAGTTGTATGTTGTAGGAGGCACATGGGATGGACAGGCATCCTGGTAGGAAGTCTGGAAGATCCCATACCCAGATGGACACATTTTAAGTGAACAACTGGAGGCCCCAAGTAAACAGAAAGGTATCCTGGCCAAGAGAGGGGAAGATGGTGCACCCAGGCCAGGCTGCCCTAAAGGATGGATATATATCCCAGCCAGAGATTCCCTACCCATATTGGAGGCCCTGGGCAAATGGACAAGTGTCCCGACCAGACACATGATTCTAGTACCTTCCCTGGATGGGATTAAAGAGAAAGACAGGGTAGGACCATCTATAATATAAAGGGATGTTTATCCCCCCTCCCCCCCAGGCCCATTAGGGAAACAGCAGGGAATGCTGGGAGTTGTAGTCTAGCAGCACAGTCCTGTTGGGGTCCATTGGTGCCCCAAGAGGGCACTGCAAAGAGATATATCCTTCACTATATTGGACTTCCATCATGACCCAAAAGTACTGCTATCATGCAGCAGCCCTGGCACCGGAAGTACTCCTGGGTCCTCAATAAAAGGGACTGCACTCCCTTGTCCAGGCGAATTGGAGCTGGGAGAAAGGAAGGCAACACTCAACTGGAGGAGGGCAGTGTGGTGATGAGAGGAGAGATTAATTGTGGAAGAGAGATAACCTGTGCTTTGTGCTTTTGTTACTTTGGAAGTATTTGGTTTATAAACTATCCATCCATTTTCCAACCTGCCAAATCCAAACACAGGGTCGCGGGTGTCTGCTGGAGCCAATCCCAGCCAACACAGGGCACAAGGCAGGAACCAATCCTGGACAGGGTGCCAACCCACTGCAGGGTTTATAAACTATTCTTTATTTAAACCCAGGACTATAATGTGTCATCGTGTTTGGGATTTGGGGCTCGCTGGTGCCCTTGTTCCATCAGTTTATTTTTTATGTTTATTTTTCATTTTTAATGGTTATATATATTGATATATTTACTAGCCATGGTACCTGCAGAAGAAAGGTAATAGAATAATTAAAAAATATTAATCTCTTGCCCTACTTGTACTTTCAGCACCTTTTCTCTGTATTTGCGTGTGTGTGTGAATGTGTCTTCTCTGGCACTCCTTTTCACAAGTGTTTTTCCTTAAAGCCTGCTTCACAGACTGCCATTGTTTTCAAGGTGCCTTTCTTGCCTCCTGTGCAGTTTTCTACTTTGCATCTTTGGAGGCGACTCTCTCAATGTGTGCCTTTACTCCTCCTCCTCCTCCTCCTGGGTCTCATAATCGCATTTCCTCTTTTGTGGTGTCACCAAAGCCAAACTGTCCAATCACACCAAAGCTAAATTGACCAATCAGATAGCTCTGCAGGACTGGACACATAGACTTTAGAGTATCATCATATAGTAGATTTTTAGTTTTCATTGCATATTTGTTCCTGCTGGTTTCATTCTATCAATTCCTCTATTTTTGCTGCCTGTTTCTGCACCAGTTGGGCCTTCCAAAAAAATGCATTTCAACTGAAATATTGTCATGTTTTAAAAATGTTCACTACAATCAGTCATTTAAGATGTACAGTAAGTGGATAATGCACAAGGTCACTTTAACCCTTAACAAAGCAAATAAGCAGTAACAACTGAATGGTTTCTGATTTTTGTCCTTGAAAGTAAAAATGTTGTTACTGTCAGTTATTATGTGTAAACCATCTTGTAAAACAGCAGTTAAATAACTACTTAATCCAAAAATTATATATTTTTATATGTTACTTTCCCCTTGCCGTATGTAGTGATGGCTGAGAAAAATTTCAATCTCATGTTTTAATGGAGAACTAAGGTCACAAAAGTTTAATGGTGCTTGAAAGGGGGCCAGTGGGGAACCAATATTGAATAGCAGCAAACGATATAAAAATGCCCATAAAAAAAGCTTAAGTTACTTGTGTCACATGTCATTTATCATTTCATATGCTCACTGACGTGATATTGTTAAAATATTTTAAATCAGAGCAGTCCATTAAAGTGAAACACATTCACACGGGATAAAGCTTTTGAATTGACTGTTGAGGGAGAGAGGCAGATCTTCAATTCAAAAGCTTTTCAAAGAGTTCAAAGAGTTTTCCTTTAAAATAACAGCAGATTTTTTTAGATCCGTTTAGATAATTTGGTGTAATTTATGTATATGATATAGTAATTTGATTTTGTAGCATTATTTAAAGAAAAGGGAGCAAAATTTCCTAGTATTTTCCTAAATTTTAGGTTCACTCAAGTTAGAAAGCCTTAATAATGTGTGTACATTTGCTTCATTTCAATACAATCCAAGCAATTACTGTTTGGCATATTGTGTGGCATATTCTTGGCGGATGTTCACATAAGAAGTATTTTTAATGTAAGAGACGCCACCAGAGTAGTTAGATAATCTAATTCATCCAAATGTAGAAAGAATATGTCATCATCATATTATTCCGTTTGCCCTCCGCGTTTGTAAATTAAAAAGGGTCCCAAAATTAATAGCTAGTAAAGGCAAAATGACATTTATAGTAATCGCTTATTAGACTGCACCTTTTCCTTTTTTAAACTTCACGGAAGACTACATTTTTTTATGCTTTAGTCATCAAATGTTCACAAAAATATGCACATCTTTATTGCTACATCATCTGCCTGTGGAAAACTCACATTGGCTTAACTAAAGCTGCACATACTGTAAATGAAATGTAATTGTACCAATGCACATATGCCAATGAATTAAAAATACTCTGAATATTGCTTCTCGGAAATGTGTTTGTAATTAGCACTTGATAAAATTGATCAAATTTAGATATAATCTATACTAATAAACGGCAAAGCCCTCACTCACTCACTGACTCACTGACTGACTGACTGACTCATCACTAATTCTCCAACTTCCCGTGTAGGTAGAAGGCTGAAATGTTGCAGGCTTATTCCTTACAACTTCCTTACAAAAGTTGGGCAGGTTTAATTTCGAAATTCTACGCGTAATGGTCATAACTGGAAGCTGTTTTTCTCCATTTACTGTAATGGAGATGAGCGTGAAACCCGTGGGGGCGGAGTTTCGTGTGACATCATCACGCCTCCCACGTAATCACGCAGTAGGTAGAAAACCAGGAAGAGGCCCAAAAAGCGCTGAAGAAAACATGCATTATATAATTGAGAAGGCAGCGAAACAATAAGAAGCGAGCGAGTGACATATACAACCATATTCATGAGTTCTGCTACTTCGGAAACAAAGCACGATGTAAACCTAAACTTTAAATTAAGTTCATAGACAGGCTGCCGCTAGCGTTTGTAATTTAGTGCCTGCCCATATAAGGCCGTCCGTCAGCGGCAATCCAATAGAAACACTGCCACGGGTAAATATTCACGGGTGAAGGACTGTGCTTATGCAGAGGAAGATGAGATGGTCAGGGTGGTGTTTGGCACAAACTCAGCGAAACTGCGAGAGAAAGTTTTAACTGCCGGGACTTAGGTAACATTAGATACAGCCATGGACATAGCACGACATGGCACCAGCACAGCTGGGAAACTTCGATGCATGTACACCGAGCGGCTCACGTGAACTGACGCAGTGCACAGACAAAAAGCAACAGTTCCAAAGAGCGCTGAACAAAAACCGAATTACACAATTGAAAAGGCAGCAAAAAAATATGAAGCGTCTGATACATACAAGCATATTATTCATAACTGCAGCTACTGCAGAAACAAAGCACACGGTGGAAAAAGTGAATGTCCCGCTAAAGGAAGACAGTGTTAAAAAAAAAACCCGTACATGCAGTGTGTCAGGTCTCAGATAAAGAAGAAGACGAGCTGTTTATTGATGCAGTAAGAAACAAATCTTTTTCATAGCTTCTTTAACACACTACGTCTCCGCTGCGATACGCGGGTATATATATATGTATATTTATACCCCAATCTACATACTCGAATAATGAATACTTTATTCTCAATCAATGATTGTTTTGGTAAAGCCATACTCAGTGTATTCATTAGATGAACGGTAAAAAAGTAAGAGCGAGGGGAGGGTGACTTATTGAGGCATGCAGGCAAAACCACAATAGCACGCGGGCTCGATGTACGAAAAAATATATCTTTTCAAGTTCTATTTAGTCCATATGTGTCAAACTCAAGGGCCACGGGCCACATCCGGCCCGGCGTGTAATTATATCCGGCCCGCGAGATCATTTTATATACTGTATTATTGTTATTAATGGCCCGGGTATATGAAGCGCTGGTAACACAATAAACTACAGATCCCATAATGCAGCGCTTCAGCTGCCTTGCCGAACACTTACCGCGTTAATCAAGTCTAGCTTATGAAGGTGCAAGTTATTGTGAAGCTAGCCCACACGATGCCAAAGAGAAAAGGTCATTCTGAACATAGAGCCTTTAAAAACCGATGGGAGGCTGAGTATATGTTTACTGACATTGCCGGTAAACCCGTGTGTCTCATTTGTGGAGCTAATGTGGGTGTAATTACAGAATTTAATCTAAGACGGCACAATGAGACAAAACATCACGGTAACCTGAAAGACCTGAATGCAATGCAGAAGATACAGAAAGCAGAACAATTAAATAAGAATCTGACACTTCAGCGGACGTTTTTACCCGTGCACAATCACAAAGTGATTTCAAGTGAAGGTGCTTTTATGGGAGACACAAATTCACCAGTGCAACTTGCCCCACTTTCCCTGTTGCCAAGTAATGTTGAACCAAGTCGTCACTACGGTGTTCCCAAATATGCACTTTGCTGATAAACTGAGTGCACTGAGTTTGCACGGCGCTTTGGTGACTTTGAAGAACAAAAAAAGTCCGTCTACATGCGGCTCGAACCCTGTGCATGTTTGGTAGCACATATCTGTGTGAGAAGCTCTTCTCAGTGATAAAGACTAACAAAACAGCACACAGGAGTCGCCTCACTGATGAGCACCTGCAGTCCATCCTGAGAATTTCCACAACACAGAACCTCACACCAAACATAAACGAACTTGTTGCCAAAAAAAGATACTAGGCGTCCAGCTCTAAAATGACATATGAGCAAAGACAACTGAATGATTTGATTTGTTATTGCTGAAAGGAACACATTTTATTTATATTTCCAGGTTTTGTTATGCAGCATGTTCATATTTGAATTTGTATAATTTTGACAGGATATATTTTTATGGAGAGCAAAATCTTTTGGGATATTTAAAATCTAAGTTTATTTTTTATATAAAATTACATAAGAGTAAAGAAATTTGAATGTTTGTTCTTTTAACGTTTACTTTATTTCTAACTTGTATAATTTAGACAGGATATATTTTTATGGAGAGCAAAATATTATAAGTTGTTTAAGGTTTGAGTTGATTTATTCAGGAATAATATTCCTGTCTGTGTTTACCATTCCTACCAAAGATATTTCTGTCGACTAAATAAAAATTCCTTCTATTTAAAATTTAAATAGAACTTGAACAAATACGATAGTTCATAATATCCATGCAGACTTGCACGTAAGAGCGGGAGTTATCCGTTTTAACAATAATAATAATTCATTACATTTATATAGCGCTTTTCTCAGTACTCAAAGCGCTATCCACACAGGGAGGAACCGGGAAGCGAACTCACAATCTTCCACAGTCTCCTTACTGCAAAGCAGCAGCACTACCACTGCGCCACCTGTGAGGACAAGCAGTGTATTGCACTGATACGAAATAGCTGTGTGTGTATATATGTAGATATGTATGTATATGTATATATATGTTTATATATGTGTGTGTGTATGTGTATATATATATGTATTTGTGTATATATATGTGTGTGTATGTATGTATGTATGTATGTGTGTATGTATATGTATGTGTATATATGTGTGTGTGTATATATATGTGTATATGTATAGATATGTATATATATATGTTTATGTGTGTGTGTGTAAATATATATATATATTTATTTATATATATATATATATATATATATATATATATATATGACAGCAACACTCATCACTCACAACAGTGACAAAACAATTACATTGACAATCATGTTACGTTATTTTCAAAATGTTTCCTTTTCTTTTTCATTGCTTCTTTAACACACTACTTCTCCGCTGCGAAGCGCGGGTATTTTGCTAGTTTGATATAAAGACAGAAGTGTTGGCCTACTTCATGACATTACATAACATCACATGTATTATTAAGAAAGGCCAGCAGAGAATGTTATTTTTATGTCTGCTGAGGAAATTCAATCTCCCTCATACAATATTGGTCCAGTACTACACAGCCATCATCGAGTCCATTCTGACCTCATCTATAACTGTCTGGTTTGGTGCTGCTTCTGTTCAGGCTAAGGCCAATCAGCAGCGCATCATCAAAGCCTGTTTAGTCATCCATTTTGTTTCAAGCCTGACTCTAGATAAATGTTTTGAGCAATCTGAGGTCAAAAGAAGCACCATGCCCGAACAAACTTATCAGGACAGCTTGCTCCATCACAGGGCGAGCCCTGAATGCACTGGAACCTGTTGTAAAAAAGGGGATGATTTCAAAATTGAATGCCATCGTGAAAAATACCCTCCATCCCATCCAAGAGGTGCCTTCTTGAAGCACTTCTAGCTATAGGCTCATTTCCCTTCCTCTGGGGGTCTTTTCTGCCCTCTGCTATCAGGCATTTCAATGCGTACATCTGAGGAAATGTCTATGTGTGGAAGTGTGTGTGTCTGTCTGTCTGGCCCGGAAGTGAGAGGTGGTGTCGGGGTAAGGGCTCCACCTCTGAGGATACATAAGCGAGGCGAGCACGTCGGCAAAGTGAAACCTCCGAAGAAAGAGTAACTCACTTAGCTGCTAATACAGAAGTGAGGTGAGCACATCGGCAAAACCGTATCCCTTTTACTTTTCCTCCCGCCGTTAATACAGAAGCGAGGCGAGCATGCCGGCAAAAGGAAGCCTCCGAAGAAAAACAGTAGCTTAGCCACTAAGGTACAAACGATGCAAACACGTCGGCAAACAAAATCTCCTAGGAGAGAGACTCCCAGAGTAGTTCCTTTCAATTACCTGACATCTCTACATTTCAATTTTTTTTCTGATGATTTCAATAGTTTATAGGACAAAACTAGTATATTATATAAGAAGATAAGCACAAATGCAAGAAAAACTTTGGAGAATCCACCCCGTGTACTTGGAAAATACAGCAAACAAACACAATGGAGTCCGTAATGTGATTGAAAGGAATACAAAGGGTATGATGGCTTCAACCCTTGATCTGGCGTAACAACACATTCAATCAAGCCCATCGACTGCCTCCCATGTGCACATGTGTGATTTTATATACAAATGTAATGTATATACAGCATATAATATACGTAAAATCATATTACACTTGCACACATTCAGACAGGGTCAATTCTATGTTAAATTCTAACTCTACCAATTTTTCCCTTCAGTACCCTTCCTAAATATATTGCCAGTTTTACACACATGAGATGTGGTTTTACAGATACTGTAATGTTAAATGGGATTTTAAGTAAAAAAGAATGATTGCATGATTAATTGAATGAGAAAGTGAATGGCCATTAAATAGGTTTTTTTTTATGATTTCCAGTTGTTCACTTAAAATGTGCCCACATCAAGAAATACTTTATTTGTTTTCTCTTACTTTGACACTTAACTTTGCTAAATGAGACTAAAAAAATTTTTGGAATACTTTACTGTTAGTAGCACCCCTTTCATTAAACATTCCTGAAGATGCCGGAGGGAGATGATGACTAATCAGAGCTTAATGATGCACCCGTCCTGGGAGCATTCGATAATTTGTAGTTCTTGGACTTTATGGCTTTCACAAATTAAGATCATTTCTGATGTTCTGATGTTCTATATTTAGATCTAAGGCAAGAATTTAAACCAGAGGGGGAAATGGGCCTTAGCCAGGGCAGAGTTGAAAACGTTATTCAGAATGGAGGCTGGAGAAGGGGGGTGAATATTTGGAAACACATTATTTTGCCTGAAGGGGCAGAATAAAAGGTTCATCGGGTTAAGCAAATGTTAAGAGGAATGTGATTTTTTTACTTACTTGCACTCTGTTACTTTTGTTACCTTTATACTAGGAGAGCAAAATAATAATTAAAGGTTGTGTCTCTTTTTTATGTGTTGTTTTTATTAACTGTAAGGTATTTTCCAAACATGTCCCAGCTAAGTATGCAACTTAGAAATGACAGCAAATAAATTCTAAATGCCAATCCATTCATTTTTCAAACTACTTAACCCTATTCAGCGTCAGGAAGGATTCCATTCTGGCGGGCACTAGGCAGGGACCAAAATTGGCCAAACTGCAAGTCCATTACAAGTCCTACCCACAAACAAGCCTACCTGGATCCAAGTTTGAATTGCTATTCCTCCTAACATGAATGTCTCTGGGAATGTGGGAAGAAAACAGAAGCAGCCAAAGACACAAACGTTATGAGAAACTCCACACAGACCATAAGCAGGCACTGAATTCAAACTCAGGATACTGGATCCATGAGACAACATTCAAGCACCATGCTGCCTCAAGATATAAGTAATATTGTGCTGTGTGTAGTGCCTGTGCAAAGTACTTACCCACCAGGTAGTTTTCACATAGATAGTTTGAACTTTATTTATCCCCAGGGAGAAATTAGTCTTTTTAGAGAAGCTGTTTAACTAAATAAATACATAAATAAATATATATACAAACACACACCAAAATAACAAAAAAGGAAGAAAACTTTAAAAGTGCAGTGATGTACTATACAGGCGTATTGTTGTTGGCATATAGGAGCTCCTGTAGCATTTCTTGTCACACTTGTGCTGAATAATTTGTTGACTGAAAGTCCTCAATGTTAGTGTGTCACAGAGAGGATGTGCAGCATTGGCCATAATGGCACTCAGCTTTGTTTTAATTCTTTCCTTTGCTACAACCTCCAGGGGGTCCACAGTGCATCCTACAACTGAACTTGCCTTTAAAATAGCTTGTTAATTCAGCGGACCTTTCTTGAAGTGATGTTACCAGTCCAGCATAGCACACGGTGGTTTTAATTTGTCTTTTTTGTCACTGATCAGCAGAAAGTTTAGTAAGGTGACTATGATTATTTATATGAGGTTTCTCCAGTCACACTAGTGCCCACCCACATCCTAAAGATGTAACATTTAGGTAAAATGGTAAATTGGTCTGATAAGTCTGGACTGGAGTCTCTCCAAGGGTTTGTTTAATTCCATTAGTCTGATGTTGTTTGGATGGGCTTTGGCTCTCCCAACCCGGCACAGAAATACTGTAAATCAAACATATAGAGATGGGTAGATTATCATTCATTAGTTGTAGTAGTTTGATGTAAACTGTTGTACACATATGTAAAACCCAAAACAGTTTTCATGCTATGCAGGCTGGTGCTTGTACAGTATGTTGCTTCATTCAATTAGGAAGTTAGATGCATTAGTGAAGATGAATTTCCCTCTCAGATACGGACAAGGACGTGCTAATGTTACCGCAAATACTTCATAAAGCACTTTTGTGAAAATTAATTTCTGTGTTTTCCCTTTATAATGGAGATGTTTTCATCTTTCATTTTGCATTAATGTCAAGAATGTACAGGTAATATTTAAAAAACTGTTATGATAGGTGCACTGCTTGGTGCCACCTGGACTGGGTGGAGAAAGCCACCAGACCACAAAGAATTGTTGGGATATTTGAGTGAAAAACAACTCCCACAGACTTTAAGCCTCACCACAGGGAGGGGGATTGCCTAATTTCTTTATAAATCTCTCCTTCCCACTTCTGCTTGTTTCTTTCTCTCAGCCTTACACACGACTCTCTGTAAACTGTCATTAGATATATCCTTGTGCTCCCACCTAACACCCAAAGATCTCTTGTGCAGAACGGACATTCTTTATCTCAGTCACCTTTTTTCCAGGGTCAGTAGTCATATCCTTGAATACTTCATTCAAAAGAATGGTCTTTTGGAGTTGCTCCTATGATGATTGTCCTTCTTTTCACTTCTCAGCTCCATTAACCCACTCCCATGTTCCTAGCTAATGCTTCAAAGGTAAACCATAGGGGTGGCTTCCATATACAGTAGGTACATTGAGCTTATCGGTTTGCTGAGGTTTACGTTCATCTTTTAAAACACAATCAGTAATGCTGTCAGGCTGTAGTTACACTTCAATAAATCCTTCAACCTCGAAAAACCTCCCTCTCAGTTCATATAAGGAAGAAAATGTTACCGTATGTTCAAATTAATAACACCGGGAAAGTAGTGTGACACATTAGAGCACTGCTGCCCTAAGGATTTAGTATCTTGGGCTTGAATCTTGTGACACGGACTGACTGTGTGGACTTTGCATATTTTCTCTGTGTCTGCATTGCTCTTTTCTGGGTAATCATGTTTCTCTCCCACATTGCCCAGTTTTCTAAGATTGCCTATTCTAATTTGGTGCAGTCTGAGTACTGGGTGTATTGGGGCCCTGTTCAGGATGGTTTCTCCCTTAGATTCGATAGGCTCCAGCAAACACTCTTCCCAAACGCTCAAACCTGAATTGGATTCAGCAGGTTAGAAAATACTATGTTTGTAAAATGTCTCTGGTGAAACTGCTTGCACTGAGACCAATAATGGACACCTTCCTTCTTTGAATTGAGAAAACATTACAATCATATGCCAAGCACAGACATACCCTGTATTGGAAGGAAAAATGAAAGCCAAAAGGCACTTCACTAAGTTTAACAGAGCTTGAAGTCAGTCAAATCTCAGCTGACACTCCGGCCTTATCTCAGAATGTGACCTTCAGCAAATCTCTCATGCTTGTAGTGGTATGCATGTCTAAAGAGTCAAGGCTTTTTACTGCCACACTGCCGAAGCTGAGAGCTAATCTTGATTTTCTGTAAAGTGCTTTGAGATCTAGGGATTTACACTATAAATATATATAGATTTACACTGTACACTTGAACGGCTGCATCAGCCGCACTGATGTCTCTTTTTAAGTACTCACTAACAAGAGGAAAGCCCACGCTCCCCACATCTACTTCTCTTATGGCATACAGATGATGGCTTAACGGATCCCAAGAAAAACAGTATTAATAATGTCAAGTGACTTCCATTTAGGGCTTCCAAAACTAAATAAAACATTAGATCCCGCTTGTCATTTCAGAAGTTTTTTGTTCCCCCTGACAGTCAATCAGATGGATCAAATGCTTTAATTAGAAAGAAAATTCCATGTGCACTCGCCTTAAATTTGTTGACAATATTATTTCTCCTGGTTCGCCTATTCTCCTGGCTGTAAATAAGCCTTTCGTGCCTCACAGTTGGTAATTATTTATTTCATCTGTCTCTATAAAGCTTCTCCAATTAGCTACCCAGGATAGAATTTTCACCAGCGTGAGAAACAAGCAATGTTTATTGCTGTGTCTCTGGGATTATTATTGTTAATTTGGAAAATTTACGATGCAAATAATTATGCATACAATAGATCTGAGCGATTATACAGTGCATCATTAATAGCATGTCATGTCAAATGATTTTCTAACCCGGTTAATCCGTCCAGGGTTGTGGAGGGGCTGCAGCCTATTCCAGTTAGCACAGGGTGCAAGGCAGGAACAAACCTTGGATGAGGTGGCAGTCCATCACAGAGCCAACACACACACACAGCAAACACGTCACCTCTTCACCTAACCTGCAGGTCTTTGAACAGTGGGAGGAAACTGAAAAGGGGGAGAACATGCAGATTTCATGCAGGGAGAAATATTAATAATAAAAAAAAAAAATTAAAAAAAAAACACCTTAAGAAATTTTCAGTGTTCTTTTGAGGGTGATGAATCCAAACCTGGTGACAGAATTGCTTTATCATGTCCATTTTTTGATAGATAAAGGTTTAAACTGAAAGAATGCTATTTTGGAGAAAAAAAATAATATATTTTGAAAATACATTATTTAGACTTGAAAAAATTGTAAATAACAAACAGAATTGTTTTAAATATAATTATTACTGACTTTTTAGTTTTTTTTCCTATTATAATCCTTTGAATGTGATTCATGGTGTAATGACCAACAGATGTCTGTTAACATAGACTCACTCCACTTTCCACTATACTGTCTCTCAGTTTCAGTCATATCCTGAAAGATCCTCTCCCTGTGTTCATCAGAAACTGCTCCCTCATTCTCGTGGAAAAACGCTGGGTTCATGTTCAAATGTTTAACCCCACCTTTTTAATCCACTTGCCCCTTACACCCACCTATCCCTCCCCTGTCCTTATTTGCTATATATTGCCTTTGATTCCTGTATGTCTAATTATTTTTCTCTGATGATGACACCTGGTAGGTTGTTGAAAGCTTTGGAATAAAAAACTGTTTTATCATAGGTGATATATAAATATATAAATATTGTCACAAGAATGGACAGGAGACAAAAAAAGGTTTGGGACATCCACCTGTATATTATGCCCTGGCTGCAAAGGGGTTGGATTTTGTGGAGTTATGTGTGGTTCAAAGTGCAAAATAGAATTGATAACATGTAGCAAAGATGACGGCTTTAAAGGTCTGGACAGGAAGTGATGTCATCATTGGAAGTGCCATCATCACGGCACCGGAAAACGGAAATGACATCGTTTGGGCAGGAAGAGACTTCATCTCTCTTTCCTGTGAATGGTCTGCAGATGATTGAGAGAAAAAGTCAGTGCACCTAGCCACCCACTGGTTAGACATGGAATTGTCACTATTCGAGCCCTTTAGCTGCCTCCTATGTGCACGTATGTGACAATATATATATGTGTGTGGGTGTGTGTGTATACTATGCATATATATATATATATATATACACATACACACACAC
>JANRMT010062814.1:40386930-40407442 GCA_026402145.1 Polypterus bichir lapradei
TAGATAGATAGATAGATAGATAGATAGATAGATAGATAGATAGATAGATAGATAGATAGATAGATAGATAGATAGATAGATAGATACTTTATTAATCCCAAGGTGAAATTCACATAATCCAGCAGCAGTATACTGATACAAAGAAACAATATTAAATTAAATAGTAATAAAAATGAAAAAAGTTAGCATTTACTCCCCCGGGTGGAATTGAAGAGTCGCATAGTGTGGGGGAGGAACGATCTCCTCAGTCTGTCAGTGGAGCAGGACAGTGACAAAAGTCTGTCACTGAAGCTACTCCTCTGCCTGGAGATGACACTGTTCAGTGGATGCAGTGGATTATTCATGATTGACAGGAGTTTGCTTAGTGCCTGTCGCTCTGCCACAGATGTTAAACTGTCCAACTTTACTCCTACAATAGAGCCTGCCTTCTTAACAAGTTTGTCCAGGCGTGAGGCGTCTTTCATCTTTATGCTGCCACCCCAGCACACCACCGCGTAGAAGAGGGCACTCGCCACAACCGTCTGGTAGAACATCTGCAGCATCTTACTGCAGATGTTGAACGATGCCAATTTTTTTGGATTTTTTGGAGTTTGGACAATTTATGAGTGTAAGATCTCCAGATGAAATACTAATTTATGTGTGTGAGTATAAATGTAGAAATCATTGATTTCATGACTTTATTAGGCAGATGATGTAATTCATCAAGTAATTCATGATGTAACAGCACTACGCTCTAGTGCCCAAAATCCGACCACATTCTGCTCCAGGCAGTTGTGAGCTCCAGCACTGCATAATTTACAGATGAAGCACTACATGCAAGTCTGGGATATGACAGGAAAGCAGATAACATGAAGGGAATTAGAATTAGCTCACTGAGCAGGAGTTCAGGTTAAGAATTCTGAAGTTGGGGGGCAAAAGTGCCGGCTGTTGTGCTGCCATGCTGCCTATCATATGCTGTAAATATCTGATAATAAATAAAGTGAACAATAAAGTATTACAAATTTCAACAGCACGCCATCTAGGGTGGTGTCAAAAAGATGAATTAAGCAATGTTTTGTTAGATTTGTCCTAATAAAAATGAAAATTCAATTTTTGAAAGCTGTCAAGCTTTTTAAGGAATGAAAGAAAGAAGACATTCTTTAATATATTTAAGCAAAACAAAAAAAACACTACTTGACTGTTTTCCTAAGTAAAGTAGCTTCAAACAGAAAAGAAACTTGCATGTTTGTGTGCATACGTGTGCTTTAAATCCTTCAGTACAATTGCTTCATTCCCTGTAATGTAAACTAGCGGGTGCTGACTAAAACATAAACATTCATTACATTACCAAGTGAAATGTGCTGTTTTTTCCCCTTTTCCTCTTTTGTTTGATTTTTTTTTTCTAATTAGGTAACCCTCAAGTTGTCCTCTATTTCAGATCAGTAAATCTTCACTAGTTCTCCAAAAGCGTCTTTGTTTCTGCAGTGTAATTTTCAAATCAGCCTCGTTCAAATCTGTTTTTTTTTAGTAGGGGTACAAACAGCCTGAAAGAGTAAGGATATCTGAGGAAAAAAAAAAAAACAGCACTCCGCTTGACTTTCACTGCTGGTTTATCTTCTCGTTTTCAAGAGGCTGTACAGACATCAAGAGGCTTACTATCATCAGCATCATTCAAATGAAAATCCCCAGCTCAACAGAAAGAAAAATGAAGACAAATTTCTTGCCTGTCGTTGAGTTCTTGGCCCTTCGACTGAGTTCATTTGCTTTGGTTTGGAAAAAAGACATTCAAGGGCTGGATGGAATTTTCTGAATAACAGTCCAACATTTAAATGCAGACAGACTAACAGTGACAGTTTTTTATTTACAAAAACGAATCCAAGAAACAATTTAGCAATAGTAAATGACCCCTGTTCTGTCTATTTCTCTCAGGGAAAATCAGACTGCATGAATAAATACACACGTAGGGAGAAGGAGCACCTGTAAACTACACATGGACAGAACTGTCTAGAAGATTTTTTTGAGTTATTTAAAAGATCTTAAACTTGACCGTCAAATCTGTTTAACTTTTTGGATTGTCTCTGGGTGTTTCCAGTTTAAAGAACATTCTCAATGGTGTCTATTCATACTACATGCTACGCTACTTTTATACACATGTGTATAAATGTAAATTAAATCTAAGTAAATATGCAAGAATAGTCAAAGATAAATGTGCATAACAATTTAAACATAAACAAAAGTGATCTTTTAATCATTGGTTATATGTACTGCTCACCACAAACATCATTAACCTACACAGCTTGTAGTTGACTATTAGTCTGTTTAAGTTCAGTCTGCTGCAGTGGGCTGGCACCCTGACTGGGGTTTGTTTCCTGCCTTGCACCCTGTGTTGGCTGGGATTGGCTCCAGCAGACCCCCGTGACCCTGTAGTTAGGATATAGCGGGTTGGATAACGGAGTGATGGAAGTTCTGTCTGTCTCCATCAGCTTCCTCTTTCATTGACAATATTTTTCTAATGATAGGACTGCCATTGTTTATTTATTTTTTTTGGTGGTGGCACATTCTTAATGCAACAGTGATATACGATTATGTAAAACTCCTATCAGGATTGCCATTTCTTATAAAGTTGGCCCCAACACAATGTTGCTCTTCTTGACTCAAATTACCTTCCTGTTCAATATGGAAATTTTCACACACGGATTCTACTGGTTTGCTCATTTGTTTTGTTGTTGAATAAATAATGCCACAGTAAAATCTGCTGTGTATTGTTTATGAGGACTACAGGAGATGTGATATGAAAACCATATAAATGAAAGAGGGTGTATTCATGTAAATTAATAATTCATTACATTTAAATAGCTCTTTTTCAAACTACTCAAAGCACTTTACATAGGCAGCGGGGTACCTCTTCGACTAACAGCCTTATCTAGCATCTCCCTGGATGATGTGACGACAGCCATTCTTGTGCTCATCACACATTAGCTAATATGTAGTGAAGGGGTGAGAGAGATAGTTAGCCAGTAAGAGTCAGGGGATAATCAGAATGACCAGGCCATGGTGGGAAATTTACCCAGGACATCAGGGTACACCTTGTATGAAAGATGACAAGGGATACTTTATGAGAACATTGAGATAGGACCTTGGTTTTACATCTCATCTGAGGAAGGATGCCAGTTTAGCACAGTGTCCCTGTCACTGCATTGAGGCATTGGGATCCACACAGAAACCACAAAGTAAGTCCCCATGTTGGCCTTGGAAGCAACCCAAGCTTTTCCTAGATGGTCTCCCATCCAAGTAATGGCTGGGCCCAAACTTTTATAGCTTCAAGTAATGACCTGTTCTTAAGTACAGGGGGCTACTGGCTGCCATTATCACATCACTATACCCCATGGAATAACACAGACAGAAGGAGGGAATAAGGAGCAGGACAAGGGATTTAGACAGAAAATTGACCTTGTTTGTGTTACCAGCCACAGGCCTAGGGGAACCTGGGCCAGGTACAAGCCACTGTTGCTACAGGGTGTAGCCACAGCGATTTGGTGAAGAAAAGCATAAAAAGAAGCAGGCAGCTGTCACAAATCTCAGACCATACTTCTCTGTTCTATTCTCATTTACCCAGAAATATATAAATGCTTCAATCTCAGCATAGATCAACATGATGATCAGTAAAACAATGGTGCATGCCAATTTCCTCATCAGAACAACAGTGTATAAACATTTACTTTGGTTCAACAATAGTATTGTCAGCTATCAAGAAGTACCTGATTAGAAACCAATATCCCCAGAATTCGTTCATTTACAAAGGAAGCAGGCAGTTGTGTATCACCACATTCATTGTGTGTGAATGAGATACTAATCAAAGCAGTCCGATTTTTCAAAACAGGTGACTGTTTTGCAAGGCAGGTAAATATCTATGTCCTGTAGATAGCCATGAACAATAACCTTTAGCAGAATTTTCCAGGAATTTTGTCTTTTCTTTAAAACACTGAATTCTAGCCCATTACACTTTTAACTGGGAAGGGTGAATAAATGAAGTGATAAAAGGAAAACACTATCCTAAATTGTAGTGAAAATTCAGAATACACAAAACACAAAGTTATAGAGCTTAACAAGCGAGAGAGCAGATATTAGAACAGAAGACAGCTCTGACGATTTCTTTGGGAATAAAAAATGAACCAGTGGAGAGCCAAAAGGACAGAGAAGTAGTCAAGCAAAGCAAGGGTTCCAAAACTGTGAGATCAAGTAACCAAGAAATTAGAAGCTGGACTCAAAATAAAGTCATAACCAGAAGCACAAACCTAGCACTAGGGCCTACTTGAAATAGAATCTAACTATGCATTGAGAGACAATGCATACTGTGACCGTTGAGTATATATGACATCACATCCTCGATCTCATTAGCACGATGATTGTCATAATGTGATGACTCCGAAAGACATCACATAAATACAGGAAACAAGATGTGAGCAATAATAAACTTTGTCAGATGAAATCAAAGTAAACCACAGAAATGAAGTCCTTGGATAAAATAAAAATACATAAAAATATGTGAATACCAATAATATAACAGTAGAAGCCAAAGGTTTTTGAATTGTGAACAATCTTCGACTATGCAGGAATTGCACGATGCTGAGCTGTATACCATCACGACTGTGACCTCACAAATCGGGCACCTCTGGTGGTCTCTAAATAGGAACTTCATAGGAACCTTCAACAATAACCTCATAAAATGGCAATGCTCATGGATAAGCTAGACATTGCGGGGAAAAAACAACTAAATCAAACAAAAAACAAACATTAGAAATTCCTTAAGCTTCAAAACCCTTTTTCATATGTATAACATGTGTCCAATAAAAAAAAAAAAACAGCTAAAAATGAAATAGGACAGCTAAACATAACAATGGGAGATCTAAATACAAAAAAAATCAAGTTTTAATAAAAGGGAATGAATAATAACAGACAGAAAAGCAATACAGCAGTCACAAAGGACACAAAATAAAGACCTATGTCCATAAGGCCTAACTACACAAACTGAAGGCCCCATCCACACTACTGAGTTTTCAATTAAATAGATACACATCACTCCCCATTTTTGCCTCTAGTTCACACTACCCTGGTATTTTCAACCCTTGAAAAAGGATACTTTTGAAAACACTTTACAGAGCAGTATACTTCTGAAAAGTCTCCGAATTGTGGTGTGGATGAGTGAAAACACAATTTTTCAAAAAAGCAGAATGTAATCGTGCTTTGAATCATTTGTGCTTATTAAGTGACTCTTTGCTGACTGGATCCTGCTCTTTACAACATCGTGTTACCTGATTACTCAACCTTCGCAGAAAAGAAAACATAACTTGGCAGACTCAGAGGAGTTGCTTTCTATGGCAACTGTTGTATTGCTTGCCTCTATGCCCCTAAATTGTATTTGATACAGTTTAAATCCTACATACATGTGCAAAAGGAAGATCATTTACTGGTTACAACACTGTTGTGAAAAATCCAGTGGCTGGCGGTGTCAGTTCTGTCTCTTCTTGGATTTTTTTCAGTGATACACACATTCCCAGGTTAGGCAAACATCTATGTCAGATATGTTTTTGATTATTTTAGTATGGAAAGAGATACAAATGATATGAAAATGTTAGTGTGGACAGATTGTTTTCATTAGCAGTATGGGCAGAGCTGAAGTCTCTCTTGATGACTACATTGTGGGGTGGATCATCTATTTGTATATCTTATAATAAAAGCAATTCCTGCTCACCCTTTCAGTGTCAACAATCTACCACAACTCTTGCACCATTTCTTTCCACAAGTTGAGCTTTTGTCCATCACTAACTCTCAACTTTGAGTTCACCAATCTGGTTACTGGGAAGATCTGGCCCTTAAACACTTCCGGGTATGATGTGGCAACCTTTTGGATGCCTGGATGATGTTTAAAACCCTTCTTGGTTTGAATGTATTTGAACATAACAAATGGGTGCTGGACTCTGCCTTCCAGTTCTAGGCACAAGGCAGGAAATCTATGAAGGATATCACAGGGAATGCTTGCTGACACCCACATTCACTGCTACAGGAGTACTAATCGGATTCAGCATATATTCTGACACTGACATTTTGGAGAAGTAAAAGAAAAACCAGAATACACAGAGCAAAATCCATGCAGATAGAGGGAGACTGCATAAACTCCACATGGACAACAACTGGAGACACAATTCAAACTTAAAGTTATGTTATTTTCAAGAACTTGGCCTGAGAGCATTACATCTTTAAGGTAAGCTTCTAATGACATAACTCATTCCTCTTTAAAAGCTGATCCAAAAATGAAAGCTGACTTCCAGTCTTAAATATCATTGAATCCCAAAGGGGTGATGCTTGAGGCATCATGGCGGAAATGATATTATGCATCTTCTGGGAGTTCTAGAAATGGAAGCGGATGACAAGCTAATGACTGTAGGACATCTTTATTCAGCCCCCTGTGTTTTCCTTCACCAGAAACCCTGAAACACTGTGCCTGACAATACATAAATATACCATATATGTACAAACGTGTAAACTGTTAGATAGAAAGATAGATAGACAGATAGATAAATAGATAGATAGATATTTTACATTATATGTACTGTATATAAGTAAATAAAACTGCATAGCATTGTACAGCTGACAATATATACGTACATATACACTACCAGCTTTTATATGCCAAAATTAAAAAAAGACAATATACAAACAAAAAGTAATGTAAAATAAATGAAGAAGACTCTAATTGACATTTTAAGCCAAAAAAGTCTTCCTATTTATTATTTCAGTCTATTAGAAAAACACCCTCTATTAAATTTCCCATGTCATAAGTACTGAACAGCTCACAAAATAGCTTTGTATAATTCATGCCAAAGAATTTCATGATTCCAAAGTAAATATGTTATTATGGGTAGTTAAAAGAATTGAGCCAATTTTAGTTTGTATTTTAATTAATTTTATTATGGAAAGTTTTTTGGAGAAAACATATTACTGTAGAGAAGTGAATGAGTCTAAATTGCCAGTCCAATGGGAGTAATTTGTCTTCTTACAGCGTGTTTTCTTATATAAGTGACTATTATATATTACAAAAAAACTGGGTAAGCTTTAATTCATTCCTAATTTAATGAGAATAAGTATAACTCTGCAAGATTTATCACAAAATAAGAAACTACACTGGATGAATGCATACCAGTTATTTTCACAATCATTACAAAAGTGATATATAAGATATAAGTTATATAATTGACTATTATCCATTACATAAAAGTTTTAATTTATTCCAAATTTAATGAGAACAAATATACTTCAACAAGATTTATCACAAAATAAGAAACAATACCAGATGAATACATATGCTGTTTATAATAATATAATATATATATATGTATAATAATAATATGTTTATAATAAGTACAAAAAGAGACATAGTAAATATGATTTCAAGAGGACATGGCGCATACTGTATCTCTCTTTTAATAAATAGCTTTTAATTTCTTGCTATTTTACTTAAGTTAAAAAAGACCACCACTAAGATATGAATTTAATAAGACTGATGTTAGACACATCACACGTTGAAAGGATGGGATTCGTAAATGAGGTATGGAAGGTCACATAAACCTGGAGGGGTTTTTAAAGCATCCCAAAACAAAGGTGTGCATTAAATTCGAGTTTAGACCTGCTGCCCTTTACTTTTTTAAATTGCACCTTTGTAAACCATCGGTGAACTGCTGAAATATGAATCTGGAGGCTGATGGCGGTGCCCTAGACTTTCTAAAACTTTTTTTCACTTATTTCAATTCTTCTTTTTAAGTTGTATTTCCTCCAGGTTTATTACCCAGGAACAAACACTTAAGTATGTGTAAAAATGTTTCACTGCATGAAACTTTTTTGTGCCTTTTTTTAAAAATATCAATTATTTTAGAATTTTGCTATCCTGCAATATGAAAGAAAATTACACCTTACTGTTCTGATAAGCAATATAAATTGTTAGTTATCTCTTTAAAATTGAAACGCTACATAGTTTACTATTTAAATTACTTTTGATTTTCCTTACAGGTTGTTTTTTTCTGTTTAGCACTATTTTGAACTTCTTCAATCAAGCTTTTATGCAGTAAAACAAAAACGGTCCTTCCATTGTATGCTAGCAAAGTATCAAGCAAAGATTTGTTATGTTTGTGGAGAGTCTTACTAGCTTTCCAGCTCAGATTTTGCACTTTTGTTGACTTCTCACATAAGTTCTGTATTGATATGGCTCCACATTCTTTAAATCCCACGCCCTCTCATTTAAGGGTGACAACGCGTGCTCCAGTTTCCTCCCACAGTCCAAAGACTTGCAGGTTAGGTGCATTAGCGAACTTAAATTGTCCCTATTGTGTGCTTGGTGTGTGTGTGTGTGCCCTGAGATGGGTTAGCACCCTGCCCGGGATTTGTTCCTGCCTTGCGCCCTGTGCTGGCTGGGATTGGCGCCAGCAAATCCCCGTGATCCTGTGTTAGGATATAGCGGGTTGGAAAATGACTTACTGACTGACGAAAGTGCACCTTTATTCCAAATGTGCCACTTATTCTTTTTCTAACTGGGACCACTGATCTATGACAAACAGGTAGAGATTCATAATAAGAGTTACTGTTCCTACCTTAGACTTTCTCATATCCTCACATATGGGGATGGATATTTGAGGAGTAAACCGCAAGACAATGATTATATTTTTATATTATGTGCATTAATGAACCATCAACAACAAATCAAATCAAATTAATAATGTATCGCACAATTATTATAAAAGTAAAGTTGAATAAATCAGACTTTGCAGATGCATGAATAAAAGGTAAAGTACCACCTCCGGTTAGCAGAAATAGCCCGAAATGTAATAGAAATCTATGTTTTGTACTTAATACTTTGTATGCAAAATTTGGTTGACCTAAGTGAAAGCGTACTCAAGTTATCGTGTTTACACACACAGATACAAACACACAGACATAGTTCCAAAAATGTTATTTTCGGACTCAGTGAGGTCTAAAATGTCGAGATCCATCAAAATCTTGAAATGGAATATTTTGAGGATTCCAATACTTTCCCTATACTTCGTAAACTAGAAAGTAAAATTTTTTTTTTATTCCTTAGAATTTGAATTTGAGGTTGTTGGTGCACTAACACGGCAACATCTATTACGCAGCTGTGTGGAAGAGAGTAAAACGGTGTTGCCAATATTTTAGGAAGCAGTGGTGAAAAGACTTTTTATACACAGGTAGGAGGGCAAGTGGGTACAGTTAGCCTGGTGTCTCTTATGGGTGTTGATGAGCAAAACTGGAAAATTTAAATTCACACAATAGTTTTCTTTAAACTCATTGAAGAGCTTTTAAGGATTTTGGTGTTTTTTTTTAATAAAAAACAAGTAATTCTGCTTTCCCAAAGCCTTGTTCACATTTCTATGAGCGCCTTATCCTAGTTGAGGATATGGACACTTCTGGTAAATTGTTTTTCGTTTCACTAGAGATCTTTATCTAAATACTAAATGTCATGTGCAATTAATGCATGAAACTGGTTACAGACATGAGCTAATTGTCCTTCTTCTTGTTGTGAATGACATGAATTTTGCTGAAAATTAAACGCTGCTTATTTTACAATTTTGTTTTTTTGTCTTACATGAATCATTTCACCCATCACTCCTTATGGTTTGATAACTTTGAGACTGTGGAGAGAACTGAGAGACATATCATGCACTAGCACGACTGCCTGCATCTCCTTTATTGTAGTTCACACCTCTGCCTGAATGCCTGATGTCTTCTAGCATTTTGAGATCTCAATTACATTAGGGCTCAAACTTAGCAGCTTTTGAATGTGCAGAATCATTGTCAGGATAATGTTTGAGCCTGCACACCAGGCTCAAGTCTGGAGGCAGCAGTGTTTTTAAAGCAGAAGATGGAGCCAGTATTTGCAAGATTCAAGTTTGGGACCAGCAAATCCATTGCATCATCCACAACTGAAGGAAGAGTTTACTGAACACCACAGCAATCACAACAGGGTTACAGAATCGGCTTTTTATAATTGATTTTTGTGCCCATCCTGGCTTCAGCTTGTCTTCCAAGATCAAAGTAACGCATGTCTGTCCTTTGCAGTACATCTCCAGGATTGTGAGTCTCGCAGTACACGTTGATTGTAATATAAACGTCTTTGATACTTGTGTTGTTGTTTATTTATTTATTTTTTTTACTCAGAGTTTTATTTTTTGTAGTTCTTATTTATTTTGAATTATTTTGGCAACATTTATTTTTGTTATTGTCTCACTTGGTTTGTTTACACGTCACATGACATTGCTGACATTCCAGGATGTGACACTATGGTGATGGTCACAACACTCAGTGTTTTTATTGTGATCTATGGAAATTCTAAATATTTATGCAGCTCTTAATTGAACTTCTAATTAACTTCTAATTAATTATATATGGAATATGGGGTTTTGACACACAGAAAATTCAAATTTAAGTTTTCTTTATTGTATTGTACTTTGTTAAAAAAATTCATAATTTTTTTTACGTTTTATCATGACAGATGCAGTCATTTTAAACTATTGTCTCAATGGAAATCCCAAACCTGCCTGAGTGTGCTCATATTCAGCCTCAAAAGTTATGAATATAATAAACAGACTCAATTGTAGCTCCTTTTTAAGAGGCTACTGCTGGGTATTTGCATTGAAGAAGTTTTTTGTTTTTCTTCAGTTAATATGGAATACCTGTTGTCACTTCTAAGGATCAGAAACCAAAGCACAGTAAAAAGAAAAACATACTCCTTGGGTGCAGAAAGCTTTAACTGTTGTGCCCTACAGCCTTATTATAGCCTAATGATTTGCCACAACATGGCTTGTTTGGCACCGCTTGAAGACTATTCAATGGCCAAATATAAAGGGAATGAGCTTTTAGGGACGGAATGGATTTTTTTGCCCATGATGATGACTGTTTTATAAGCTGATTTAGACTTTTCCTTGGAACTATCTGGCATTACAAAGACAGACTGTCCTAAATCAGGCTACACATGTTCATATTCAAGTTTTAACAATGGTGGTCTTTCTGGCAATAGGTACCTAGCAGTGGGAACTAACCGACAGGCCAGGAATATGTCAACCAAGCTTGAGCTTTGTCATGTCCACCGAGCCAGAAACCATAACTGACTGATAAGGTGCTACCTTTAGTTTCTGCCTGTTTTGTACACACCAGCATAAAAAGGAAATTTGCAGAGGTGTCCAGTTTTCCTAATGTAATTGTGAAATATGACTGCACACCCACACTGCAATACTTTGATCAACCATAAGCAGTGACATTCCATTAATGCACAGGTAATCTGTGATTCCAAGATGAGACTAACATAAGTCATGGCTCAGTTGGATAGATCAACCCATGATTCATTTATTCTGAGGCAAAGTAGCTTTGATAAGATGACTTACTGAAGGTGCTGTACATAATGGCTGGCTTGCTGCTAAGGTAACTGGCTGACCCCTTAGCGTTTCACTTGGCCTATGCTATTTATTGTAACAGCAATTATGTCATTGCATGTGCCAGGTTGAAGTGTCTACCTGCTCAGACACTGGCACCTTACACCATTCCCAGATTCCCAGAGTGCAGGGGAAAAGCACTTCAATGCATTGCAGACAGGAGCATAGAGCTGCTCAAATGCAATTGTCAGTGGCAGGATGCATCAAGTCGGGAGCTGCTCTACCAGCCAATGGATGTCTGTAGCAACGTGATGGCATAAATCTGAGGTTCGTTAGCATAGTCCGTGTATGGTTGTTCAAGAGTGGCAACATAGCAGGGTTTGAGTTGGGTTGACGTATGCACATTTACAAGATGATTGTGATTTGTAAAGGTAAATTGAATAGAAATATACCTATACCAGGTTTCATAAATCAATTTTTTGGCATACACATATTTGTTTTAGTGTGTGCATATTTTCAAACTGTAATTCACGAAAAGTTTCAAAAATGAGACCCCTGGTCCTTCACAGTCTCACAAAAATGATCAGAAACATTTTGTGCCTTCTAACACTTGGTACTTTAAAAATGAGTTAATTGGAATTGTTGGGAAGGATGCATTGACTGAAGGATGTTAGGACTGCCTGAGTGTCTTATCCATCTTTATTTTGTACTTTTACTTCCCCCAGTTCCTTACCCTCAGTTAAGCCCTGAGTCTGCCAGGTTGCAACCATCTCCTAAATCTGGACTCTCAGGTGCTGCGGTTATTAGTGCTGCAATCACCTAACTTGGCTATAAGAGACTCCAGTTTGTTACAATTCCTGTGTCATTAGTTAGCCTTTCCTTGCTGTGCTGTTGGCCCCATTCTTTACCACTGTAGGCCTTTCTAATGTTTGTACTGTACTTTCAGTTACCTTCACTTAAGAGTTAATGCCTGTTACAAGGTAAATGTTATAATTGCCAGTAACTATTGATATTTTTTGCATCATTTCAGATCCATTTTGTGCATTTTGACAACTGTTATCTTATGTATTTGCTTAGCTAGACTGCTAAACAATCCATCTGGAAGTCCTGTGTTTACACTTCCATGGTCAAACGTTCACCTATTCGTATCTTCACTATCAGAGTTTGCAGATAATTTTAAAAAATTCATGAGAGCATTTTTTAAATTTTGTTTCTGTGTTGTTTCTGACCACTTTATCCTGATCCTTAGACTTGGAGTCTTGAGTAGCACATTGGTACTCCCGAAATCTGTGTTTCCTGCCATTTTAATTTTAGTCACCTTTATTATTTTTTGTAGTTTATCCATCTAGTATTCTATAACAGTAAAGTTAGTTCTGTTTCTTTTTGATGTTTTCAGTTTACTCTTTGGGTTCCTTAAAATTCGGTTCTCCCCAGCTTCTTGGCTTTAAGTTTGGAATATTCAATTTAAAAATGTAAAACTTTTTTTTTGTCTTTTGACATTGTCTTGCTTTTATTATTTAATTGATTGGATTCTCATTTTGGCTACCTTTCTTTGAATTATTTAGATGCCTATATTTTATGGGTTAGTTTTCTCTGTGCTTGGTAAGCTTGTTTTTTATTCCTCAATCTTTTAATTATTGCGTTTTAATATTTGTCTTTTAATTATTGATTCTTGTTATTTTTTGTTTAATTGCTCTTTAACACATTAAAAATTAAATAAGCAGTTATAAGGTTTAGAGTTAGGGGTTTTTTTAAAGACTTTGGCCTTCCCATTTAAGGAAATCATAACAAAGGACCGCATTGGAGTCCTGACATCAAATAAATTGGACCAATGCTTTGTTTATGTCGTTCAGCCGTTTCTGATTTAGCCACGAGTCCTCAGTCGCCACTGTAAGGATTGTCCAAAATAAGTACAAGCACCAATCAATCACAGAGTGAGTACAGTATATTACAATCAGATGGGTATTTGAGACATCTAAGGTCGCCAGTATGGAAACAAAACAGTTACTCAGCAGGAAGTCTGTTCATATTGAAAACACAGTGCTTATCATTGGCATTCCTACAATTATAGATGTCAGGTCCAGATTTATAGCTTTGGAAAGCCTGCAATGCCCTGCATTACCAGATGCCTCTGCCAAGGTATCTGACAATGAAGCTGAAACCTGTCAACAATGGAATTTGCACCTTGATGCTGCATGTCAGGTCTTTGGATAGTCACTTTTTTCAATCACAGATAGCCCCAAGCTTGGCTGCACTTAATTGCAGGCTGTATAATAACTAGGGTTGGAAATTGGCTGTCCATACTCACACAGAGTATTTCTGTAATTTAATTATTTTATGGGGAATACTAAGCCTTCATACAGATTTGTGTTTCTTTTGCACCCACCTCACTGAAACAAAGGTCAATCCAGTTAAAGGTCCAGCCATTTCATATGGAAATGCTAACTATTTGACCCATGCAACGACAACAATAATAACTAAATTAGACAAGTAAATAACTACGATTCCCTATTTAAAACAAAGTCCAGATTAAACAGAAGGGAAATGGTTGAAATGGCACATCAGGCAAGGAGAACAGTTCCCTCAAAAATAAAATGATCTTGCTCTACCATTTCTGATGAAACATTGTTGTTATGAATTGCCATTTACTTTTATTTTTTTGGCATTTTGTGATCCTTTTTCCACAGCTTGTGTCTATTTGTGTGGTTTTCTTCCAAAGTAATTATTATTTTCTATTTATTCCTTGCTGGAAGCCTTCTAAATAAAGTTATTTTATATCATTATTACATAACACCATTTTGTTTTATTATGGGCGCCGCCATTTTCTGTGTAGACATTACAGTTTCCATGGGAATGGTTCCCAGAAGGCATTGCGGGCTGTGTAGCGTGTCAAGTCACCAGAGTGACTATATTAAATGCTGGCGTGCTCATTCATTAAACATCTGAGGTTGGATATACAAAGTAAGAGTCTCCTTGTCTTCTCTTATAAAATATTTTGTGTCTCTTTACAGGATCAAAATAGTAGTAGTACTAGTCGTATTGTGTGTACACAGCAATGTGAAATTCTTGCTTGCATTTCTAACACTAACATTCAACACCATACATTACCATTCTCTGATACTAAAATAAAGAATAATATTTTTAAAAAAATCAGAAAACTGTTGTGAACTTTAGGGTCCCTTAGCACAATAAGGCTTACAAATGGCTCAAAATGCCCCCTACATGGTGGAACCATCAAACCCCAGCTAGTCACAAAAAGGGCAAACTTAGAATCTTAGAAAGATTTTTTTTACAAAAGTCCTCTGCGGCCCAAAATAAGCTCTGTGGAGCACAAAGGCACAGAAGGCAATGCCTTCAAAACAAACAATCTCAGAAGCAAATACAGTCCCAATATGAAATCCAAGAGAATGATATAAAACCAGAGTAAAAGATAACAAAAAAACAAAATATCAGAAATAGACTGCAAAAAACACAAGATAACTCCCCAGCTACCTAGCAGATTCAATGAACTGCAAGGGACTAGTCACTTGATGGTGAGGGACAGGTGGCCCAGCCTCTTGGGGACAACCCACAAAACACATAGCACATGGGAAAAGATATTCAGAGGTAAACAAATTAAAAGATCAAAAATGTTATTATAGAAATGAACAAAACAGACATAAAAGAGACATTTGAGTCCCAGTTAGGGGAGTGTTCCGTCTGAGAGCAAGAAGCGGACCAGGAGATAAAAAGTAGTCCACACCAGAAACGAGTCGAAACCTTAATAATGAAATCTTTTTGTGCCAAAGCCTAATTGCTAACCAGAAATGAAAGTCCGAGAGAAAACAATAATATCGGAAACCAGAAATCAGAGAAGGAAATACACACTAGGTGTGATAGTGTTTTTATCCAAATTAAAGATAAGGAATGAATCATACATCAAATTTAGAGGGCCAGCTGAGGATGTAAAGTGTGGTGACATCCAAAACAACATTCCATGGCAACCAGGAGCAGCACGCTGGTAGCAGGAATTCATAACATGACGGCACCCAATTACAAAACAAAATAATGTCTTGGCACCATCAGTTAATTAATCATTATATTCAGGAAACATTATAATGCAAAGAAACCACACAGAAACTTTCTAGAGAAAAGTCAACCCATATTCCATCATATATTTGTGTGTTCAAGAGAAAAAAATTCTCAAACTGAGCAAATCTTAACAGGGAACCATGGCTGAAACACATTAAAAACACAGATCATGTTACCTATTGTCCTTCCTATTACTGACAATGGATTCCAATGGAATGGAATCTAATGGAAGCACAATTCAGTCAAAAACACGTGGCTATGTTTACAATCAAATTTTGATTATTTACTGTATTAATTTATGAATGTTTAGAAATTTAGTTATAGTTATTTTGGATTCTATTTTGTTATGGCTATGGTTGAAGAAAGGATTGCCTAATAGCAATAGTCGAAACAACTCTGGTATGAACAGATTAAAAGTGGTCTGAAACAGGTATGTATAAAATCACCAAGTCATAAAGAACAATCAGATGAGTAGGCCCAAAGTGAATTCCGAAAATCAGATTCCATGTGAAAGGATCCCAGTAACTATACTACACACCAAGCTAAATTCATTTTAGAGTAGTGTGCCATAATCTTAATCAGTGAAGAGAAGATTGTATCACACAGCCTCCAAAAACAAATATAATAACATTGTTATAATTACTGTAAAAGTAAGAAAATGAATGAGAAAAGTTTTGGTGCACTACAAGACCCCAAATTCATAACAATTGTGCTGTTTCTTCACTCCAACATTTTGTTTTCGTTGTTGATGCTGATCACATGAAAACATAAGCACCACCATGTTGTTTATAGCGACACTGTCAGTTCTGTGGGTATGTCGCGCAGGTGTGTCACGTAACATCACATGGGCGGGACACACAATGCCATCGCACAGCCACATGTCCAAATCTTTGGATCCAATTCTAAACATCACACATCTTAAATAGAAAGACAACGGAAGGAATGTAATTAAGTGTTGGGCTTTTATTTAGTTTTTGTAGCACTTGGTTTTGATTTTGTTCTTTTGCCATTTTAGCTAACACCTGGCCCTTGATTTACAGAAAGTCCTCCAATGATTTTATCCTCCAATCATGATTTCATTTTCATTTAGCTATTCTGGAATCTTTCCGTCAGGTCTAACAACTTCATTACATAACTTGCCATCATTGAAACCAAGACAAACATTGGACATGATGGTATTCTTTAAAAAAAAAAATATCAGGGGCAAATTAGAATCAAGTTATACAATTCAGCTGTTGCTGCTAAAACAGGGATTGAGAACATGGAGCTCCTGTGTGACCAGCCTTTTTCAAGTACAGCCACAAATTCTTAATTGGATTGCGATCTGAACTCTGATTCATCCACTCTAGGACATAAACATGGTTGTTTTTAAGCCATTCCAATGTAACTTTGACTTTATGCTCGTGGTTGTTGTCTTGATGGAAAACAAATCTTATCCCAAGGTGCAGGTTTCTCAGGTTTCCCTCCAGCATTCCCCTGTATTTTGCTGCATTCATCTCATCTTCTATCTTCTCAAGACTTTCAGGGCCTGCTGCAGAGAATGATCCCCACAGAACACTTCTGAGACTATCATGCTTCACAGTGAGAATAATGTGTTTTCTATAAGGTGCCATATATGGCTTACTTTAAACAAGGTGTTAAGTCTCATGGCCAAAAAGATCAATGTTGGTGTCATCAGACCACAGGGTCTTCTTCCACCTCACTTCATAGTCTCCCCTTTGCCTTCTAGTAAACTCTGGACAAGATCTCTTTTTTTGTCTTTTAAAACACCCACTTTCTTTTTGCCACTCTCCCAGAAAGCTGTGACTATTCAAGCATCGGAACAACAGTTGGTCTCTGTACAGTCTAGTATAGCTTGTAACTCACTCCTTCTCAGTTCTCAGAAGTCTCCTGGTAGTCTACCTCAATCAATAGTCTTCTTCTAGCACGATCACTCAGTTTTTGTGGAAGGGTTGTTCCATAATGTTTCAATTTCTTGATGGCTAATTTAACTGAACTCCAACAGAAATTCTGTAAAGCTGATATTTTCTTGTCTTTATTCCCTGACTTGTTCTTTTCAATCCCCTTTTCAAAGGGTTGCTTGAGGTGTTCTTTTTGTCTTCATTGTATTGGTTAGGCCACCATAATGACTCATCCAAAGTTGATCTTTATACATACAGAAGTGTTTATACTACAATTGAAACCCCAGACAGATGATCTCCATCACTATAAACTAATCATGTGACTTCTAAGAGCAATTTGCTGCACAAGTGAGGATTTAGGTGTGTCATGCCAATGAGGATACATGCTAATGTGATCGGTTATTTGGTGTTTTGTATTTGTCATTAATTTAGACCACTTTGCAGAGATATTTTTTCACTTTGACATTAAAGAGCCTTTTTCTGTTGAACTTTTTTTTTTAAAATCCACTGTGGTTGAATGTTGTATAACAATAAAATTTGAAAACTTCCAAGGGGGTGAATACTTTCTATAGGCACTGACTTACTCATTCTTCAACAAGAACACTATTTTCCATTTAGCTAAAAAACGCAAATTTGTCAGGATGGTACATCTAGGGCAGTAGGTATCCTGTAAGAAAGGACATTCCAATATAGCAACATTAAGGAGTGAAATAAAAAACCCAACAAAAAAAATTAAATACCCCAAAATTAGCCGAAATTTGGCAGGATGATACATCTAGGGCAGAATGTATACACTAAAAAGGACATTTGGATTTATCAAAATTTACTCCAAAGTCTCAAAAATGCTTTGATGGTTTCGATTGAAATTTTTTGATGTTGTAGAAAAAAACAAAATTAGCTTACACAGATTTTTTATTTGTTGATGTTCATTGTTAATAATGCCCTAGCGAGTGTGACATTCTAATGCACTGCATCCCCTGTTTTGCCACAGTGCTGACAGGGATCACATGGAGAAAAGGGAGGGGCTAGTTTATGCAAATGAAGGCCATCTGCAGAAGTGAAGTGAAATGTGAAAGGAGCAAAGTTTGGCAAAGCTCAAAGATGTGTTTAAAAAGTGCTTGCCAAGCACTGTATTGTGTGTGTAGTCAATTTCCACAGCTGATCCAGTAAAAAAGTTATTTAATATATGTATTTTCCTCCACTTTCATCTAATCTACAACCTTGTGCAAATGTCGAGGTGGTGATTATGATTCCCATTAGCCAGTGTGCTGCTCCAGATGATTTCATTAGCACTCATAAACTTTAAATAAGACCATCGACAAAAACACCAATGTCATCAAGGTTAGCAACTGCTGCATTTTTATTTATGAACCACTCTGGGATAACAATTTCATTGTCTTGTTGAATTACGGTGTTCATCTTAGTGCAGTGTTTCTCAGTGTCTGTGGCCTTGGGGCCCATCTTTACCTTTTTAAGTTCCTTGATGACCTAGAGATAACATTTGAAGAAAGGGGGGCTTTTCCCCATTCATGAATAAAGCGTAATTAGAAGAGCCTGAGTAGAGGGATCCCTTTGGTGAAATTAGTGCACTTAGAAATGGGGAAAAAATATCACACAGCACTGTTGATTGACAATAAACAATTGGTGACAATAAATCTGAGATTAACTAATTACTCTTTTTTTGATCAGTGCATAGTCTTGCATTTCTGAAAAACCTAACAATGTTGTCCACCTGCATATTACCTTTAAGTTTGTAATACCAGTCAATAATCAGTATTAAGTGCTTAATGAAGTTAAAAAAAACAAGGAGGGAAAAATGCAAACTAACAGAAAGGAGCCAAACCACAACTGAACAGAATGAAGCACACTTTTTTTCTATAATTGATAGAGATGTTGTTTTTCAAAATGTGATAAGAAAAGACTGCGGTGGGCTGGCGCCCCGCCCAGGGTTTGTTTCCTGCTTTGCGCCCTGTGTTGGCTGAGATTGGCTTCAGCAGACCCCTGTGACCCTGTAGTTAGGATATAGCAGGTTGTATAATGGATGGATGGATGAATAAGAAGAGAACAAGATGGTGCTTTTGAGTGAGTAAAGGTAATTCATAACTTTTGTTCTTGTTGTTGTCAGATATTTATTTAAATCCACTGTGTACTGGGGCAATACTAATTTTAGGTTTTGATGCTAATGGAGAATCAAGATTTTGTACAGTTTTTATTTCTAGATGAATCAAATTTATATCACTTTTGTAACATTACAAGATGATGCTTTAATGTGGAGTTCTGCTGCAATCTCTTTAAAATCACCAACTGTGTAGCATGTGTAATAGTAAGCAGCTCAAGGGAACTAATAATATTATCCTCTGAAAAACCTAAAAATGCAATATTATATATAGAAAAGCACTTAGTTACATAATACTTCTAATACATCCGATTAACCAATGGCAACTGAGGCCTATACACTTAGAAACTTTCTGGGCAACACAACTAGGGTATGCATACACAACTAGGGTATGCATACACACACACATACTGTACATATATATATATATATATATATATACTCATACTCATACTCATATCTTATATATAAACGTCTATGCGTGGAAATGTGTCTGTCTGTCTGTCCGGCCTGGAAGTGCGAGGCTACAGCATGAAGCTCAAAGAGCTGGCAAGGTGGCCTCATGTCAACAAGTCAGAAGAAGAAAGAAGTACGAGGCTACAGCATGAAGCTGAAAGAAATTGACTCTGTCACCAAAGTGAGACCGCCAAGGAAAAACAAATGAGAGAGGAACTCGCTTAGCCGCTGATAGACAAGGAGGGCAATCATGTCTGCAGAATGAAACTGCCGACTTTGCATTTCAATTTTTTTTCTGATGATTTCAATAGTTTCTAGGAGCCCAGCTTTTTACAGCATGGGCTTACACAGCTAGTATATATATATATATATATATATACTAATAAAAGGCAAAGCCCTCACTCACTCACTCACTCACTCACTCACTCACTGACTCATCACTAATTCTCCAACTTCCCGTGTAGGTAGAAGGCTGAAATTTGGCAGGCTCATTCCTTACAGCTTACTTACAAAAGTTAAGCAGGTTTCATTTCGAAATTCTACACGTAACGGTC
>JANRMT010062814.1:40407842-40506273 GCA_026402145.1 Polypterus bichir lapradei
TGCTGTATATCAAATATGTCTTTATAAAATAACACAAAACTTATATTGGATGGATGAGTTTAGAAATCAGCAAAAAACAAAGATGAATCATAGATTGTGTTTAACCATAGTGACTGCAGTAGGAAATAAACTGTTTCTATGTCTGGCAGTTTTTGCCTGTAGTGACCAGCAACGCTTCCTCGATGGTAATAATTGGAAGAGGTGGTTGCTCTTGTGAGTGTAGTCTTTGATGATAATTCCAGCAGGTTTCCCGACCCGTGATGTATACAGGATTTCAGTGGACTCCAACTTCAGTCCTACAATCTTTTCTGCTGTCCAGATACCACTCTGTGCAGTTTATGTTTTGAGTGAGCAGATGCACTGCCATACCAGACTGTTATGGAGAAAGTGAGGATGCTTTCAATAACAACTCTATAAAACTGTACCAACACTGATTGGGAGAAGTTCAACTTTTCAAACTGATGGATAAAAACAAAAACAATTTGGCATTTTTTCGATAAGACCAGTTATGTTTTCATCTCAGGTCAGACTGTGAATGATAGCTGTGCCAAGAGATTTAAATGATTCTACCACCTGTTCACAGTGACACCATTTGTAACTAAAGGAGTTGGAGGTGATGAGTGTCTCCTAAAATTCACAATCATTTTTGCCGTTTTAAGGGATTTCAAGTTAAGAATGTTGAGGGTGCTCTAATTGTCAACCCGGTCCACCTCCCTTCGATATGGCACCTCACCTCTGTCTGTGATCAGGCCAGTCAGGATGGTGTCATCGGCAAACATCAGCAGTTTAACAGATGGGTTACTGGAGCTGCAGTCACTGGTGCTGGCCTAAGAGGCAGAGTTTGAAAGAAAAGCCATATCTGAAACTGGCAAATAAAAAGAAACTATTAAAATGGGCAAAAGAACAAAGACATTGGACAGAAGATGACTGGAACAGTGTATCATGGACAACATCCTGGAGTCTTCTTCCCTCTATTGCAGATGACACTGGTATTTGGCATGTATTTAAGGAAGAAGACAAAAAAACGCCTTGTTCCTGCTTTATCAGAGATTCTTGTTTGATGATGATGATGTGGTGTCTTCAAAGCTGTTTTTTTCAAGAGGTTAAATTTGTGTTAAAAGTTAGGTGCCATTATTTTCTAATGTTAGTGTTTGTTTTTAGGTGTGGGTGTTTTTGAGCTAGCATTAAATAATCAATTTTGTATGGATTCCCCTGCTAAATACACTGGATTTTTAAAAGTGATTATAGCTAGTATGCCATGAGCTGCTCAGCATAGCATTCTTCAATGAGCAAGTAGGCAATACTAATAGAATTTTCATTATAAAAACTGTAACAAGCTTTTTTAAATAAAATACAACAGTTAGTTGGATACTTAACTCAAACCTAGGCTGACAATATTAAATCAGTCGACACATTTATGAAAGGTGATCCATTTGTGACAGATGTGTGCTTGATTTCAGTCTAAGTAAAAGTAATTAAAACAACTAATCATCAAGCAAATTCCAAAAAAATGCAGAAAAACAAACATAGTAAAACATAAAACAGTTCCCATCTTGTACAAAATCAGCACACCCTATAAGGTCAGTATTTATTTTGTAAAAGTTTATTTATTATCAGTCTCTTAAACCATTTTTAGTATATTTACAGTTTACCTTAAAACTTGACTTTAAATTGTAATGAAAACAATGGTAAGTAACATCGATAAGACATTAAAAACTCAAATTCTATAGATTCCCACATGACCTTGGCCATGCAATACACAGAGAACCTCACCTGATGCATCAGATAATCCAGAAACATGCTGATCTGCAGGGCTGCTTCACCTGTAAGTCACTGTGGTGTTTCTTGCTAAAATCCTACCAGGGTATCATTTATTGAAGGGGCCACATGCATAGTGAAATTTAAATAATACAAAGTCCAAACATGTCACATCACAATTGGTCCAAAAAAGTCTAACATTAGAAGTATTGGATATTTGCTTTTAAAGTGTATTCCAGAGGTCACTAGCATGGTTGTCCTAACATCACAAAATACTTTGAATATTTTCAAAAAAGGCCTTTTTATCCCATTAAATGATGTGCATTTCTCAAACTACGTCACTTGAGAGTTGCCAATTAAACAGTGTCATACAGTGAAGTGTAATATCATAAATCATTTCTTTGACTTCTCATTATTCTTTATAATTTGCTAGAGCTGCTTTCAAAAACTTTCTGTATTCATTGTAATTGCAATGAATTGGTAGATTTTATTTTTTCCTGGACCACCTTTATTGTGCTGTGACGTAGTGCATGTGTCTACACATCATTTTTTGTAGGGAGTAACCAGTCAAATCACATTGAAAGCAAATAAATGACATCTAATTTTTTTCATTGTAAAAACAATCAAAATGCACAACCGATAAAAAATCCATACACTCATCTTGATAGCAGAATGTGAGCTAAATTTAAACTTGGTGAACACATTTGTCCATGATGATGATGAAGTAAAAAAAGTTTCACTAGTGACAAAAAAAATATTCTCATTCTGCATAAATTGCTAAAACAGAGAATCCATTGATTTATGTAATAGCTTCCTTCTTGTAAAGATCAAGAGATCCTTGCTCTTCACATATTTCATATGCACCACATGGTTATAGCACTTGGTCTAATTTTTGTTAGGACTATGATTCTTTTACCTCTATCGCCAGCTCACCTTTTTAGTATATTGTTACATGTATATTTATTTGTTTAGGAGATTTTTTTTTTACTGGTCGACTTAAAAAAAGGTAGCCTTTTACTGCATTTATTGTATGTTCAATGAAATTTTAAAAAGGTGAAAACTCGCTTGCTGGAGAGTGACAACTTGTTTTAGATAGATAGATAGATAGATAGATAGATAGATAGATAGATAGATAGATAGATAGATAGATAGATAGATAGATACTTTATTAATCCCAAGGAGAAATTCACATAATCCAGCAGCAGTATACTGATACAAAGAAACAATATTAAATTAAAGAGTAATAAAAATGAAAAAAAATGAAAAAAAAAAAAAAAAGTAGTCAGACTTGCAAGAAAGAATTTCATCATATTCTGTGCACGTAACAATACTACTAGTAACACTCATACACATACTTCTGTTACTATAAAGGAATTGCATCTCTTCCATTGTCATCTTCAGCAACACAACTGGTCATGTCTCCTCTTTTTGCTTAATTAGCGTAACCATTTTTTTTTAACTCCTTTCCATTAAAGATGTTACAGGGCTGTGCCTTCTGCATCAGCAACAACACCATTGCTTCTTTTATACCCAATTTTTGTTTAACTAGCTTAACCATTTTTGATTCCTTTTTTCAGTCTTTACAATATTGTGTTTCTCTGGTGGAAAAAAATAGTTCAAATCCTAGGCATTGTCTTCATGACTTTTCTTAAGGCACCTTGTGTTCTTCCTAAAAATATTCAGGTTAGGTTAATTTGAAATTCTAAAATTGTCCTGTCCTGTTCTTAGGATAATGCCTTGGAATAGATTGGTCTCTGCCAATTTTGGTTCCTGGATTATGTCCAAGACTGTGAGGTGAATTCTTTCTCCATCCAGCCCTACATTTGAATAATCAAGCTTGAAAAATTAACCAAAGGATGGTTTTCTCACTAGCTCCTTATAATCTATTATCTCCATGTACAATTATTGTTCATGCTGATAAGTTTTGCTTTCATAATTGCTAATCTTTTTTTAAGAATTTCTCTCTCTTGCTTGCAATATATAGTAGGAGTGGGCAATATGCTTAAAATCTGTATCATGTGTAGACATGTGGAAAAAACACAGGATGTCTGTATGAAATGTTGGGGTGCCAGTTGGGTTGCCCCTTTAATTTGTGGCAAACAATAAACAACGTAGGCACAAAACAGAACATAAATCGCCTTTTGTGGGTCTATCAAGAACAGCTCTTATGAGCATGAAGGGATCTCAGAACTCTGTCCTTAAAGATGTCTGGGTTCAAATGAGACTCCAAAATTCAGGGGAGCTGGGTTTATATACTGTAGTCGTCTGGCTGCAAGGGGCGTCTTCTTGCTGCTATGGGAAGAAAAAAAAGAAAAAGACCTTTAGCGGTAGCTCCCCTTCTCATCCTGGCTGGGTATTTTATACCTTGAATGAGCTCTGAAGGTGTCCCTCAGGCACGCATGCATGACACATGGCATGACAAAACATTCAGAATGCTTTGGTAGATACCAACATAACGTATTTGTACTTACTTGTATTTACTTGTATTACTGATTAATAAAATGAATACAGATATATTTCTTGTCAATCGTAAACACAGTTCTAATTAAATAAATTTCATTAGAGGTGTTCTCCTCTCTTGAAGCAATAAAAGTACTTGCTTTGTTCTCTCTTTCCTCACTCAAGCTGCTGCTGCACAGCAAACACAGCACAAGACAGGGCTTTGTTTTTTTCTTTTCCCTTCTTGTTTTCATCATCTCACCAAACAGGTTAAAACACACAGCACTCTGGGTGATACTCTTAAAGGTCTCACTTATTGCATATAGTTCACATACTTGTTCAGACATTACATTTACGATGCTAATAGACCAAGATAAATACTATGTTTCTGCAAGTTTTCCACTTAAGTTTAACGTAATGGTAATTTTTTTCTTTCAAAATCCATACCAGAAGAAGAATTTCATCTGGCCTACTGGATCAACCAGCATATAACTCAGTACTAGTATACACCGTGCTTAATTGCCCTGGTCATGAACTTGTAATAGTGACTCTGCTTGTGTTTGTTATAAAGGCCGCAAATTGCTTTCAATTTTTTATCTTTTTCTGTATGTTTAATTTTATGTGTCTTCCAAAATACAGCATATTCCTTACTTGTAAATCTATTTATGGTAGGCACTTTTTTGAAATGTTAGTTAATTTACAGATCTCATTACAATAGGTGAAACACCAATCAACAAAACAATCATATAGCATTTACAAAAAAAGTTTAAATGCAATAAATCAAAATCAGCACTTACAATTCAGAGAGCAGACAGCTTGTTATTAAACAGGTCCTAACATATATTAAAAACCTCCTAAAGTGAACAGAACAGAGGCAGAGGCCTAGTAGGATTGTGTTAGGTCAATGTTAATACATACTGACCACATTTTGGAAAAGCTTTACACCATTTCTTGCAAAGAAATTTGCATTTTTTTCTAGTTTTAAGATATTTTAATACATCTCATTCCCATTGAGGTATGTTGGGTGGGTTAGAATTCTTTCAATCAATCAAAATATGTCAACGTGAAAATAATGTAGTGTAGGAAATCGCCGTAAATTGTACAGATTTATTCTATTTCGTATTGTCCCAAACAATGTTATTCAAGGGTTAGGAATAACTAGAAATTCAACAGCACCTGACAAATAACTAAGTGTTTTCCAATGAAATAATCTTAAATTAGAACCATCCCAAAAAATATGACCCAGCTCTACGAGTGGTTTATGTCTGCAGTTCAGTGAAAATATATTGATTGAAATTTTCCAGAATTGTGTATGATCTTTAAGAGGTACACAGTGAGTAATTAGTTAATAAAGTCTAGAAGCACTTTCAATGTTTTCCCGGTTACTGGCAAAATATATCATATAAAAAAGCAGGTGAAGAATGCAACATCTCCTACAAAATTTTTAACTTTCACCAAAGTACTACATTTATCAGTGCCAGACCCTTCCACCAGTAATGTGTCTAGTAAGGCCTCACAATGACCATGTGGGTGTATAATTTAATCTCACTCTCCCTCCTTCATTCCCCCCACACTTCGTTTTATATTCCCACTGTGATCTAGTGACTATTAGAAGTCTTAAGAAGAAGTTTTGATGAGACGCTCAATTACAAAACATATGTAATGTTAGACTTGCATAAGGAAGCACTACCAAAGTTAAATGGGGTGACCAGGAGAAGAAGCGTAAAGGAGCCAGAGAATCGAAACCTAATATCAGTCCAAAACCTAAAAATCATAGTAAGGAAAAAGCAAAAGTCAGGAACCGGGTAATCTAAAGACCAATAATTAACACACACACAAAGGCTGTTTTCCCAGAATATGTGCAAACCCAGATAATGAAACACTTGCCACACCAGCTCTAATGGCATCACACTGATGATGTCAACTGTGTAACTTCCAGGATCATGTTCCATAGAAACAATGTCCTCAAAATGGCAATGAAAATAACACAAAATAGTTTCTAATAACAGAAAATAATTTCTAAAGTAAATGCCAACAATAAGATTCAGTGCCTCAAAAACTCATAATAAGAAATAACAATTAAGGAAGAAGACCTCGATAAAGGTGTTCAAAAATTGCCAAATATACATAATCATAAGTTACATTATCTGAAAACACTAACAACCGTTAAAAATAACAGAAAAGGCAGAGAACCTCAAGAAGCCTCTGACTTAATAGAAGAAATCCATGGGGTGTTAATGACATCTAGACACAAGTGAAGTTTTGATCAGCCTTAACTGGGTCACCTGGGCATGGCGGATTACATTGAAAATCCCTGAAACGTCACTGAAGATGAGTATAGGAGAAGTAACAGATGTATTCATTCAGTTTTATTTTAAAATACAACAACATGACAGATGGGTTTGATGTATTTGTAGACAGGGCTTCATGTCATGTTTATCATAGAAAAGTTCTGGGTGTTGATGAGATCATATCATTTTTGATTACTTTTGTTGAATTCAGACAGTAACTCTTTCAATGTAAACTATTTAAATCAAAACAAAATTAATCACACTTAAAATGTATCTTAAGATATTTTTATCATTATGCACCCACAAAGGCATAATATGATGATCCACATTGACCACATGATTGTGGTGCTCACGTGTTTTTTTAACTTGAACTTTGTGTACCAGAGCTTATTCCCAATCCAACATTAATTTTGATGTACTTTACTTTTTAAAAACATTCAGCTTGCCACAAATGGTCACAGGGCTTAGAATTAAAATGCCAGTCTTTTATTAGCTGCTTCTCCGAGTGATATATTGTAAGTTTCAACTAAAACTGACTTCCTTTCTAATAACTGCTCATATGAAAAAAGAGTCTTGAACCAGTTCATTAAAGCAATCAGTATGGATAGGACAAGGAAAAATCTCTCAAGCTCAAATCACATTTAATGAATTTCATAGACGAGGAAAGCACGCTGTGACAGCTAATTTTGAACCCGCTGACAGAGCGTAAACAAGTAGCTGCAATTATCAGCTTTAATTATGAAATGAGTTCAGTTAAAGGCAGAAATGAGTCCTTGATTATTTGTGCATGACAATATATTAATTACACGTTTTGCTAACTACAGAGATGTGAAAGCCATTGTTAAGTGCTTGTCAACATGTCGTGTTTATTATTGAATGTATTTCTGGAATAACATTGAGGTCAGTGGTCATCCAGCTAAGGTCAAAGTCATTGTTCATTTATCCCCCATTCAGTTTACCATCTTAGTCCTATTTTAGGGTCACAGAGAGAGGAGCTGCATTATCAGCCACTTGGCAAGTGCCAACAGTGGCTTAACTACTGTCGTCATTTGTTCGGAGAAGGCAAATTCACTGTTAGACCTAAAATGGTAACATCTGTGCTGAAATAGATTAAAATAATCTATTTAAAGGCATTTAAAAAAATTAGTCAAATGTGCAGGCTCTGATTATTGCGCAATAATCATTTTAATAATTTAAAAAGGCATTACCTAACTATGCTTTAATAGTTGTTTTTAGAAAATGAGCTTTAGGACTTGGCTATCATGAGTCTTGCTTTGAAGATCCAATGTACAGATGTCAGATAAAAAACACACCCATCTTCTATAATGGCAGTTTGAGAAAGTCTTGTCAGATCAAATGACTGTAAACGGACATCATTCTTAACAAAAACGTGGTGTCACAAATGAAAACAACACAAAAAAATTTTAAAAAACATTAAAACAAGATGTCATTAAATGACATTACAAAAATAATAGAAAAGCTAATAACATTTAAAGAACACAATTAAAGTAAAAAACTAAATGAAAAAATCTTGGCAATAACTAATAAGTTCCTGGCAGTAATGAGCCCACTCTCACACACACTTACACAACTGGGCCAGTTCAGACTAACCTATTTACTTAATTTCTGGGATGTGGGAGTGTTGGAATGTCCAAAGTTTCCTACCTATTTTCTTTCCTCTCTGCTAGATCCTCAGCTTCTTGCATTTACTCCTATGAAGATACCATTCATTAGACCTTCACTCTCTGTCTGTGTCTGTAGACCAGGTGAGAAGAAATTTTGGTCCTTTAGCAATCATTAACACTTTGTTTGAACCTGTTATTATTAATTTGGGACAGTGTACAGTCAAGTAAGAAAGTAAGTATACTCTGTGAAATATTTTTTCTTTTTCGACATATGTGGACCTATCAAGACTTTATGTTCATATTTTGATAAAGGTGATGTAATTGAAAAAAATAACAATGATAATTTACATAATGAAAAATGAACATATATGCCATTTCTGTCTGTGGAAAGGTAAGTAGACACTTAGCTCTAATAGCTGTTATTGGACCCTTTGGTAGAAACAACCTTAAGTAGGAGTTTCCTCTAATAGTCGACCAGTCTCTGTCTATACCGTGTTTCATTTGTGCATTGTTTGAAGGGTGTTGTGCGGGCACAGTCTGTTCCAAATCCCTCCAAAGTATCTTGATGGGATGCATATTCGGTCCAGAGACATCCATTTCTCTCTTCAACCATTCCTTGGTGAATTTACTGTTATATTTAGGGTCATTGTCATGCTATAAGGTTCAATTTTGGTTGAGCTTTAATCTTCGGCAGATGGTCTCACATTATCCTCAACGACCCTCTGGTTAAACGAAGAATTCATAATGGCCTTGATGCTTCAAAGCCACCACAAATCATGACATTTCCACCACCTTGTGATATAGTTGGTATCAGGTACTTCTGGTCAATTGCTGTGTTTAGTTTTTGCCAAACATGTCTTCTGGTACTGTGGCCAATTACCTATTTTTTTTTTCTAGACTTTATTTTTTGCCTAAGTGTCCATGGGTAAACTTTAATCTTGTCCTGATGTTCTCTGTAGACAATAAAGTTTTTCTTCTGGCAAAGTTGTCATGTAACTCTATTTGGCAGCCTCTTTGTAATGATAGATTCATGCATTTTGATATGAACAGTGGCAAGATCTACCTGTGGACCCCATGGTGAAATTCTGGAGCTGTCAGAGACTTCTTTCGCCATCTTGGGTCCTTATCCTGGGCTGAACTTGCTAAGTTGGCTTGGTCTGCACTGGTTTTCAGTTGTTTGAAATCTTCTTCACAGAACCGATCTCTGTCAAATTTATATGGGGAAGATCATAGGCTATATTTTATTTTGAAAATTTTCCCCTAGGCACACTTTATTTAGGGACTACACCTGTTGCTATATTAGGGAAGTACCGCAAGGAATCTTGCTTGGGAATTTGCTTTTCACTGTGGGATGAGTCAGTGAAGTTTTGCACCCTGATGAGTTTGTTTATTGACCAGACCTGCACTTTATTCCACTCAATTCGCTAGAGGGCATATCCGTCAGAAGACATTCTCATTGGGTTTTCCATGTGATGCTTTATAAGTTGGCACCACATTCATGTTAGTGTCCAAGATTGTTGATTACTCTTTACGGATTACGGTTTTCTTCTCCGTGTTCTTTCTTGGACTATAATTTTGGTTTATGTATGTGGCTTCGGTAACTAAGTTTAAAATAATTATGATCGTCTTTTGATTATGAATTACATATTGGACTAGTTCTTAGACTCTCTCGATTCTGACCTTAGAACGTTTTGTTGACTACAGTTCTTGTTTTGTTCATATTCTAATTATTTTTTTCCTTGTTTCTTTCTTGACTTTGTCTGTGATACATAACAATGTCATCTACATAGAAAGTGAAATATAGTAAGGTGGTGAAGGACTAACACCTGCTCCTGACCATTACTAACAAAACTGAGTTGGTGGAGAAATTCTGATATATAAAGTAAACTTCAGTTCGGGGGATGTCAGACACCTGAAAAATCTGGTCAAGGAGACCAGGGGCCTCATGCACAGTGCTGTGTTTACAATTCACATTAAAACATGGTGTACACACAAAAAAAAAATCAGATGCATAAAACTGTGTGTAAGCAAAATGCCATGCACTTTCCCTTTATAAATCCCAATCAACTTAAATGTTAACGCTCATGCACCTGCCTACAGCCCCACCACAACTCCTCCCAGAATTATGTCTATTTGAATATATAAATCAATATAAATAGCTCCTTCAGTTCAGTGTTTTGTTAAAAGACACTGGCAAAAGCATGAGTGAAAAGAAAAAATTTCAACAATTATGAAATGTAGGTATGGCTCATTGAAGTTTAGGCAAGAAAAAATGTACTATTTGGTAGATTAAGCAGGGGTATAAGGAACAAAAGGAAATGAATGGGGTGGCACAGCATGGCAGAGGCACTTAAAAGTTCAAGTTCAGAGTGTCGCACAGTGCTTGATATGAAAAAAACAAGTGGTTAGATATATAAGTCGACGTGGAAAGGCAAGTCACAGCCCACTATCTGAAAATAAAAGGTCTATGTCAAGATTAAAGTCGAAATGCCAACTTTAATCTTGAAATTTCCACTTTAATCACATAGTTTATTGTCATTAAAGTATAACGTTGTAAACTTTATCTTAAAATCAATGTTTAATCTACTAGAGTTTTTCAAACCCTTTGTTACTTATGCAGCAAGTTAAATGCTCCATATTCTAAGTGTTCCCTGACCCAGTCATTAATCACTATGTGCTTCTTAAAGGGGCTTTCTCTTACACTGAAAGGAGCATGCAGGCAGTGATCACCATACGGAATAAATTGCATTCATAATATTACACCTCTCTGAACATTTTAGAATACTATGATGTATAGTTGATATCATTTTCATGATGAAATGCATTAAAACATGTATTAAACATGTGGGGGCACAGTGGCACAATGGTAGCGATAAGATGGCACCCTGTCCAGGGATAGTTCCTGCCTCATGCACAATGCTTTCTGGGAAAGGCATGACTCTGGATGGAATCATTATTGCAGCATTACTGTATCTGTCAAACCTACCAACCCCCAATTCCTGTCCTTCTGTTTTCTTTCTCCATGTAACCAATCGCCACAGAATAAGCGTCTGTAATAAATGTAAAACCAGCTGTAAGTTTAGAACACCAATTCTTAAAAACGTTTAAGGAACATTGAAAAATCTTTATTATACATGTTTAATTATTCTATCCATCCATTCATTCAGGGTCATGCCAGTCCCAGCAAGCATCGAGTGCGAGGCAGGAACAATCCCAGGACGGTGTGCCAGGTTATCGCAGGGTGTATACAAGCACATACATACACTAGAAGTTTCAATTTAGCATCACCAAATTCCCAAAGCTGCACACCTTTGAAAAGAAACCAAAGCACGCAGAGGAAACCCACCTGGAAAACATACAAACTCCAGGCAGGGCACACCTGGAACATGACCCCCTCACTGCGAGGCAGCAGTGCTTCTGCTGGACCCCTGCACCACCACATGTTAAATTATTAACAGTATACATTATTTAAATGAAGTTAACAATTTATCTGTAAAATGTTATATACATACTTTAATGCATTTCATCATAAAAATGATATCAAATACACATTCGAGTATTCTAACAGCACACAGCTCCAAGAGGATAGCTCTTGGAAATGTAAATCGACTTAGAAGTCAGTAATCATGTGTCAGTATGATTTGTAAATATGCGCTCTCTTCTAATTCTTCCATTTGTGATGTCTTCTAAATAATTGGAATATTTTTGCCATATCATGCACCACTATATTGTAACAGAATGATTACAATCAAGTGAATTAAATTTGTAAATGATATGAGATTAAATTCAGTGTATTTGATGAAGCCCGTGTCATGGATGCAAATCTAAAAAAAAGGAAGACCGCCATGGTGCCACCCATTTACAAAACCGAGCAGAAACATGTGTACGTATGGTCTGAGGCTGTCGTGAAAATGTGTGTGACTTTATGCCAAGTTTAATTTTTATACATCTCAAAGTGATGGATGTACACAACAGTTTTGTGCATTCACACTGTTTACACATGAGCCTCCTGATGTATTACAGGAGTGAACATGAGCAGGTTCATTTATAGGACACAATGTTAACCCTACTGGTGGTAGTAGCAGAGGAGAGAATGAAAACAAAACTGATGGTCATTATGAATTATGCTGCACATCCTCTCTCTGACACACTTGACACTGAGGACTTATTCAGCTGAGGTGTGTCAAAGAATGCAGTTGGAGTTCTTTCATACCTAAGGAATATGCATTTATGCCTCACAGTGACTATGACTACTGTCATATTTGTAGTCAAGTCAGAAATATTCTTCCATTTTTGTTATTCTGGTGTATATTTAAGGGGGAAGGGTGTTGCTGTTGTTTGTTATAATATTTCTTGAGCTTCTGTAAAAAACTAAATTCCCCCTTAGGGCCGCATAAAGTGCTGTCTATTTATCTGTAACCCACATGAACACCTGGCCTTTCGAATTTATAATTTACAAATCCAGCAGGATATTTTGTCTTTACATTTTCTGGACCTGGGGCCTCATGCATAACAACGTGCGTAGAATTCACACTAAAAAAAGGCGTACGGACAAAAGCGGAAATGTGCTTACGCACAAAAAAATCCAGATGCATAAAACCTGTGCGAACGCCAACTTCCATGTTCTTCCGCTACATAAATCCCGGTTAGTGTGAAAATTAACGCACGTGCATGCGCCTGCTGCCCCACCCCAACTCCTCCCAGAATTACGCCTCTTTGAATATGCAAATCAATATAAATATCCCTTAAGCTCAGTGTTCTGTGAAAAGGCAATGTACGGGGGGTTTTAGGAAATAGAAGAATTTCAGCAAATACCAAGTGGAGGCAAGGAAAAACGTACTATTTGTTGGTTTAAACACTGGTATAAACAACAAAAGGAAGTTGATCGCGTGACATAGCGTGTCGGAGAAGCTCAAAAGCTCAAGTTCACAAAGTTGGACAGTGCCCAAAATAAAAAAGAAGTCAGATATGAAAGTCGCTGTGAAAAGGTGAGTCGTAGCCCACCATCTGAGTGTCATATGAAAGCTTATTAGGGTAAAGAGAAAAAAAAAGGCACACAGTGGGAAAAAAGCACGAAATATCAACTTTAATCTCGACATTTCCACTTTAATCACGTAGTTTATTTTGTCATTAAAGTAGAACATCGTAAACTTCATCTTAAAATCATTTTATTTTTAGTTTCTCAAACCCCATCGTAACTAAAGTAGCACGTTAAATGCTTTGTTTTGTATTTGATCTTCTATGTGCTCTATGTGTGTGAATCACTATGTGCTTCCGGGCTTTCTCTTCCTCCAACAGGACACAAAATCCATTATATTCATGATATTACAGCTCTCTGAATAATTAAAATACTGAGATGTATACGTGATATCATTTTCATGATTATAGGAGTTAAAGCACGTTATTAAACATGGAAACATGGTGGCGTAGTGATTGTTCATGTCTCACGCAAGATGCTTGCTGTGCCTTGCGCAACCTTCGATGAAATACTTTACAATTAGCTCTGTAATAGACGTTAAGCCATCTGTAAGCTTAGAACGCTGATTCTTCAAAACTTTTAAGGAACATTGAAATATGTTTGTAGTACGTGTTTAATTATTATTATATCCATCTATCCTTCCAGTGTTGCGTCAGCACCAGCAAGAATACAGCACGAGGCAGGAACAATCTATGAACGGAGCGCCAGCAGCTTGCTAGTGCTGCGGCACCATCTCCTCACATGTTTAATTATCAACAATATAGATTATTTAAATGAAGTCAAAGTTTTATCTGTATAATAAACATATTTTGCTGCATTTCATCTTAAAAAATGATATTGTCATCATATGTAAATACATGCTTTATAAAGTGGCTCAGGTTGTGCAGTATTATAACTTGTGATGTACAAACGGCATTTCAGTCTGGCCGGGTCATCCCTCAACTGGAAGAAAGAGCCTTTTTAGAGCACTACATCCCCCGGGACGCTAGATGGCAGCTCCCCTGGACAGAAATGGTTCCCCGGATTACTGCAGGGCAGCATGGGACATGGAGTCCGGTTCTTCAGCCCTGTTGGATGCGGTGGGGGCCACCAGGGGGAACTCACCAAGAACCAGGGGGACAGCATCACAACATTAACCTGGAAGTAAGTAGGAGTCACAAGGACAGAAACCAACAGTACTTCCGGGACAACTGAAGAAGGCGTTTGACCCGGAGATGGAATAGTTCCGGGTCATGGACTTTAAAAGGACTTTGGGAAACCCCAGCAGACCGAGCCGGAGTTGGGTGGTAGAGGACGGAGCTTCTGGGAGAGGAGGATTGTGTGTGATTATTATTATTATTGTATTGCTTATTGATTAATTGAGAATTGTGGAGAGTGTGGCGCTTTGTGCACTATATTTGAAGAATATTATAACTAAAATCTTCTTGTGCTTTTACACGTGTGTCTGGGACGTCTGTCTAGTAGGTTCAACGGGCAACAAAACCTCTAGCGTCCACAAACTGTATTGCAAGTTTACAGTGAGGTGATTGTACCAATAAGTACAAAGCATTGTATAAGGAGCACTTGATGGACTGATTGAGTGCGTTTATAGTTCTTGGGATGAAACTGTTTCTGAACCACGAGGAAAGGCTCTGAAACGTTTGCCATATGAGTGCAGTTCAATAGACAGCATGGCTGAGGCAACATGTGCTTGATGCTGTATACCGATAATTCTCTTTCCAATTAATTGCTGTACAGCTCTGATTGCCCACTCAGATAAAGTGACATAAATACTCCGAGTGGTGCAGTGAGAGTAATATGGAAAAAGATGATCCGATGTGGCAACCCCTAACGGGAGCAGCTGAAAGAAGAAGAAGGTGCAGTGAGAGTAACAACGCTAAAGCAGTTATGGTATTTGGAATAGTTTGACCATTCTGTGAACCACTATATTGTTACAGGTTAATTACAATCAGATGCATTCATCTAATAAACAATATGCAGTTAATTTCAGTGTATTTATAAAGCCGCATCAGGGATGTGGATCTAAAAAAGAAAGGGAAACCACACTGGAACAGTAGCACTGCTTTGATGCTGGGTGCCACTAGTCTGCAAAAGTGAGTGCAGAACTTGCGTACGACAGGGTATGAGCTACCGTGGAAATGTGTGAGGCTTTACGCCATATTTAGGTTTTATACATCGCGATTTGAATGTGGAAACGTTCTTACGCAACATTTTTGTACATACGCACCATTGATACATGAGACCCCTGGTCATTTCTACTCAGTCAATAAGGGCAAAGTCTGTTACAACTGTATGATGTGCAAGACATAAGCCAACCCTGGACAGGATGCCAGCCTATTAAAGTCTATTTTTCAGTATATAAATTGGTAATTTGAAATCTCCTTACAGTTCATCACATTTTACTCCATTTGCTTCTTAATACAAGTCAATTCTAATTTTAATGGATTAATGTATTGAATCATATGCTACTGTCATAGCTCACTGTCCAGGGTCTAATCCAGGTTTGGTGCCTTCTGTTGACAGTTTAAAGTAAGTTTCTCACACTTTTTTGAGGCACTCTTCTGTGGATTTGTTTTCCTCCCACATTTCAATGCCTTACCATTAAGATCTTTTGGCAATAGCAAACAAAGTCGATGTGATCATGCTCACAAAGGCATCCTGCAATGTACACATCCATGACTACTTATTGTGTTGTGCCCATTGCAGGCAGAATACCCTTAGACCTCAGATGAAGATAATCACTCATTAAACACCTCATCCGCAATGTAAACCAGCAATAGTCTGCAAGGGCTGAGGCTGGGGAGCATACTATAGATGACACATAGAAGCACATTATGTAGTAAGCCTATTTATAAACCAATAAAATTTGAATTCAGTATCAAGTGACATCATGCTGTCTTATTTATGAGCTACAGTAATGAAAATGTCTTTGTGGCAGGCTGCACATTGCCCAACAATTTGCTGGCTTCCGGTCTATGATGCCAGCTGGGGAGCCTTCTGCATGGAGTTTCCTCAGAGAACTATGATTGCCTCTTACAGTCCAGACTAGTCTGTCAGGTTAATTAGATTTGCCAGATTTTCCCTGGGTACAGTATGTCTTGTTTTTTACTATTCATATGTAACTTATGAATGCATGACTTGTGCCTGTTGCTGCTGACATTTGCAGCTGTCCTCATGACACTGCCTGGGATGAAGCAAGTGCCCAAATTGATAGAACAAGAAAAATGTATTTTATCTTGTGAATTTCATGAGTAACACTGGCCCAAAACTCTTGAAAAATAGCAATACAACACGGTACCTGTAGAAAGGTCAGAGTCCATTTGTGAAAAGTGTTCCTGAAAGTTGTTTCCTTCCACAACCCAGGGGAATGCAGGTTAGATTGACTGACAATTGTAAACTAGCCTGCTATTAGTAAGTTTGGGTGCCTTCATGAGTGAGCACTGCAGTTAGCTGACATCCCCTCCAGGGCTGACATTCTCTCCCAGCAATCCTGTGAAATTCTTCTTCTTCTTCCACCTCATCTTCTCCCATTTCTAAGTGGGGTCGATGTGCTTGATCATCATTCTCCAGACAGCTCGGTCCTGTAACAGTCAATCCCTTTTCCTTCAGATCTTCTTTTACTTTATCCATCCACCTCCACTTTGACGTCCCTTGCTTTCTCTTCCCCTATACTTCTTTTGACTCACATATTCATTGTCTCTCCTTGTCACATGTCCATACCACTTCAACCAACTTTCCTCTGCTTTCTTTGATATCTCTCCCACCTTTGTTATACCTCTGATTGTCTCATTTTTAATTCTGTTCTTTTTTGTAACTTCACGCATCCATCTCGACATTCTCATTTCTGCCACATCCAACTTCTCTGCACTTCCTTTACTGGCCAGGCCTCAGAACCGTACATCATTGCTGATCTTACAGGTGTCTTAAAGACATTACATTTAACTCTTGCTTTGTGTTCTATGGGCACTGAGTCTAAAGACAAAACTCTTGGTTTACCAGTCAGTCTACATCCCTGTACTCACCTAGGGTTGTGTGCTGTTGGGTAATTTGGGTAATGATCGGAAGAATGAAACAGTGAGTACAAGTGGAGGAAATTAGGTCAGTGGGAAGACACTCTGTGATACAGGAAGAAGTACTGGAATTTGGGAGAACCTCAGAATAAAGTAAAAAGGAGAAAAGTGGCTGTAAGGTTAATACTGGTACTTGGAACTTTTGCTTGATTCACATGATGTATAAATTAAGTTCTTGAATCTGAAATGTGTTTTTTTTAGTTATTTACCCTGTCTGCTATGTGTTCAGCACAAAGAGGGCTGGGAAGACTGCACCCAGCAGTATAAATGGAGAAACTGCTGTTCACACAAAAGCTTCATCTTTGATTTTGATTTTTATTTTTTTTATTTGTGTTTTTTTTTTGAAGTTTGGCTTTCCCGGCTTTTGACCCCTGGTATCACTTAATGGTACTGTTTCTGTGTTGTGTTTTCTTGGTTGTTTTTAAAGGGAAAACCTTTGTTCCATTGTGTTCCTATTTTGTTTTGTTCTTGCTCACTTTTTGAATTCTTTTTGAATAAATCTTTAAATATTAAGGAACTTTGTTATATTTTCTATTCAGACCAGAGGTTTTACAGCTGTCCTCTCTTTGGTGAACATTTTGAAGTGTTGTTATTTAAAAAGCATGAGACCATTTACTAGGCTTTTGCAGGCAGCCCTTTAAGTTTGGGTTTGGCTGCCTTGTTATGCTGAATTGCTGGAACAGCTTGTGATTTTTTAAGGCCCGTACCCGTTGTTTAGCCTTTGCGTGACAGGATCACAACAAATATGTTACATGTTAGTAACACATACAGTACATATTGCTGAAGTTGTTACTTACAAATTATACAAGATGCTACTGGGATAGCTTCCATTTCCCTCTGTCCCATTATTTGAATAAGTAAGTTCTGAAAATGGGTGAATTAATATTGACGGTTCTCCACTTGTTCTGTGAGTAGTTGCATTTATAAGTATGGTTTGCATGTTCTCCCTGTGTTTGTCCCAAGGTATGCATATTAAGTTAACTGGTGGCTCTAAAATGGCCTTGAATTTTATTGGGTCACATGTGATGGACTGGCACTCACTCCAGGGCAGTGTTCTAGCTCGCACCAGAAGCTGCCAGAACAGGCTTCTATTCCCCAACCTTGTATTGGAATACCTGGGTTCAGAAAATGATTGAGTCTCTGAGCAGATGTTTATGTTACTAAATTTAAAATACTCTGTTAAGCTTTTGGCATTTAAGAATTCCTTTATACAAATTTAGATACAATTTATGTATTTTTGTTAAGTAAATTATAGTAAAGGTTAAGCATGCTGTCCAAAAATATAAAAATATAAATTAAACTCACTTTACAAAATGAAACAAAAACATAATAGAGTGTAAGTATAATATGCACTGCAAAATCACAGTTTTAATAAGTTTAAATTAGTTTAAAATTTTGCCTAAGGGAAAGCATTTGCAGATAAGAGAATTATGTACTGGGAGAAAGGAATGTAGAGTAATTTGTTAATAGACTAATTTGATTTTGATTGTATAGTGGAATTCCCCTTGCTTATTATTTTAAACATATGGAATAATTAACTTGAAGGAGATCAGTCTAAACAAATTTAATACGTAGAAATGCTTTGTAAAATTGAAATACAGATACACCTTAAAAGTGCAGTATGGTGTCCAAACTATTGTACACACACAGATAAAATTTTAGCTGAATATTTCAGGTGTAATGTTTCTGTGAAAGAAACAAGGTTCACCCATGCATTCATTTTCTGAGCTTACTTAAAGGAATACTCCACATAAAAATTATATATTTTTTATATGTTACCACTTGTAGATTGTAATGATGGCCAAGCATGTTTTCATGCAGAACAAAAAAAATTATGATATAATAGAACCTTATAGCGAGCAGCATTGTACAGCGGCAAATGATGTAAAAAAGTCCATGGGGGAATTCTCACGTTACTCGTGTCACATGATCCACATGTCCATTATCCAGTCATATAATCAAAACATGCAAAGTGCAGGCATTGTGTGCAAAAATATTATTAATGGTTACCTTTGGAAAAATCAGTGTGTAATATAAACAGGAACAGCATTCCCTTGATACTGTGCTTCTGAACTGATGATATAGACGATTTAAAACTTATATTAATGTAATCTCCATGCATATTAAAATGGAATATATTGTATTAGCTAGCCTTAGGTTATAAAAGATTTAAACCAGTAAAGGCTCCTGTCTGTACTTCTTACTTTTCTTAATGCATAGAGAAGTTCCCCTTATCTGCCAGTCCTAGGTCAGAATGTGGACATAGAGGGAAGGTCACTTCTGGGGATGGGTGGCAACTGTGTTTTGGTTTTAAGAATAATGGTGGCAACGTAAGGGGGCAGAATTGCGATTGTTTCTGATAAAGCATGAGAACATGTTCAAGTGTAAATCATATACTGATAAGAATTATAATAAATGTAAGCTTCACTTCATGAACTGAGACAGCTCTTGCACATCTTTGCAATAAAGTCAATTCTGCTTGTCCACCTCAAGATTCTGAGTGTTTACTTCGAAGAGAGAGCGAGTCCTTTCTCTGCAACAAAGACAGTATTTTTGACCAATGAATGGAGTGGATTCCACAGAACCTAATTGTCAAACATAATACTGAGAGGAAATAATATGTTTGCATTTACTGTGCCACTACATAAGGTGACCATCCGTCCCTATTTTCCGGGGATAGTCCCCTTTTTCGGACAACTGTCCCCACTCAGAAACATGTCCCCGGTTTAAGATTTCATCCCCGGTTTCAGCTGGTTCACTTTTTTGAATGTATGTCATCACCACGATAATTTGAACTCGACGCACGTGTGCGGTGTCTTGACAGAGGTTATGCTTTACTGCATCCTGGAACTTTGGCGAGAAATCACGTGATAAGCTTTTGCTTTGTACTCTGTAGTGTTTAGAGTCCCTACTCGTGATCTGTAGATTCTAAGAGAGGCATGCCATGCTCTGCCTCTGTCTGTGGCTGTGTCTACGCGTGGCTTGCTTCTGGTTGCAAGAGCAGCGTGGTGGCTCTTTTCTTCCACCTGTTGTTTCTGCATTTTGGCATGGTGATCCCTGTGATTCAACATGAGTGCTAAAAGGAAGTGTCAGTTCAATGATGGGCTTCAGCGTGAATTTTCGTATTTGCGTCCGACTCCAGATGCTTCTGTTGTGATCTGCAGCGTGTGCGACTCAAAGTTTTCCATTGGTAGTGGTGGGAGAACTTCAATCACGGAACACATGGGGAGTAGTCTATGCTCCTCTAGCTCCCCAATTGTCCCCGGATCGGCCCAAAAAATTCTGGTCACCTTACCACTACAACACTTTCTTGCATAATTACTGGGAGTGAAGCATGCATCCTCTTAAACCAGAGTCCAAAAGATAGTCAGTAGAATAGTATCATCCATCTTCTCCTTTGAAGAAGGTTAAGGTTACCTCTATAGTTTTATTGGGAAAAATCATGGTCACTAGTCTTTGGGATGTGGATAAGTGATTTTGAACTTGTTAAACTCAGATCTGTACATTCAAACTTTTAAAAAGCATGCTGAAGTCATTAAGGATAATTTGTACTCACAAAAATATTGCTTACAGTCTCCTTTCACATGACAGTGACCGCATTCAAGTTTGAAAATACAGGAGTAAGTCACAAAACTCAAACAGACTGTTCTTCTCCATCAACACAACAGCCAAATTCTTGTTCCACCAGATTATGACCTTTGTTTAGCCCTCAAAGATGCAATACAAAGTTTAGGAAGTGTGAATGAGGTTCATACTTACATAAGAAGTAGATACGAGCTGTCAGGTTCTTGCTGAGGATCTGTCCCTGGCTTTAGTTTTGTTTGTGGTTATTTGTTTCCTTTTTCTTTTAAAATTGGAACATTGTCTTTGTTAATTAACTTGTTTATGTTCAAGGTATGACCAACACAAGATTATAATATATATTTATATATATATATATATATATATTTTTTTTTATATACAGTATATATATACAGTATGTGTGTGTGTGTGATAGAGTATCTGCCAACTAATTAAAAGAGCACATGACATATGTTTTGCCATTACTGGGTCTCATTAGGAGTGCACACTATTGCATCCCCTTACAGGGATCGAACCTTGGACGTCAGGGCCTGAGGCAAAGCTTCTGACATTGTGCCATGGTGTCTGGTTCACTTATTTGACAAGGAGAAGATCAGAACATAGTATTAAATTCTTAGTTTTGAATTGCAATCTTATTGTTAAGTGGTTACCTACCACTTAACGCTTGTGGTTGGTTGGCCAGTTGGCAATCATCTACCATGTCCTCTCAGTTGTGAGAAGCAGCTCATAGATATGTGATACAGTATCTGCCAAATAATACGAAGTGTACATGATACACGTTTCAATATATATGTGTGTATGTATTACCTAACCCCATATTGTTTGCCATAATGGCCAATAAAAAACACAAAATACATCTCATGTTTTTAAAGACATCAGAAAAATCAAAGTTTCTGACATGGTAGGCATCAATGGTCCAAATTAAAGCCCTAACTTATTCACTTAATCCATGTATCAGATATCCAGTCATATTCTCAAACAGCCCAAACCCATCTATTTTTTGCTAAAATGTTGTTTAAAAAACACCTCTGGGTAATCCTGTAGTAAATGGCTAGGGAGTGGTCTCAAATAGGGTTGAGCTTTTCAACTGAAGACCTACCTCTCTCATTTCATAAGCATCCTGATATTGTTTAATATATGCTCATTTGTGTCAGGAACTTTGTTGTCTCTAGTCTTCACAAAAAAAACATGAACAACACACCATAAGTAACAGTTAAAAAGAGTGTCATTTTGGGTGCAGTATTTCTTTAATTATTTTTCATTTATCATAATTTTTTGCAAATAATTTTGTTAAGGTCTTCTTTTTCTTCAGAATTGTTCCATTTCATTTTGCCTCTGTTGTTTGTTTTTTTTTTATCGTAAGGGGTGGGTTACTAACTGACATGACACCTTAGCCCCTGTTTAAGGCTTATACATGGCACTGGGTTCAACACTCTGTCTCCAGAGCATTTCTTTGTGGTTTTTCAGTCACCTTGTGTCTAGAGTTAAAAAAACAAAAAGTTAAAAAAAAGAGGTTATTTAACTACAATTAGCTATTGAGAATATTCTTTGTTGACAGTATTCCCTGTTTTACAGTGTGTTTTTTGTTATTTGCTTTTTTTCTATTTGGAATTTTTCTTTTGATTATTGTTTGTTGAGTCTTGACTTTAGCTCATTTAACTTCAATTAACTACTGAGATTATTATTTGTTTAACTCATTTGTTTAAGGATTTTCTCTGTTTTTGAGCTGCTTTTTTGTTTTTTTTTAGATGGTCTTTTTTTGTCTCTTTGTATGATGACTTGGAGAATTTTATACTATCTGTAACTACAGTAAATCCTTGCTATCCTTGGTTTCTTTTCTTGTGGATTCACTTTTCCACTAATATAAAAGTGTACAACACCACAATCTTGACTGTTATGTTTCAGGCAGGGTTCTTTCCCTGGCTGCTGTTCACATTCCTGGTTCCCCAAGAGGCATGTCCACCTGTGCATCTCCATCAAGGGACTACCCTCAACCCTATAATGTTCCTTGCAGCTCACAGAATGCATGCCGTGGTATTAGTGAGTTCTTTTATAAAGCCAGACAATATCAATTTGACATTTCAGAAATTTTCCTAATTCTTAACTATTTACTTTGTTTATTTGCTTTTGCCCATTTTGGATTTTTGGCACTTTGAACACTATTTTTGTGTGATCATTTTGCCTAATTTTTGTTCCATGCAATATGGCGTTTTTGTACTCATTAGAAGCTAGATTCACTGGGTAGGTTCTCACTTTGATAAATGCACTATTATTGGAGCAAAGCAAACCCATGCTGATTTTACTATAAAACCTTTATTATAAGCTCCTTACCGAGACTGAAGTACCTATCAGATATTCTAGCACCACGTATAGTATAGTCCCCTATTTGCTAATAAACCTTGGTGACCCACAGGCACATCTTATTGCTTTAGCACATTTTTATGTTATTCTTTCTATGGCACAGTTATGTATAATAAGGCAGGCTCTATTGTAGGAATAAAGTTGGACAGTTTAACATCTGTAGCAGAGCGACGGGCATTAAGCAAATTCCTGTCAATCATGAAGAATCCACTGCATCCACTAAACAGTGTCATCTCCAGGCAGAGGAGCAGCTTCAGCGACAGACTGCTGTCACTGTCCTGCTCCACTAACAGACTGAGGAGATCCTTCCTCCACCAACACTATACGACTCTTCAGTTCCACCCGGGGGAGTAAATGCTAACATTATTCAAAGTTATTGTCTGTTTTTACATGCATTTTTATTACTCTTTAATTTTATATATATTTTTTTTTATATCAGTATACTCCTGCTGGATTATATGAATTTCCCCTTGGGATTAATAAAGTATCTATCTATCTATCTATCTATCTATCTATCTATCTATCTATCTATCTATCTATCTATCTATCAGCCATTTACATATTCCAAAAATTAAATGTAGACAGAGCTGCAGGTTTTGTTGTAGATTAAATAGCTAATTTAATGCTAAGTGTTGCTTCTGAAGCAGTTAAGGCTTAAGCCTTGATTTTATTGCACTAAGTGAAACGTGGCTTAGCTCAGATGGTGCGGCTGTTTTAATCGAATCTGCGCCTCCAAATTACAGCTTTGCTCATGCGGATCGCCAAGGTAAGAAAGGCGGCGGTTTAGCAAACATTTACTCGAGCCGGTTAAAGTGTAACGATGTCCGTTTTGGTAAATTCACGTCCTTTGAGTATCTTGCCGTTGTTATTTGTGGAGTTTCTCAGTTTCTAGTATATCCGTGTATAGACCTCCTACATATAATGCATCTTTCTTTGAGGAATTCTCAGACTTGGTGTCAATTGTAATTACGAACTATGACACACTCCTAATAGTTGGTGACTTTAACTTTCATATCGATAATCAGTGTGACCTGAAAGTAAAAGAATTCATAAACCTCCTGGACTCTTTTGATTTGAGCCAGCACATTAGTCAGCCTACACATAAAGCAGGTCATAAATTAGACTTATTACTAAAGGACTAACAGTTGATGTGAAACAGATCATTGATATTGGTCTATCAGACCATTTTCTGTTACTATTTAATATAGAAATAATGATAAAAAAAATATTTACGAGAAGCATATTGTTAAAAAACGCTTCTTTGATTCATCAGCAGGTTCAAAATTTACAAACATTTTAAGCAACCAGTCCGTGTGTAGTGCTTACTACAATAGTGAAAATAATGTAAATAGTAAGGTGGAAAATTTAATATTAAGGTGAGAGCTACTGCTGACATAGTTGCACCTGAAAAGATAGTTAAAACATCTTCTAGCACTGTTATACCATGGAAGACCCAAAGAGTGTCTGATCTAAAGAGAACATGCAGGAGAGCTGAGCGTAAATGGAAAAAAACTAAACTGACTGTCCATTATGAAATATTGAAGGTTAAAATAACAGAATACAACAACATAGTCCGTCTTGAGAGGTGCTGTTATTTCTCTAGAATTATTAATAACAATGCTAGTAATCCCAGAGTCTTATTCTCTATGATTGATCATCTGCTAAATCCAGGTCACTCAATGGAATGCCTCCAAAAAACTTCCAGTGAAACTTGTGAGGCTTTTGCTGTATTTTTTAATCAAAAAATGAATGCTATTATAATATAGTACATCTCCCCAATACTGAACCACTTAAACCCCAGTACTCCATTTTAAACAAATTAAATTCTTTTACCAGGATAGATTTACATGATTTATATTAAATAACTTTTCAACTGAGACCCTACACCTGTGTCCTTGACCCAATACCAACAAGTTTTTTCATACTAATTGATAGTATTCTTGACATAGTAAACTCGTCATTAGATACAGGGGTCTTCCCAGACTGTCTTAAGACTGCTGTGGTTAAACCCCTGCTCAAGAAAAATAATCTCGACTCCTCTGCTTTTGAAAATTTTAGACCTATTTATAACCTGCCTTTCTTAAGTAAAATTCTAGAGAAGGCAGTCATTATGCAGCTAAATGACCACCTCAATAAACATGCTATTCTTGATAAGTTTCAGTCAGGTTTCAGAACAAATCACATTACAGAAACTGCACTCGTTAAAGTAGTAAATGACTTGTGGGTAAATGCAGACAGAGGCCATTTATCTGTTCTCATCCTCTTAGATCTGAGTGCCGCATTTGATACCATTGATCACAATATTCTTAGAAATCGCCTTAGTCCAGTGGTTCTCAAACTGTGGGACGGGGCCCCCTAGGGGGGCGCGAAGTAACAAAAAGGGGGCGTGAAGATGTGAAAAAAAGAAAACAAAAATCGAAAATATGAAAAATACATCTATTGAAACCAAAACAAATTAACTTAAATTATATTCTGATACTAGAAAAATAAATATAGAGTTAGATAAATGTCGATAAAAGTTAAGTAGGTATAATAAAATATGCATGTATGATATTTCATTAATTAAAAAAGAACAAATTGGTATTAGTGGGCTCCTTTCAAAAAAACATTAGGGGGGCGCGATTAAAACTGTTATGAAAACTCAGGTCACAAATACTTAAAGGTTGAGAAATGCTGCCTTAGTCAATGGGTGGGCCTCTCTGGCAGTGTCTTAAATTGGTTTGAATCCTACATAGCAGGGAGAAAATTCATTTTAAGTTGTGGTAATTATACTTCAAAGACCCATGATATTCTACAGCATATGGTGTTCCACAAGGCTCTATCCTGGGTCCGCTGCTTTTTTCAATTTACATGCTTCCCTTAGGTCAGATTATCTCGGGGCATAATTTGAGCTACAACAGCTATGCTGATGACACACACCTGTATTTATCAATAGCGCCTGACGAACCCCGACACTCTTGATTCACTGACACAATGTCTTCCTTGTGTTTCTGAATGGATGAATAGTAATTTTCTCAAACTAAATAAGGAGAAAACAGAAATTTTAGAGATTTACAAAAATTGATACAATGAAGTTATAAGAAATAAACTTGATGCATTAGGATTAAAAGTCAAGACGGAGGTAAAAAATATAGAGGTAACTATTGACTCTGACCTGAATTTTAAATCACATATTAATCAGATTACTAGGACAGCATTTTTCACTTAAGAAATATAGCAAAAGTTAGACCTCTTATAACATTGCAAGATGCTGAGAAATTAGTTCACACTTTTGTCTTCAGTTGGCTAGATTACTGTAATGCACTCCTCTCAGGACTACCCAAAAAAGACATCAATCGGTTCCAATGAGTGCAGAATGCAGCTGCTAGAATCTTAACTAGAAAAAAAAAATCTAAGCACATCTCTCCAGTTTTAATGTCACTACATTGTGCCATCTAGAATTGACTTTAAAATAGTGCTTATGGTTTACAAAGCCTTAAATAATCTCGCTCCATCCTATATTTCAGAATGTCTTTCACCTTACACTCCAAATCGTAACCTTAGATATTCAAATGAGTGTCTGCTTATTATTCCGAGAGCTAAACTTAAAAGAAGCTCATTATTTTAACATGGCTTTCTCATAGCTTCATTTTAGTTTAATCCTGATACTCTGTATATTCAATTAATTATCATTATTATTCAAGGTGGCTCCATAATCCATACTAACCCCTACTTTCTCTTCTGTTCTTTTTCCGGTTTTCTGTGGTGGCGAACTGTGCCACCACCACCTAATCAAAGCACCGTGATGTCCCTACATTGATGGATTAAAGGCCACAAGTCCACATGACCGCCATCATCAAGTTCTTTCATGTGAACCCTGAATACAATGAGGACTGATTGAGGTCGTTTATGTTAGGTAGAATGCCTAGAGGGGGCTAAGCGGTCTCGTGGCCTGGAACCCCTGCAGATTTTATTTTTTTCTTCAGCTGTCTGGAGTTTTTTTGTTTTTTCTCTCCTCCTTGGCCATCAAACCTTACTTTTACTCTATGTTAATCAGTGTTCCCGAATTCTATTTTCTTATTTATTTTTTCTTTTTTTCTCTTTCTTCATTATGTAAAGCACTTTGAGCTACATCATTTGTATGAAAATGTGCTATATAAATAAATGTTGTTGTTTATTTTTAAGAGTGAAGAAGCAGCCATGTATGGGGAATATGTAATTTTTTAATTATATTTTAATGCCTGGTAAATGACTATGCCTGAAATATACCTCCATATCTAGTTTCTCTTGGTTATCCAGTACACTGTCATAGGAGCATCAAAACCTTTTAATGTTTACTTTGAGTAACAGTTTGTGCAAAAAAGATATGTCAAAAATGTATATTATCCATTAATGCTGCGGAATGAAGTGTTTACATCAAGTAATAAATAAACTGGCCATTCCTCCAGGGTTGGTTCCTGTTTTCTGCCTGGTAATGCTCTGATATGATTTAGCCTCTGCAGCCCTAAATTAAAATAAGAGGGTTTGAACACACTGCAATGCCACTGTAAAAGTTGAATGTGTAATGTTGAGTTAGAGATGACAGGTTACATGGCTGATCTGCCAAGTTCCATTATTTCAATAAGTTGTTGCATGCATTCTCAAATCACCTGTTTTAGCCATGTGCGGTATAACTTCAGTGCCTGTGGGGTTCAAATTCTGCTGCTGACAATGTGTGACCATGAGCGTGTCACTTAAAATGTTTGTGCTCCAACTCGATAAACAAAAGAATTGCACCCTATTGTATCTCAGATGCTTTAAGTCACTTTGGAAAAAGGCAGCAGCCAGATAAGAAATAATGATTATATTGCACTGACCCTTGGCACATCAGTTAGATGCTGTGTTTTCAAGCTAAGGACTGTGGTTTGATTCCTGGTGTTGGCCAAAAAAGGCTTTATGTTTGGCACAGTGATTATGGCTATGGACCTCAGACTCTGAGGTGGTGGTTTCATACCCCAATACCAGCCCGTGTTCCAATTGGAAAAACAAAAGAAACGTAACCAATTGTATCTCAGAAATTGTAAATCACCTTGGATAATGGCATCAGCCTAAAAGAATTTTGGCAGCACTGGGCACAGAGTGAAAACAGCCATGGACAAGGCCCATCACCACCATACTGCTGACTGACACAATGCCAAAGTAGACTCCCCAATTAGCAGACAGTATCAATCAGATATATAGAATGTTGGAGGAAAACCCACACTGACATGGGGAGAACGTGCAAAGTCTGCACAAGCAGTGCCCAGACCAGAATTTGAACCCAGGCCTCTAATGATGTGAAACAACACTACTGTGCCACAATGCTGCTCATTGTCCTATGTTGTCTCTCAGACTATCAAGTAAGTGCTTGCCTGTGCAAAAATTAATTCAGCAATATATGTTTCAGAAATCATAAAGAAGAGCATTAGGGAACAGTAAATAGGCAAAAGCATCATTCTGAAAATATTTCACATTTTTCCTATACCTTAATCCAAGAGAACAATCCCAAGCATTTACTATTCTTTTTAATTCATTATAATATACTTTCATTAAAGAGTTGTGATCCTTGTAAATGATATGTTTTAAATAAACCACACATGTGTTTACATACCTTAAATATAACAACATTTTTTTCTTGATTACAGTTTTTATCTTAGTTAAAATTAAACTCTCTTATCCTTGCATACGTATTTACAATTTTAGCTACAGCTAGACTGCATTTAAGATTTTTACTGGCACAGGCTCATAAAAGATAAGTGCATTACTCACTTTGATAAATAAATAACCTGTTCTGCAAAGATTTTGGAGAGTGCAGTTGGCATTGTATCGTAGTTCCGAGTTTTGCTTTCTAGGCAGCGTCTCAGGCTGAAGACATCCAGCAGGAGCGTCTCTGGTGTCAGTGCGTGGATGGAGGTGTGATGATCACATGAACTTTAATACATGGAGCTGCCTTATAATTGCTGTTGTTGTTTTGCACATTTCCTATGTGGGTGTTTGTTTACATGTATATTAATTTAAAACAATAAACTGACACAGCAACCACCTAAGCACTGTTTACAGGAATTGCTGCACATTGTTGTGTTTATGAACTTTTTTCTCTTCTGTGTGGAGGGTATCACAAAAAATTTTTTCCAAAGCAAATTTGCTATTTTAATTTGTATCATTTATCAATTTCACATTCTTTGCCTATATCTTTGTCACTTGCATGCGCATTCATGAGTGATAGTTTAAGAGTTCAGGTGATGGTAATTCACCAATCCAGGGGGCTGTGTGATAACAATCTCTCTTATCCTCCCTCTGCAGACCTGACAATTGACAGCGCTCCGCCAACATCACTTCTGGTGTCCGTCCACCTGGACCCACCTCTTCCTACCTAGCTGCCATATGACTGGGAGATCCACCATCTTGTGTAGTCACAACAGGACTCCCGATTTCTTGTTTTCATGCACTTTATTTTTGAATGTAAATAATTTTCAATTATGCAGGGTTTGCCCAAAGGTGCCCCAACATTCTGATTACCTCTGTTTATCGTATTACACCTTATACATTATTTTTCATTGACAAAGCACTTTAATGACGAAACAGAACAGGGAAATGTTATATTACTCTAAAAACATTTTTCTAAATACCTGTATTATAGGTCTGTAACTGTACAATCCTTTTGACAACATGTAATGTAGAAATTATGCTCGGTAAAGTACGATTTCATCCGTCTATTGTCTTGCATATCCAGGACAGACAACAGTGGGCAGCTGGCAATCTCCAGGAGCAAGTCACGAACAGCACTTGAAAAAGGTGAACACCCACACAAGCCAAGTTGGCAACACCAATTCTTTGAACTGTGGGAGAATACCAGATGTATCTGGAGAAAACTCACACAGATATGGAGAGAATATGCAAACTCTACGCAGGGCGCACATGGGACACAAACCCCAGTTTCCTTACAGCTGCCCTACTGCCGCACCACCATGCCACCCAGTAAGATTTCAACCAATCCAAACGGATATGGCATTGACCCTGGAAAATAAGCTTTAAAAGCTGGAATCCTGGTAATACTAATTACTAATTATATATATATGTTCAAGCAGGAAGTTTAAAGCCACACAGATGTCAGCTGAATTGTTTCCTCCTACTCTTTGCAAGTCAAGTAACAAACTTACATTCCATATGTTATAGTCCTAGCATAGTAAAAATGCCTGTTTAGTAATACGGGTGCATTGGTACAATGGTAAGCCTATTTGTTGAGATCACATTGTGTATTTATAAACCACTGTTCACCAGATATGCAACACTTACATCCCTTTTTGTGCATCTTGTTTCCATTGTTAATCAGACATTCTAGCTGTTACTTCCATCTTTCTTTGTCGTTTTTGTTGCATTTTTTCATTGGACATTCCAGCTCTGGCATCCTGTAAAATAAATGAACGCAAGAGATTATGAACGGTTAGGGGACCCAAATGTGATCCCTAACAAGAAACATGCAGTACATGCAGTAACATCTTCTTCAGACCAGAGTCTTTTCTCGATTGACTCTCCAAGATGCTTTTCATGTTTGGAGAGAGGAAGAGGCAGGCTCAGGGGGTTGGAAGCCAGAAGTGATGTCATTGGTGTTAAGTCCATCCATCATCTGTTCTATGGGGAGGAAGATAAAAGGCATTAAGTGACACTGACAACCCATGGCTCAGTGGAATTACTACTTGACGATGCCCAAAGTTGTCTACCAAGAACATGCAAGTGACCATCACTCTTTGTTTGTGCTTCTTATTACCTTTGCTCATTGGACATTACAGCCTCCTTGTCGATGTCAGTCAACGTTACACACTGCCACAGACAGACACCAGATGTTTTGTTGTTTTATACTTGTAGAGATTATGTATTATGTACTTTGTTATGCACACTCATTACAAGAAAAACAAATAGGGCCTTGGGCGAGATGCAATCACTAACCTCTCTTCCTTTTCCCACCCCAGAGCAGTGGATGAGCCATCAGAAGGCTAGTGACCTCACTTTCAGATTGTCTCAGAAGTTCTGTTTCTTCCTGTCCTTAACATATAAAAGAACAGAGCTGGACAAAACAGAGATACATTAACTTGCAGAAGCACTTACTCCGAGCCTATCACTGAACTTGGTAGTTCAAAACTGTTTTTTGTTTTTTATTTTTTCCCCTTAAGTTTCTTAGCATCATTGCCATTAATCTGGGTTCTCTAGTACTGTCTCTTCTTTATCTTCACAATTGTCCCACTTGTGCAAGTAGGAGGGAGCTGTATGGACCAAGTGAAGGTAATTCCACGCCAGGCCAGGGTGTGGCGGGGTGCGCTAAACCTTCTTCTGTTGTCTCTGCACACCAAAAAGCAGGAAAACCTATCTAATTCGGGCTTGAAGATGTCACTTCCGGTTCCGGTGCCCAGAAGCTTGCAACTTCTGCTTCCGGTGCCCAGACACATATCACTTCTAGTTCTGGCACCCAGAAGCCCATCATTTCCAGTTTATGACATCACTTCCGGTCTTGGTATTTAAAGCCACCATATTTTAAACCTTTCAACAATTCAGTTACGGACACCAACTGATACACATCAGCACTGTTTCAAAAACCCATTTGCAGCCAGGAAAATTATATGGGTCGCTGCCCCAAAAATTTTTAAGTGTGTTGAGTCTAATCATTTCACACAATATATGTAAAATGTAAAGGGCATAGGGCTATCCAACAAACATTTAGGGTCCTTAGCGGAATAACCACATTTAATTACAACAGTTGCAAGGGAAATAGCAGCCTTGAGTACAGAACTTTCTGGAAGATGTTTCCATTAGGTTGAAAGATGTTAGAATGAGAATCCCCTGATGTTATATACACCAGTGGATGGAAGAGGTGGGTCAGAGGTCAGAGCTTTCCTGATATTATGGGTCTTCCTCAGGGTTGTTAATTTCCTGGCTGCCAAAAGGAAAAGGACTTTTGACTTATGTGTGGCCCCTTCAAATCGGAAAAGTGACAAAGTGATCAAAATATACACAGCTCTGGCCAAAGTACCCTGGGTGTATCTGTGTAATGTGTTGAGATAAGAAAGAAAATATTTATATTATTTAAATATTGACCCTTCATAATGGCTGGCTGAAATGCATGTGCTCAATCAATCACCTATACTACTTCATTATTAATGTCTGTGCTTTCATAAGTCTAGCATTTGTTCTTTTTGTGTAGGATTGGATTCTAAGATTGAAGTAACTCTTTGCTGGGTTAGAACTGTAAAGGCTTCTTCTTTGTATTTGCTGGTTTATTGTGTTTTCACAAATTGATGTTTAATCCTTCATTAATAAGTTGGTTGGATTTCTGAATTAATGTATCACTGATATGTCATTTAAGCTTGGCCAAATGTTAAATGTATTAGGTAAATGTAATATGCACACAAAATTTCTTGAACATCCACTCAGCTGTAATATGTACTTTTTGTTGTGTTGACTCTCCCGTTATGACTCCCCAGTGAAATTATTGAAATACCCTGTTTATTAACCTCCTTATTGTTACATTTTTTCTTTTTTTTCCATGTAAAGCATTGCAGTTTTTGACTTGAAAAATATCATTTTAATTAAATTTCATCTTTCTACTGTAAAACATGCATAACACTAAAACTACAAAGTCAGAAGTGTAAAAAATATAATATTAAATGAATAGTAATAATAATACTAATAACGATAATAATAATAATAATACCATATATCTTGAGCAGCTACTGGTTTCCATCTGTTTGAACAGGAAAACTGCTTTAGTGTATGGTCATTTACTCGCTCATGTCATCATCAAGAAATAACTTCAAGTAAATATCAGGATCTTGCTGTCAACATTCACTTTTATTCCTGGCTGCCCCACAAGATCAAAACAAGGTGATGATGGTTTATTTGAAGCAGTTTCAGAAGAAACCCAAACATGAGCGTCACTTTCAGATTCTCCAGAATCATTTTGGGTTTCACTGTCCGCTTCAGTTTCACTGTCCAAAGACAGATTCACTTTGTCATCATTCCTGATGAGAGACTCTTTAACATCACTGCTCGTGTCACTGTCAAGAGCGAGCAACACCTAAGCTGCTCAAAATCATTTCCTACCAGATGGCATTATGTTATTATGAAGATGTGCCTACACCGTTGCCAAGGTAACACTTGAGCCTAAAGCTTACGTAAGACACGGCTATGCTGTTCCTGAAGTAACGCTCGAGACTAACTCTATTAATACCTTTACAGCCCGAGCAATCCTCAGGTCTATCGCTTATGCGAGACATGTCTTATACAGTTGCCCGAGTGACACTTGGGACTAACGCTTTTAGCACTGCACAGCCCAAGTGATGCTTGGGTTTAACACTAAGGAGGTTAATATAAGGCAAAAGCAAGGAATAATTGTAAGGAAAATACAAAAGTAGTTAAAATGACCCACTTGCTCGCCCCTTCAATGCCACTAAGTATTCTTTCACCACCTGTGTTTATCACACTGGTAACCCAAGCCTTTTAAGTTCCTCTTGGACCCTTTTGCTGAAAATTCTTAGTAGATAAAGAAGAGTGTTGAGCCAATCATAATATACTAACTCCAATAAGGACTTCCTTTATTTATTCCTGGCCAGTGCAGCCATGCAATGTGAACAGTTTAGTTCTCTAGAGCATATTTTGTCTTAAGAGAACAGTTCCTTTTATCATTTAATATTTGAATATATTTTAATGTACACCAATCAACATATAGATAAATGGTATATACTAGGTAATACCCCTCTGCCATTAAGAATTACATTATGTCCCAAATTAAATAAACATATTAAGAGTTGTAGGTAAATACTTGGTTAAAAGAAATAAGACTTCTCATATGTAAACTGTTATTAGAGGACATAAAGACATAAAAGTAAGAATATTCTGCTTGTAGTCTAAAAAAGAATCATAAAAATAATTATGTTAAACTAGTGATTAGTTATTTGATGGACGGGCAGCCCATCCAGGATTGATTCCTGCCTGAATTTGCCAGAGTAGTTCAATAAATGAATGATTTGTACTTTGAGAGTCAGTAGGTTAACTAGAGACCTTAGTTCATATCCAATTGTCTCTGTCAATGGGTCAATTTCCACTTCACTAATCCTCTGTGAGTGTGATGAGGCTGGTCTTGCTCCATGCTCCAATTTCTCCTTTGGGATCCTCTTGAACCCGACACCATCGGTAATGTAACCAAATGAGCTGGACAATGAAGACACCAAACAAAGCAAGGGGAAGGTGCAAAGTGCAAGCAGTGCTTTTATTTCAACAAAAATCAAAACAGTCTTCAAAAGAAAGTGCAGGGCTTTAAATGTACACCAATCAACACAGAGATAAATGGTATATACTAGGTAACACCCCTCTGACATTAAGAATTGTGTTAAGCCCCAAATTAATAATAATAATACTACATTTTATTTATATAGTGACTTTTCCATGCTCAAGGCACTTCACAGAGTTTAGGAAGAACGGCAGGGTATACAGTGTATACAGTAGCATTGAATTAAACCAGATAAATAAATAAAGAAGAGTAAGATAGTAAATTCAGAGAAAAAACTAACAGACAACATAATTGATGGTCTAGCACACACATACAGGTTACATGAGCATCTTGACAGAGGTAAACTGAGAGAAGGGTAATAAAGTCAAGTAGAGCTAAAAGCCTTCCTGAACAGATGAGTTTGGAGTTATTTTTTAAAAGAATTCATGGAGTCAGCTGACCTGATTAATTTTGGGATGTCATTCCAGAGTCTGAGCGCTATACAGCTGAAGGCCCTGTCACTCATGGAGTGTAAATTAGTGTGGGGCACAACAAGATTGGCAGAATTGGAGGACCTTAGTGGGCGGACAGGCACATAGTGATGGAGAAGGTCACTGATGTAGTTTGGCGCAAGCTTATTTAAGGCTTTGTAGGTTATTAGTAGGAGTTTATATTCGATTCTGTAAGACAGAGGGAGCCAGTGAAGACGGAGCAGGATGGGTGTTATGTGCTCACTGCTGCTGGTTCGAGTGAGGACTCTTGCAGCCAAGTTTTGAATAAGCTGGAGCTGTGATATAAGATTAGAAGGGGCGCCTGCCAGTAGGGAATTACAATAATTGATGCGGGATGTGATAAAAGCATGGACAAGTTTCTCAGAATTAGAAAAGGAGAGGAAGGAGCGAACACAGGATACAGTTGTGCTTAAAAGTTTGTGAACCCTTCACAATTTTCTGTATTTCTGTATAAATATGACCTAAAACATCATCAGATTTTCACTCAAGTCCTAAAAGTAGATAAAGAGAAACCAGTTAAACAAATGAGACAAAAATATTATACTTGGTCATTTATTTATTAAGGAAAATGATCGAATATTACATATTTGTGAGTTAACACAGTATATCACAGTATATCAAGTTCGGTGTCAATGATGAATTCTGACAGCACCAATGCTTTGCCATTAAGATATCTCGAATTAAACAATGCAATAGCAATAGTTAATGAGGCTTCTTTTTGCACAGAGCTGTGACCGGAGTTTATTTTCACATATTGTAAATTTGGCACACTGACACTTCTATTTCCAGGGCCATGAGTAGGACGGCGTATTCCTGAGCAAATGCCGCCGGTGATCTTTTCATTCACAGCAAATTAAGTAAACATATTAAGAGTTGTGGGTAAATACCTGGTTAAAAGAAATAAGACTTCTCATATGTATGCTGTTATCCATCCATCCATCCATTTACCAACCCGCTGAATCCGAACACAGGGTCACGGGGGTCTACTGGAGCCAATCTCAGCCAACACAGGGCACAAGGCAGGAACCAATCCCGGGCAGGGTGCCAACCCACCACAGGACACACACAAACACACCCCCACACCAAGCACACACTAGGGCCAATTTAGAATCGCCAATCCACCTAACCTGCATGTCTTTGGACTGTGGGAGAAAACCAGAGCGCCCGGAGGAAACCCACGCAGACACGGGGAGAACATGCAAACTCCATGCAGGGAGGACCTGGGAAGTGAAATATAAAGTTAAATGTGATATATGATTTTGTTTTCTAATTTGAATATGCTGGAACAGATGTCAGGGTATCCTAGTTAGATATGCATGTAGTTTGAAAAACATTTTCTCTTACATTCTTCTATCAGTGGGTTCTCATCTCAACTCATCTTCTTATTCTAAACTCATTTAACATGTGGTTTAAATCCTTTCAAGTCCTAGGCCTCTTAAGCAGTTTCTGTGCCATCTCACTTGAAAGGACAAACACATTAACCCACGCGTTATGCTCTGAGACCATGTGCTGCCTATCAATGGTGTGGCAAATCCTTCTATACACTTCCTGTATCTGTCAGGAGGCATTTTGACCGACTGCAAACCCACCATGACCATTTGTCTCTCTCTTTTCCAAGTATTTGGTAAATCCAGTTCCATCCTGTGTAGCCTATTCCTGCACAAAATCACATTTCCCATCAGGTCATTCATTAAAATACAAAAACATTTCTTAGTGTTAAACTAATTGTGTTCATCACATGGAAACAAAAAGTGGAAAACAATATATAGTTCCAGAGATCAATTGTCCTAATTTAGACAGTCAAACATCTCTTGTCTGGGTGCTCCACAATGCATTGGGGCTGCGGTAAAGGTCATTGACTCTAATGGAATATGATGAAGGTCTGACACGGGGTCCATCATTAGTGGCTTTAGTTTAGGTGTCTTTAATACCTGGTCACATGGATGTATTCAGTAGTTACCTCTCACAATCCAAAAGCACACATTTGACTGTCCTAATTTCCCAGATACAGAATATTTGCCCCGTGCCAGACATGGATACTCCTCTAGGTCAGTTGAAAGAATTTGCTTGGCTTCTCATGACCCTAGTCGGAATCCAAAGGGAAATTCACCTTTATTTTAAGTAGTGCCTTTCATAGGGTACCTCTCTTTTTCTTTAATTTAAAAGTACTTTATATTATAAATGCATACAGCTAAAACTTAGTGCACATGATATAGTGAGTTTTCAGGTGCCCTCCGTGATTCAGTTGGTGGATTTAAAATTGTCCTCTTTAGACTCTGAAGGAACGTGGGAAAAATATAAAAAAAGTTAAAAAAAAAAAGTATTACTATACTTATCCCAAGTATGCCCAGTCATTTAATCCTTGAATCTGTTAAACTTTAATTTCTATAGCGCCTTTCACAAAAAAATGCATTTATTTTCAAAGAAATTGTGGAGTAAAGTCAACAGAACAGTTAATCATCTACCCACCCAATTTCCACTTCAGTTAACCAGTTCAGCCTTGCAGGGAGCTGGTGCCTACCCTGATAGCACAGGGTAATACATAGGAGCCAACACTGGACAGGGCATCAGTCCATCATAGGGTACATTCATACACACACTATCATAGTGGGCCATTTGAAATTTCTTATAGAATTCTCAGAGGAAAAGCCTCTCAAAAATATAAAGAACATGTAACCTTCACAGGCCTCTGGAGCTGAGATGCAATTATACCAAAAAGTTGAAAAGAAATCTAAGAAATAACTAAAAAGAAAAACTCCAGGCACTATGTGGTGAGCCTGTAGGCAAGTACATTTAAACCAGAATGTTCCGTTTTTAAGTCTCTGAAGTACTTCTATGTATAATTGATAAATTCAAGACCTCGCTCAAACAGGCATATCTTTTAAAAGCCACTGGAGAAAAATGTTTAACCTTGTAACTGAATATTTCAACCAAATGCTTCTTGTTTATTACACACTTGTCTGGATGAAGCAGTCTATCTGACTGGAAAGTACAGTGAGGCAGTCACAAGGGTGAAGCCATCAGCTCTCAAGAGTTACCGTGTCTGAGACAAGAAGTGACAAAACAAGTCAGATAAGCACATACATTTAGGGAGCATGTTTCATCTTGAATTTTTATTGAAGAACTTCACTGTCACTTCTTTAATATATAGCTCAGAAGTGCACCAGATGATAGCAAGAAGTCAGTTTGCTGGAAACAATCTGCCTGTGGCAGTATGTGCCGTACTAGTGGAAGCTCTTAAATGACAAAAAAATGCTTTGATGTGTAGAAAAACATAAAAGTAAGAATATTCCACTTGTAGTCTAAAAAAAGTCATAAAAATAATTATGTTAAGCTACTGAAGAGATTGGTTATTTGATGAACTAGCTGCCCATCCAGGATTGGTTCCTGCCTAAATTTTCCAGAGTAGTTCAATAAATGAATGATCCGTACATTGAGAGTCAGTAGGTTAACCAGAGACCTTAGTTCAAATCCAATTGTCTCTGTCAATAGGTCAATTTCCACTTCAATGATCCTCTGTGAGTTTGCTACGTATAGTGTAGTTTCTTTCCACACCCAGAGATGCTGAAGGTTGAGTTGATTGTTGTGAGTGAGTGTGAACAAGAGTGTGTCATCTTACTTTAGGATCACCTCACATCTGGTGATAGCCACCATTTCACCATCTCTCCTAAAATGGGATTGAGTAAGTTCATCATATGGGTAGTGCTGTGATTAGATCTGCTGCCTCATAGGTTAGTGGTCCTGTATTTGAATCCCTGGTCCAGTCCTGGCTTTGCAGTGTTTGTGCATTCTGCCTCTGTCTGTGTGGGCTTTTCTCTGTGTATCCTAGTATTCAAAGATCTGTGTGTTTAGATAAGTAGTAAGAGGTAGTCAGGGTTTACGCACCAAAGGATTGACTAGGCTGCACCATGCTTTGTTGCAGTGCTTCCAGGATAATCTCCAGCTTCTCAGAATCCTGAATTAGAAAAGCTGGTAAGAATATATATGGGCCAATGAATGGATGATGCATAGACAGGCAAGGTGGTTCAGGGTCCTGGTTCGGGGACATTGAGTCATGCATCATCTTCTAAGGAGACTGGAGAACTGAGCTTCTGAAGATCTTTTATGTAAAGACCGTAAACACCAATGGTTTCCCTCGCATGACTGTGCTTAATTTTACTCCTTTGGCCAATGTAATTAAATGAGGCATCCTGACCAACCCTTATTTCTTTATTTTTTACATTCATTCACAATATCTTAAAACAGATGTTTGATCAGATATTTAAACTTCATTTTAAGATATCTCAAAATGCATTTTCAGATATCTTCCAATTTATTTTGAGGTTCCCATAAAGACAGTGCAGGTGGGTTGAATGGTGTTGAGTCTGAGTGTCTGTAAGGGATGACACATGCTATCTCATCCATAGTTTGTTCCTAATGCATAGTCAATATGATATTGAATTTAATGGAAGAACTAGCTTTTACAAAATAGACAAATGGTCCATAAACCTAGTACAACAGCAAAATATTACAGCCTAGCAGTGCAGGCAATCTGCTTCTAATTTTAGATAGTATATTGTGTTTAAGCAACATGCATGTTCTTGCCATGCTTACTATTAGAATAATTTTTAACTGAAAAATTCTCCCAATATGACCGAGTAAATGGTTGTGTGTTAGTGGGGTCGCATTCATAATCGGTTACTTCTTTAACCGGAATTTTGTGTCTGGATTGCCAGTCTCCATCTGTGGATGACTAGACAGATGGATGGATGAACGTATACAGTAGATGGATGATCCCTGGCTTGCTAAGAACTTATCAGTATACATTGTACTGTATTGCATTCATTTTTTTGAATGGTTATTATTTTGACACTATTTGTGTTGTTGACTTTTTTCTATGAGTGTTGTCATTGTAATAATTACCAACCATTACAAGTTGAAGACAGGTAATGGAATAATTTAAACATTTTTGCTATCTCTTGCCCTATGTGTACATTCAGCGCCTTTCCTCTATATTTGTTCGTGTCTGAACTTTCACCAGCTCTCCCTTTCTTGAACATGTTCCCGTAAAGCCTGCTTCTCAGACTTTTTCCTGATTTTTTTGAGGCGCCTTTCTGATCTCCTGTCTGGTTTATTACTTTCTATCTTTGACGACGACTCTCTCAGCGTGTACTTTTACTCCTCCTTGTGTGCCGCACACATGCACTTCCTCTTATGTCGCATCACCAAAGCCAAGTTGACCAATCAGATTGACCTGGGGGAATGGTCACACAGAACTTAGTGTATTACTTTGTAGTGGTCTGAAAAAGTCCCAACTAAGATTCACACCGCCTGTTGATGTTGATTTATTTATTTTTTTGGTGGGGACTCCAGGAACACACTCAGCCTTGGCCCGACTCAGGCACACCCTCACAGAGTCAAAAAAAGCAAACAGTAATAAAACAGAAATTGAAGAATGTTTTAAACAACAATTAATGAAATCTAATTACACAAACTACAACGATTCCACCCCATTATCTTCCCGGCAAATACACAATAAACATGAACTCAGAAACAACAAACAACTAACAAAAACTACACCTGATGAAGTCCATAACAAAGCCTATAGGAAATGGCAACCAATGTAGTGAAATGAAGGAGATTGAATAATCCAGAGATCAGCTCGCAGTTAGTAACTGTACAGAACAATCCTACTGGTATGTCCTGATGAAGAAGAGTGATGGGATTGGGAGCGCTCCTTGTCCGAAGGTCGACGAACAATCCAATTCAGTCCTCGCGCAGCAGGCAGACACCAGACAGTACATATACATGAACAGGAGATAATGCAGGACAAGCACAATAATCCAAAAGCAAGAAAACAGAAGACAAAACAGATGGACAACTCCAGACACAACATGCCTTTTTTTTTTCTCTGTATAACCGGCCTCTTTTTAAAGCTTGCGCTGGCCTTCTTGTGCCCAGCAGCCCTTGCACCCTTGGCAGGCGTCCAATCAGAGCCACTGCAGGGATTGCTGGGAGATAAAGTTTTTACCCCCGTGTGCACTGCTACAACTTCATAGTAGATTTTTCAGGGTGCTACCATATTGCCATCCGTTGCAGTCGACTGAGCTAACTAGGAAGTGACATGTAATGTAGTCACACTGCCACAGAACAAAGGAAAGCATCCAAACTTTGTATAAAACCTTAGTGAGAAGTCATCAAAGGGGTTTAGTTTGGCTACAATTTAGCATTAGTTTTGGTTGTTGTGCTTGATCTTTGCCCGATTTCATGACTACTCTTTACATTTTTCTTTTTGAACAATATTTATTTTCTGAAACTAAATTCAATTCCTAATCTTTTAGGACAAGACAAGTCCAAAGCAATCTAATACAACTTGCAGGCAGTATTAATCACTTCAGGTTCAGTACTCCCCTGAACTGAAAAGAAATGATTATGAAGAAAATAAAGGCAACAGTTCAAATTATAGTTGTTGTCACCAGGTTGGAAATAGGAGAGGCCAGTGGACAGAGTCTGTCAAAAATCAACCCTGGAAATGAAGCATCGTCAGTAACAAACATCACCAAAATAAAAAATAAACATGAAGGAAATGATTGTTAAAATGCTAAACAAAAGCCAAAAACAAGGTCTAGAAACAAAGCCAAAGATCTTAATTCTATCTGTTAACCTTTCACTAACTAAACTATCCAAAAATCATTGTTTTTTAACCTCATAATAAAATGCTTGGATTGTAGTCGGAGCATGTCGTCATCTTTTACAACAGTGATGTGATGATATTGCATGATGCAATGCTGGGCAATCACACAGACATTCTTGCTAACAACACTATGGTCACGGCCATGAAATCTCAAGCAGTAAAATCAAACATAAAATAGTGGTGTGGCAATATCATGAAATAATTATACAAATGAACAAAAATAAAATTAACAGCTTAAACATAATGAATGATGACAAGAATTGGATGCTGATACTCTTAAACATAGTCCATGAGAATAACTAACACAAGAAAACAAAGCCTTAAACTTATTAAACAGTGTAAATATCAACTGTCAGATGATGTAACTAGTGCAGTGACAGAGGTAAATGCTGAATGGATTATGAAAGAATGATGAGAAATGAATATTGATCATATCACAGCTCTGATCACATTGCAAGCCGAGCTACACACTCAGATGTGATGGAGTGTGAAACGATTAGGTGTTTGAGTGGGTTCTGTAATACCCTGGCACCTTGAGAATGAAGTTTTGACTCACTACTGCTTGCATTGGGATAAGTAACAGAAGTTAACCTTCTCAAACCATTGAATCCAATTTGTGGTTGCAGCTGACTGGACAACATCAGATAGAAGGCAGGAAGTAATCTTGGACAGAGAGCCACAGAAAATCTCACAGAGGGTCAATTTTGAATCACTAATCAACCAATCACACACTTTTTAAGGACATGGAAGGAAAACTACAGGAAAAAATGCTCTTTCACATAATTGGGGAGAATATGCCAACATGGAGAAACTGGGCATGGGATTTGAAACCAGGCTGTTATTTGCCATGAAGACCTGTCACGTGGCATTATTTTTTGTGACTTTTTTTTTTTTTTTTTCCATGGGCACAGTTACCTTGTTTATTGTTTATTGTTGCCAGGCTCTTGCTGTCATGCGGTCTGCATTGTGTGGCATATGATGTCAGCACCGTCACGCTATTTAAGATGGCAGCACACAGTAATCAGTGTCCAAGTTTTTGGTTAAAAACCAACAAATCTGCTGAACATCAAAGTTATGGTTATGGGCAAAAGATTTAAGATAGTGTCTAGAACCTTTTGGCTTTTTCTTTTTAACTTTGCTTTCTGTTTCTCATTTTGGCTTTGGTATTCAATCTCCTGTTAACTCTGTACTTGTTTATTTAGCAATCCTTTTCTGGTCATCTTATTAATACTAAATGATTGGCATTTTCTTTTAATATTTATTAAGTGTTCTTTTATAGGGATATTTACACCTTTTCATTTTTTTCTTTTGCTGTTTTATTTCTATGAGCTTCCATTTAAAAGCTTGGAATTTTTTCATGTTATACCGTGATGCTGTTTTGTTCTAATGATATAAACAATCGCACACACATCACTAGGCCACTCCATTGAGAAGACCACAGCAATTTTCTTCACTGTCTTTTCCTGACAGACATGGCGCATGCTTTTTAATTTTTTTTTTTTTTTTGTGTAACATGCTTGCATGCTTGTGTGGCTGTTCTGTTCTGGAAGTAATGTGGCAGAGGAAGGCTTCACTTCCAGTTCCTTTGTTCTGTAAGAGCAGCTGTCGCACTCTGAGTGAATGACTTGTGTCTACAATGCTACTGTTGCGTGGCTGACCTCTCGATTTGATAGCTGCACTTTGTTTTTTGCGATCAAAGTGTATGATTTGTAGTTATCAGATAATCAGTACTATGCCCTTCACTGTGGTTGTTTTCCCAATTGAAAATGCGGCTGCATTGTGCATCACACCGTGGATGTGTGTGTTTGAACCCCGAATAAACATTCAGCCTGTGCAATATGCATCTCTGTCAGTGCCATGAGCACATGCAGTGATTGTGTTCTTGCCAGACACGACGGATGTCCACGACTCCGCTTGTTGTGAGAAGGACCCAAAACCCAATTACATGGGCAAGAAAGCCTGCATCTCCAATTGTGGGGTCACATTTCATTTGTCATGTCATAAGCTCTCAACTGAAAACAAGATCAAGGGTCAAGGTCTAGCGGTTCACAAGCTTTTGTGACAGACAACTGTAAGCATTTTATATATAAATGGGCATTGCCATTTTAGAGCTATAGCATGCTTGTTGCTATGGCAATATATCCCCTGATTTACCGAAAGTGCATGGCCTCCGCACGTCATAAACTGAACACAATTTCGGTTGTCACGTGCAATCCCAGATCATCAGAGATTTGAAATATTTTGTTTGATGTTTTCTGTTTTTATTGAGACTTTATTATTAAGAACTTTGATTTTCAGTTAGCGTTTAGGGTCTTTCAAAAGATTGGATTTAGGCTTACTGATTATGAACTTGACACAAAATTCTGACCATGTCTTATTCTTCTGGTCCTTTCTCAAAAAAATTCTCAGTCTTATTCAAGACTAGCTGAAGTACAGTGGGTATGGAAAGTATTCAGACCCCCTTCAATTTTTCATTCTTTGTTATATTGCAGTCATTTGCTAAAATCATTTAAATTAATTTTTTCCCTCATTAATGTACACACAGCACCCCATATTGACAGACAAAAAAAAAATTTTTGAAATTGTTGCAGATTTATTAAAAAAGAAAAACTGAAATATCACACGGTCCTAAGTATTCAGACCCTTTGCTCAGTATTTAGTAGAAGCACCCTTTTGAGCTAATACAGCCATGAGTCTTCTTGGGAAAGATGCAACAAGTTTTTCACACCTGGATTTGGGGATCCTCTGCCATTCCTCCTTGCAGATCCTCTCCAGTTCTGTCAGGTTGGATGGTAAACGTTGATGGACAGCCATTTTTAGGTCTCTCCAGAGATGCTCAATTGGGTTTAAGTCAGGGCTCTGGCTGGGCCATTCAAGAAAAGTCACAGAGTTGTTGTGAAGCCACTCCTTCGTTATTTTAGCTGTGTGCTTAGGGTCATTGTCTTGTTGGAAGGTAAACCTTCGGCCCAGTCTGAGGTCCTTAGCACTCTGGAGAAGGTTTTTGTCCAGGATATCCCTGTACTTGGCCGCATTCATCGTTCCCTCGATTGCAACCAGTCGTCCTGTCCCTGCAGTTGAAAAACACCCCCACAGACACCTGAAGGACTCTGAGATGGTGAGAAATAAGATTCTCTGTCTGATGAGACAAAGATAGAACTTTTTGGTCTTAATTCTAAGCGGTATGTGTGGAGACAACCAGGCACTGCTCATCACTTGTCCAATACAGTCCCCACAGTGAAGCATGGCGGTGGCAGCATCATGCTGTGGGGGTGTTTTTCAGCTGCAGGGACAGGACGACTGGTTGCAATCGAGGGAAAGATGAATGCGGCCAAGTACAGGGATATCCTGGACAAAAACCTTCTCCAGAGTGCTAAGGACCTCAGACTGGGCCGAAGGTTTACCTTCCAACAAGACAATGACCCTAAGCACACAGCTAAAATAACGAAGGAGTGGCTTCACAACAACTCTGTGACTTTTCTTGAATGGCCCAGCCAGAGCCCTGACTTAAACCCAATTGAGCATCTCTGGAGAGACCTAAAAATGGCTGTCCACCAACGTTTACCATCCAACCTGACAGAACTGGAGAGGATCTGCAAGGAGGAATGGCAGAGGATCCCCAGATCCAGGTGTGAAAAACTTGTTGCATCTTTCCCAAGAAGACTCATGGCTGTATTAGCTCAAAAGGGTGCTTCTACTAAATACTGAGCAAAGGGTCTGAATACTTAGGACCATGTGATATTTCAGTTTTTCGTTTTTAATAAATCTGCAACAATTTCAAAAATTCTTTTTTTTGTCTGTCAATATGGGGTGCTGTGTGTACATTAATGAGGGAAAAAATTAATTTAAATGATTTTAGCAAATGGCTGCAATATAACAAAGAGTGAAAAATTGAAGGGGGTCTGAATACTTTCCGTACCCACTGTATCTGGTGTATAAGTAAATGGAAAAAAAACCCACAAAAATATGTACACTTGGACAGAAGCTTTACTAGAGCGACACAATTAAACTGTTATCCAGATTAGCTGAGAAGAAAACAGCACACACACCTGTTGTCATTGAGGTCTGGTAAAAATTTTTGTGCATGTTAATGATGATATCCTCGCTTAAGCCCCAGTACACTCCTGCAACCTCATGGAGATTGTAGTCCCTGTGTGCATGATATGACACATACCCTGTAATTTAAGTTGCACAAATGGCACAGTGCATGCAAAATTTTGTGAAATTCAGTTCAGCCATTTTTCCATGATTTACAAACAGACAAACAAATGGACAAACAGCTTATGATTTTATTTATATAGACAGAACACTTCTCAGGACACATACATTTGTCATTTTGGCTGTGATACCCAAGCAATGACACTAGCCACTATACCACCTATTTTAGAGTAAGTGAGTGCAGTAAATCAATGAACAAATTAAATAGAAATCAAAATTGAATTAGGACAACAATCAGTTGTTAGTAGTCATTATATCTGGTATCATCTATCATTTTAACTGAGAAATGGACTCAATTATTGCTTCTTCACCATGACTCATGCCTTCTCTACTTTGGGAGATGCATACCCTTCGGCATTTTGTTTTTGTTTTTTTTTTTGTTTTTTTATCTTACAAAAGACGTTCCAATTTCTTTGATGAAGTGAACTTTTCAAAGTATATCAATTAAATGTATAGACCCATGACGGACTGGGTTAGCTTCCTTTTGGTGCTGGCTTCAGAAAATGAAAGGTTGGATTGCTGCATAGAAAATAAAATACAGGGTACTTTAAAATATATGCTATAAAAAACCTGATTAATCCAAAAACGGAACGAAAACTAAATCTGGCCTGAGGACCTAATCTGCGACGGCACACCTTTCAAATTGCCTGTACTACCAAAATGGAGTGTGTCTAGGGTGTTGGAGCCTCATTGTCAATGACATGAGTAATGTAAGCAGAACAAAAGGTCAATTGCTTTGAGAAAGAGGAATGTAATAGTCAAGACGAACTGAGCCCTAACACCTTGTTCTAACAGGTTTTTAAAGAAAATCACATGCTTTGTGGAAAAATACTATAAGTATATAGTACCCATTTTAATGTATAGGTTTGAGAACTTTGCATTATAATTAAATTTGTTGCTTAATGGAAAGTTTGTTATCATCATTCCTTGCTAATCAAGACCATTTTTACTGTGTGTACAAGTCGGATGCTTAATGTAATTGTTAACACATAAAATGAAATTTTTCTTCCTTGAGTAAAAAGTCAAAACACAGTTTTCAGGCCTGATGGGTTTGATGCATGGTATTCTTTAAGGGCGTATGTAACATGAATTTGAGACCAACACCCTTTCATTATATTAATATATAAAATTAATTTTAGGGAGGCAGTGAGGTCTATGAGTTAAGCAGCTGGGCTTGCATCCATGGAATCACAGGCTCACTTGCCTCCCTGTGTGGCCATGAGTTTGACTCTTATATGTTTGTGCTCTGGTTCTAACAACATGTATTTCTGTGTCTTGTGCTGAAAATGAATACTCTTAAATGTCTGCTGACAAACCTCACTCCATCGATTTTTCCTTCCTTTGCTTTTTTCTACTCCAATATATTTTTTATAAATCTGTTATATGAGTTGATCTCTTTTCAAGTTACTTTTTTTTAAGTTGACACACTGTTTTGAATCATCACTGAAGCAATTCTTACTTCACTTACAGTATACATTTGGTGTCAATATGCCAAGTTGGACATTCCAGGCACAAAAAATGTCACAAACGGTTTCCATGTTCTTTTGAGGGGTTTCAAGGTGCTTTTATTTCATCTGAGTCAGATAATCCTTTTTTTTTTCTCCAATGCGTCATTCTTGGTACATCCTTTGTGGGAGGTAGTCAGGGGACATTCAAACTACAAACCGAAATCTCCTCAACTGGCCCCTCTTGAATCAAGTTTGCTTTTATTGTTAAGATCCACACAATATTAGAAAGTGAGCCCGTCAACCTTGCACAGGAACCTCATGTATTCTAATTATACTAACAATCTCACTGTTTCGGATCACTATAAGTGAGGGTAACAAATACTGACAGGTAAACTGAAGGTCAGAGAGCTAGCATGTAACCACCATGGTCTATGGTGATCTTTGTAGTACTGATGCTTCCTTTGTTCAGCTTACAATCACCTGTATCCCAGCTAATGAACAAAACTCTAAGGTACTTGAAATTCTTCACTTGGCTACTGGTAGGGAATAGAAAGAAGCTGATGGCCTCAGGTTTGGAGGTGCTGTTACTCATCTAAACCATATCATACTGCATACTGCTCCAGTGTGGGCCAGAAATCACAGACTGAAGGCACCGAGAGGACAGCATCAGCCAAACCCTGCATAAATGCTCAACAAGGTCATTTGAAAGTATTCTAGCAATAAATTACTTTTATCTTTTCACAAAAGGCACTCTCCATGCTAGTGTTTAGATCTGGCAGTGCCAAGCTGATGGTGTATGTGTCCAAAAAAAAGAAGTCTGACTGAATTCTCGGTACCATTGCTGCCGTCACACTTTTGTAACTGATCCTTTCCTAAATGAGGAGAGGCATTGCACATCTACTTTGTCAGCATGCCCATGTTGATCAAACAAAGGAAGCTCTGCAGTCTACGTTAACTTCACACTGTAGAAAGATAAGTAAATAAATATAGGTAAACAACAGGTTTGCAGCGCAGCAGCAAAGCGCCGTGGAAACAAATACAAGCTATAAGCGTCTGTCGCCATTGGGTGATGCAAGCAACATTATAAATGCAGGGAACAGTATGACTTGGACACTGACCTGGCTCTGATCTTGTCCGTTTGCTGTGTTTGTGTATGGGAGAGTGGTAGATCCCGCTGTAATAATAGACTGTGTGCTGTTCCTGTTTCAAGTAGAATAAATAATTTTGCTAAAGTTCCGAGACTCAGCCTCTTGTTTTGGGATGCAAGACAGAGACTCACATGTCACAATATAAAGACCATCAAAAAATATAATCGCAAACTGAACTTTGCACGATACCTTGGTGAGCTCTGTAGGGCCTGCTGTTTTGTTGAAGGACGTGTGTATGGCAGATTCACTGGCTGGATGATGCCCAATCTGTTGCTGCATTCAAACAGTGCCATCTTTCGCCTTTATGCCTGGTGCAGCCACGTTGTTCTTATATGTGAGTGGATATTTCTTGTGGGGAGGGCTTCTTTTCTTTTTCTCCGATGTAAAAATCTCATCCTCATCTGAGTTCACTTCTGTTATTGCACGTCTTTATTTGAAAACAGCAGTGTCAGATCGGGGGGAGTGTGAATGTGACTGAGAGAATAAAACTGAATGAACAAAAAAAAGTTAACTTTTACAAGTACAAATAATTTACAGTGGGTGTTACAGACTCAAATCAAATGTACGCTTTTATTGTATAATAGTAACAATACGAGCACCTCACTACTCAAAACGGTAAATCTAGGAAGGCGCCTGAATCGAACCCACAACCTCTTCATTATGAGTCAGCAGTTCTTACCTCTGCATCAGCCAAGTGGTTGTGTCAGCATCGTACCCTTTCTTTTTTTTTGGTTATATTCTTGAATAAACGTCCACTTGTTTTGTTATACTTGTACCTTTTGTGAAAGTGTTTATTTGATATTTGAACTTCAGCCTTCACACATTATACACTTCACATCAGCATTTGGCCAGTTATTAGTAGAACATAAAAAATGTTTGTGTTCTAGTTATGTATTCAAAATTTCTTGCCTCACATTTCCTGTCATCTTACATTTACCCAGATCGTTGTAGACACAGAACACACATAAAATGCATATATTCCAAATAGAGAGATATTATTTACCCTATACAACTCCAGGCACCTCACACGCAGATAAACAGACTTGAGCTGGGAGAAATTTTTGTCCAAATTGATCTGTGGCAGTGGGGGTGATGGGATAGCAGGCTGCTTGCTGCTTGTGCTGACTGACATATTTATAAAACAAAAGATGCTAATGAAGAGGTGCGAAGGAATTTAAGGTGGCCCGAGATTATGACTTTTTTCGTGGACTTCAGGGGTTCTAGTGTTAAGGCTTTGTTAAAAAGAGGATTTTGAAATTAACCCCAAGGTTAACTGGGAGCCACTGCAAGGACTTGAGATTTGGAGTTATATGGTCATACTTTCTAGTTCTTGTAATGATTCTTGCGGCAGCAGTATTTAGAATTAACTGGGAATGGTTTGAACAGTCAATGAATAATGCATTGTGGTAGTCAATCTACTAGGAATAAATGCATGAAGTAATTTCATAGTACAATGCATATTTAAAAATCATCTTAATTTTAAAACATTTTTGAGATAGAAAAAACATGATTTGGATGAGTTTCAACTGAGTTAAGAACTGATAAAATATTTTTTATGATCTGGATCATTCCCCCCATAAATAACATTTCTGTTTCTTCTGTATCCAGAGACAAATAGTTTTCATCCATCCACACCTTTTATAAACTTTTTAATTTTAAATTAACTTACATTTAAGGTAAATAATTTCTTATTAACTTTGTGTTACATGCACACCCCACAATACTTACCCCTAGGATCTCAACAGTGATAGGCTGCATGCTTCTCACACTATAGTTCACAGTCATTCACCTTTCATTCTGCTTCACCCAGTTCTCCACCAGTGTGAGGGTTGCACAAAGTCGTCCCTTTGTATCCCTGCAGTACCTGGATTAGGTAGGAAAGTGACCCCTCACCCTTCCACGATTGCTAATGTCAGTGACCAAGAGGTTGTTTCAGTGATGTAATAACAAACTTTATTTTACCATAAAATATATATCTTTATAGTTCAGCAGGGAAACCAAACATATTTAACAAAAGGAGATAAATCAATGAAAACATGCAACCTGAACAATTTCAGTTAATGTCTACACACCAAGTTTCTTGCCAGATGGTTTGCCTTGAACAATTATTGAATTAACAGTCTTTTCTTCTTAAGCCAGCTAAAATACTTATGATCATTGGGACACTGTTGTAGTTGAGCCGTGTTCAGTGGTTTCTCAAGTCAAGTCAATTTTATTTATAAAGCACATTTAAAACAACAGAACAAGTCCAAAAGTGCTGTGCAGCTTCCACAAATTCACAAATAGATAAACTAAATAAACCAAAACTGATTAAATAAATAGTATAAGTAATAGTACAAATAAAAAGTTTAAAAAGCTAAGGCAAAAAGAAAGGCTTTCAGACGGGATTTAAAAGTAAAAGTTGGAGCTGGCCTAATATAAGAAGGTAGACTATTCCAAAGCTTAGGGGCAGCTACTGCAAAAGCACGGCCCCCTCTAAGCTTAAGTCTAGATCTCAGCATGACTGGCAACTTCTGGTCAGAGGACCTGAGTGACCGTGAAGGAGAGTAACGGTGTAAGAGGTCAGTAAGATAAATGGGGGCTAAACCATTCAGGGGCCTAAAACTAACAGTAAAATTTTAAACTCAATCCTGCAGCAAAGAGGTATCCAGTGAAGAGAAGCTAAAATTGGTATGATATGATTCAATTTTTGCGCTCCAGTTAGAAGCATGGCAGCAGCATTTTGGACTAGCTGAAGAAGAGCAAGGGATGACCAATTAACTCCAATGTACAGTATAATGAGTTTCAATAGTCAAGCCATGAAGAAACAAACACATGAATTAGTTTTCTTCTGGAGCCAGTTGAGGTGTTCATGGTGGTTGGGATCCTGTTGTAAGTAGTAAGCTTAAACAAATGTCAAATAAAGTGCTTTAAAACCCACTCTTTTAAACTGTGCATTAATGAGGCAATTCTATAGGAAAAGAACTAGTAAACTGCAGCACAGAGAGTCATGGAGCTTACATAAAGCAGGAGTTGTACCATGCTAAAATTGGACAATTGATAACTTGTCAAAGATCTAATTGCTTGTCAGTAAAGCTACTCTTATAACTACTATGTAGCTAAATACAACGAACATTACATTCATGCTAAACTAAAAGTTCCCAATCACTTATTTTATACGTTTTTACAAGCATATGCTTTTTTTTTACTTGAGTGTAAAGCTCATACATGCCATGGTGCACATTAATTTCCAAAAGTTTTAGTGTTTGAAACTCATTTAGCAATGATTTATATTATTTTTCTAGTTTACTATTTACGCATTACAAATCACAGATCATTTGACTATAGTCGTTGCATCTGTCTCACTGAGTCTCTAGTATTTATTATGAGTTATGGAAGGACCCCGTGATAATAACATGAACTAGAAATGTAGTCTGTGGCAGGCAAGGTCAATACCAGGAGATTAAAAATATACTGAGCAACCAAAGCACTGGTGCAATCAAACAACAAATCAAGGTTGTGACCAAAAGGGGTACCCTAGAGCCCCAGACACAAGAACACAAACACAGTCAGGGGTACAAATGAAGTGTATATTATTTCACTACATATCTTTAATGGGTTCATCTTCCAACACAGGTAATCACAAGCAAATTCCAATACAGTATTTCCTCCTCTCTCCTCCAGACAAGTCTTGTCTTTTACCCCCCAAATTCCTTGAGTGACACGAAATGACTTGTTTTGCCTTGGACATCAGCAGTACTTTCAGGGCCACAGCATTGCATGATGGAAGCACTTCCAGGTCACATAAAATGCTGCCCAAAACAGGTAGGTCCGCTCCCAACAGTGTCCCCTGGTGGCACCCAAGGACCACACAGGGTTGTCCTTCCCAACTACAAATCCCAGGTAACCCTACAGGTGTCCAAAACATGACCCAGTCAGAGAAGCACTGCCACCTCTCGTTCTGGGGATGAATCGCCCATTTATTAAATGTTCCTTTCGAACTGGATAGAAACATAGGATCTTGCCAGCTGGATTGTGCCTCCATTCTTGCATTCCTTCCAATACTGCCTCCTGTCCGGGTAGGGTATTTTCCTTGAACCCAGTTGAAACATCTGTCACCCACTCCTACACTTACAAGGTCAAAGGCAAAGAATAGATTGAAACCAAAACAAACCTAGTATTTGACCTACTTAGAATTGAAACTAACTCTAGAGATTGTTGATTATGTTTATTCCAATTGAAATATATGGACTTGCTCTGTAGCCATATTTATATCAGAGGCTCTGGTGACATAACAGATGCGATTACTACATTCATGAGTCTCATGCTTTGTATCATGTAAATAATAAATTCTAAAAGTTTCCGGACGAGTTTCAAACACTAAAACCTACAGGAATGAATAACAGAGCAATCTACAGTTATAGCATTGTATAAGTATTTGCTTTAACTTTGAATAACTCCCATCGGTCCTCAGACCATTCCTTAGTATGCAATATGTAGGCTGACTAACATCCTGCCTAAAACACTAGCCCTGTCCAGTCATGACAAGTTCCTGTCAAAAGTACAATTAAAATAGTATTAGCCTTTCCATAACAAGCTCTACAGTTTTCTTATACATATTTTGTTTATTTAAAAGCTGTTTCTCATCTAAATAATCCTACATTCCTATGTTAGCATATCACACGAATTGAAATATTACAAGTCTTATTTCCACATAATGTAAAAAAAATATTTTCACTCCAATATAGACAATCTGGAAAAGTAATTAGAGAGGAGCAACCACAACCTGACAATTGTTAGCTGGTAATATTTTATCTCTAAGGTGGTACATACCAGTGATCAAGTCTAATGGTGTCTCTTTTTATACAGGGTATGACTTAAACCGAGATACATTTTTGCACAAGTAACAAACACAAGATATATTGCAATTTCACATATTCATCTTTAGTATCATCAAGACTTTTGAATGTGACCTTATTAAGACAGGTTCAAGGGGAGGGATAATCCAACAGTAAAATAAGCCTCAAGCATTTAACCTTGGTAAACCTTGGCCATTTGTGTTTCCTGTAAGCACTTCTTCAACCCACTCATCACCTCTATAGCAGCAACAGGAACAATGGGAGCCTTCAATGACCACTTTATTCCAAAGTAGCATGCCCTCTGGTCAACACAGACTTTCAACAAAATTACAAGAACAATCTATATATTAATTTCCATTTTCAAGGTTTAAGGTGAGTTCCAATATGGCAAGGTAAATAGTGTCATTAATTTAAACAAAAGCTGACAAAATGTAGCAGAATTGAGGGGTCTGAATATATTTCTGGCAGCATGTAGGATTTTTGAGTGTGACAGTTAGTTGATTAAAGATGAGAAATACATTCTTTAGGTAAAAAAAGACACCATCTCCTTGTGATCAGATGATCAGTCTTCTTCATGTCATTAACTACTCAGCCAGTTCCAGACAAAGCTATTTAAAGACAGGCATTTATCATATGAGCAACTCAGAAGAAAAATCGGAAGTGGTCTCCCCTAGATTTTCTCGCATACTCAGATATGGGGATGGATATTTCAGGAGTAAACCACAAGACAATGATTATATTTTTCTATTATCTACATTAAAGAACCATCAATAACAAATCAAATGAAATTAATAATATGTTGAACAATTATTATAAAAGTAAAGTTGAATAAATCAGACTCTGTAGCTGCATGAATAAAAGGTAAAGTACCACCTCGGGTTAGCAGAAATAGCTTAAAAGTTATAGAAATCTACATTTTGTACCTAATACATGTATGCAAAATTTGGTTCACCTAAGTGAAAGCGTACTCAAGTTATCGTGTTTACATACACACACACACACAGACAGACACACAGATATAATTCCAAAAATGGTACTTTCAGACTCAGGAAGGTCTAAAACTTCGAGATTCATCAAAATCTCAACATCAAATTTTTCGATGATTACAATACTTTCCCTATACTTTGTATATGAGAAAGTAAAAAGACTACAGACTTAAATGGTTTATGATATGGGGTATGTGGTGATCCATCTGGGTTGTTTGCTGGTCCTCTTCCCAGGCAGGAAGCCACAATCAACAGTAGACAAGGAGAAGAACATTGTTTATCGTAATGTGTTTTCCCAGGATGCAGCAACTTTTCTCTTCATGTCCTGGCTTGGATTCCCACATGGATGCCTGAGAATTGTGGTTCAAGTGAGCAGCCATTTAGAGGAGCTGGCTGCTAGGAGGAGCTCTGGGGAGGCAGATTTAGAATTTCATGTACACTCAGAAGTGTCTCCAGGCTATGGTCGGTGCTTGAAGTGGGCCTGCAGTAAATGGTTGCACCTCATGTTTTGAACCCCACAGGCCCTCCCTCCAGCTCTACAACGCCCTCCACCCAAGTCATTGATGTAATGTATGTATAACAATACACTCGAATCTCCAAGGGGGACTAAATTACAACACTGTATAAAATTTACAACAAATTCAAGGAAGGAAGTCAACAAAAACTGAGTACCAGCAATTATTTGTTTCCACATAAAGCAATGGCTATAGTGATGACATGCTGAAAGTATTCCCAGGATGGGTCTTAAAAAGGGACTTCTTTACTCCATTCAGGTGAGTTTATAATACATGAGTTGTGCTTGCCTGTGAAGAAGGTGGTTAGAATTGAAGTAAATCTGCCTAATCAATGCATGTTTCGGTGTAAATCCAGACTGTTGTGTTCTTGTGCAATGGAATAAGTAAGACCAAGACCACTTGATTGTTCAGCTAAGATATTTGGCAGATGCCGGGTCACTGACTTTTCTCTTTGCCTGTGACTTCCCATTTCTTTCTTCAAAAAATCTAGATTATATTATTAATGGTTAAGTTTGGCTTTGTTTGTTTTTCTTGGATTTTGGCCTTTAGTATTTTTCATGTCTTTTTCAAATCGTTCAGTCTTTGCATTTTCTGTCTAGTTCTAAATATTAGTACTTTGTTTATTGCTTGACCTTTAAGTATTGCATGACTTTTTGTGTATTTTTGGCCTTTTTTCAGTATCATGTTTTTGTATCTTGGCTTTTTGTATTACATTAGCTTTGTTTCAATAATACTGTTATTGCTTTTTAAACTATTCTGAATGTTTCTTTAATTAACTGATATCTGTTAGTAGTCAACAAGATAATTAAGCAATTATGTCATCATTTTTTGGATACATGAAACTTCTTTCAGTTCTATAAACCAGAAATATAAAAGTACTCATTTTTTCCAGTCTATTGTCTTTTTAAGTTTTTTTTTTTTTTAGTTTTTTTTGCTAGGTATAATTTTATGATGTGTTTTTTAACATACTCGATGTAGGTTTGCTGTATATCATAATTTTGATTTCATTTACACCACTTTAGTCTATTACTGTGTTATTTAACAGAACAGTGTATGTAAACAGGTATTTATGTCTGCCCATGTTGGCTTAGGAAAGAAAAGCAAACCCTTGCGGGCTCAACAAAAAGGTCAACATTTCACACTAGAGTTTCAGGCCTTACTTTGTATCTTGCTTTTTAGGCATGTATTCTTGTTGCTTCAACAAACAAAATGAGCAAGCAGCATGTTTAGTGCCTACCGATTAAGCTTATAGCCACACTTACTCATTCATAGCCAATTTTGTTTGTTAATAAAATCTAACCTGCAAGTAGGAAATTTGAGAGGCTGATGTTCAGGAAAAAAAGCACAAGGATTTGTTGAGATGAGCTTAGTTAGTACAAGCATTGATAGGCCTGGGATTTGAACCTCAGGATTTTGGAGCTGTTAAATTCAAGTTCTAATTTTCATTACTCAATGTTACTCAATATTTATTTTATTGCTAATCAACAAGCACTGTGTGTGTTGTACAGTATTTGCTTATTGTACCTGTTGTGGTTCAGGAGGTTTAAATTATTATTTTCATTATGTTTTTGTTCTTCTACCTCACTATTTTACATAAGCTATGGGTATCACAGTGCAGGACGCATTGTGTTGTTGCCGGAGACCGAGTTCCGAAAGTCATGCTCTGTGTTGTCACTGGTGCAACGGTTTATAAGCTGACAACATGACCATACTTGCATTCAAATTTGTGGAAATTTAAAAGAGAGCTGGGTTCAAATACACCAATTTGATTCTGGTGAGTGTTCTAGTTTTGGCTTTAGGCTATTTTGAATTTGTGGTAAACAACTTTGCTTTGGTATTTTTCATTATGATCCATCCCCTCATCCTTTTTTGCCTGCATTTTCTATATCTGGGAAGTGCAGGCTTAAAAAAGCAGATGGGAAACTCACCTAAGCTCAGCTAGAGCCCAGATAGAAACACCTGGCTTTGGTTAGAGCAGGTCTCATAAAAGGAGAGTTGACCAGACAAACTTAGAATTGCCACAAATCTTTCAAAAAGCCCCACAAGAGGGAGGACAACCATTAAAACTTGGCTTGTGAATGAAACGGGCAATAAGGATGCCTTACAAATCAAAGCAAGTCAAGTCAAGTTGGGGAGCATGCAGTGTTACAGTGCGTTGCTGCACCCACTACACAATGAAACTACTCGGGATCCTGTTTGGCAACCCCCCAGGCAGAGACGCGGTCCAGTCCCACCCTCCAGAAATGACCCTCTATCTGCTGCAGCCAGTTGTTACATGGGCGACCCCTTGGCCTGGTCCAGATATCGGGAGCGTCACACATCCCTTTTCAGCGATCTCATGACCCCCCATGCTCTTCCAATCCATCTACTGACTTCATAGGAAACATACCCTTGCAGGCAAATGTGATGTGATGAACTGGAGCCCCACTGACACCACCCTGGGTTGGTTCTTCCTTTGCACAAAGTGCTGCTGTGATGTACATTAGCTCTGTAGATCAATGAACTGGATAAAGAGATTAGAAAACAGATGGGCACATTCTGCTAATCTTTGGGGTTTCTTCCTAACTTATTCCCAACAGCACTAATCTGTGAAAATCTCTCATCTCTCTATGCAGTGTTTCACCCCTAACACTGTGCATCATGTAAGATTGTAACAGCTCATCCACGGCTCCTCCTTCCAAGTTCTGAATTTGTTTGTCACTTTTATGTCATGGCTAGAGTACAACAACGCTTGCCACAATGTTGTTCATTCCTCATCCCAAACAGGCTGCGTCTTGTTTAAGCGGCTCTCAGTTTTGAGTCACACCAGATGTCAGAGATCACAGTATCCCATAGCTGACTCAAGCACTCCTTGTCCAGTTTGAGACCATCATCAAGACGCGTATGTACAGCATTAAAAACAAACACTAATTATCGATGATGCTGCTGACATTCCAATGTCCTGCTTCATCACCTCATTCCCCCAGAGGCTGTCTAGAAACTCTGGTCAAACTACTCTGACTGAAATCTCTTTCAGCATTTAGTGGCCAAGCTGAGACATTTGATTTACTTTTACTTTATCAATCACCAGTGCTACTCCACTGCATGATGCTGAGCATCTCACTCAATCTGCCAGTGCTACAAATGATAGAACGTATTTGGGAGTTAAGTTGCACAGTATAAAAATGCCAGCAATTTGTTGTGCTTTTCAAATTACATTAGGATGAAGCTGTCTGTGAATCACATTAAAGATTTGCTCTTGTTTCCTTTCATTCAATCAATATGCCATTATGTTTTTTCTCAAATTTTCTTTTATTAATTTTAATGTACCAGTAAATTGAACATCACAATTCAGTACACAAATGCATATAGGTACAACTCCATACAATACAGGTATGATTATTGTCTGGAATCCATTCATTTTAAAAAACGTGCTTTTTATTGTTGTTCCAGCAACAAAATAATGAAGACAGGTACATTTAACAGCACAGGGGATCTCAGCCTGGTTTAGTAACCCTTCAATCCTACAGACATCTAAGATACCTTGCCTTGTTTGGACAGCCCCAGACAAGACAAAAGTTTTCCCTGCAGGCAATCTGTGAATAGACTCTACTTTGGCAAGACCAGAAAATCACTTCACATGCATTACCTGCAGCTTCATCCATCAGGGAAGCACGTAAGAACGTCAAGATTAGTGGTAAATAAAGGTAAGGCCCTGAAAACTGGCAAGCAGGGTCATTTAGGAGGAGAATTACTGCAGATCTCTTGTACTTAATTAAGTTTTAGAAATTTTGGAGCAGTATATTTTAATGTTTTTACAGTGTTGTTATGATTTTAATGTGACCTGGTATATCATGTAATGTTTGTATTATATTTTGTGTTCATAGAGTTGAACACAATTCATCCAAAGATGACTTTCCCTTTGGAAACTATAAAGTTACCTAAGTAATTGTGCTCCAGTCATGCAGAACTGGATTGAGAATGTGGGCACAGTGGAGCTGGCACCTGCCTTATACTTAGGGCTCCCCGATCGATGTCACAAAATGGATTGATGGGTAGATGATTTGGAGAAACAGATCCCAAACATGTTAGTTGAAATTATATGAATGTACGCAACTTATATGCTCTCCCTCTGACTGCATAGGTTTTCTCTGAAATGCTAAAGATGAGTAAGTGTGGGTGAATAAGTGATTGATGGCTTATGCTGTTAGAATCCAGCCCTCGCCACATAATCTGGTGTTAAAATAAGAGGTTTTATAAAATAGATGAATGAATGAATGAAATAGTTAATAACACACCTTTCATTACAGTAGTTATCAGGCATTCTCGTTATTGACACCCTCTTCGAATTATTAGTAAATACGGACTGTGCTAATGTTGTAGGTTTCAGTCTGTGATCTTTGTTGCTTGCATTGCGCAGATGAAGTTATATTTCAATGCCAGTCAGAATCCAAGATGTGCCGCCAGAAAACTATAGCTGTAATACAATACCACTGCCAGGAACCTGACCAAGCAAGGATCACATAACCCTTCATTTGACTGCTCACAATGGCCTCTCCACACATTCAAAAAGGCCTCCCAGAATCCTGGATATCACGAAATTTCCAGCCTACTCAATCCATCCACTTACTGTATATAAGTGGCAATTCTCCAGTCTGCCGTCTTCTCACAGTAAATCAAGCATAACATCTGGAAAGTAAGAGTTTTTTTCTTTTTGTAAAGCTTTAATATTTTAATTTAGATTTTAACCTTGTATTTATTTTAACGTGCACGCACAAACATTACTTTATACAGTTTCTTTTAGCTTTTATAACATTTTTCACCTCTATGGGATGTGTTAATACTATACAATTGCACACATCTGTTAGGATTGCACACATTTTTATTTCAGTCTCTATTTTTTTACTGTGTCATATGTGCAAGACTACTGAACCAGATAGAGGGTGCAGACCAGCTGAGGGGGTGACACCTCAATGACTGTCTACAAATTTTTTAATTTTTTGTGCAGTGTTTCAAACTGAAATCACAAAGAGAGATCCACCTACCTTGCAGATTGATATTCTGCTGGCTAAAATTAATGAATAGTGAAAATGACCATGCTGTGCTGCATGGCATGGCGGATGGGTGTCCATACGTTGCATTGTTTAAAGTATGGTTAACTCTCTGTTAAGGAACTCTGTTCATCAAATTATGCAGGGACCTGTGGAGGTCTTTATTCAGCCTTGGTTAACGTAATGGGAGACACCACTGTGATAAATCTCTCTCACACTATGGGAGGATTTGGAGGTAACACCAACACTCTCCTGCTTTTCCTTTCAGCCTTAGCCTGGAAGACCGAGTTGAAGAATTCTGACCTCACAGGATGGGCTGCCTTCATTTCAGCCACTTCCAGTCCCAGAGTTTTAAATTCCCCTGCCTAGCTGACATGCCGTCATTCTAAGAGTGACCTCTGAGGATGCCACGCTGGTTTTGCCCAACTCATTTAACGATTTTTTTTTTCTGAATTCATCCTTTTCCCAAAATCAGTTACATAGGGCTTTAACTTTGGAATCCCAACACTTTGATGCTGTGTCCACGTCTTGTTTAACAACTGCTGCTTCAGTGACATCACATTGTTGTCATTTTCACCATTTACTTTCCCATCAGTATTGCCATTTTGTCTGTTTGTTTTTCATAGATGCCACCATTTACATTTATTAGTATGTTGTCTCTTGCCAGGCACGTGCTGCATGATCCATAAGACGCAATATTATTACATTGCCTTATGTAACTTATGGCTACATGCTTAAAGGAAAACTCCACCTGAAAATGTTACTTTACTCCATGTGGTTTGTGGTGATGGCTAAGACTAATTTATGATGTCATGTTTTCATAGGGTATGGAAAGAACAAATTTTTTGATAGAATAAATGTCTATGGTGACCACTGCTGGACAACAGCAAACAATAATAAAAACCGGTGAACAATCCCACATTATTTGCATCACATAATCCACATCTGAGGCTATCTAGACCTATGCATGTTTTGCTAAAATACTGTTAATAACATGTGGAGGAAGCCCAGCAAGTTATCACAATTACAAAATAATCCAGCCATTCACACAAAGAAAAAATTCTTGACTCATGAGAGCAGAGAAATTGATAGAGAGGCAGTGCAGATGATGGAATGGACATTAGCACTGTGGCCAGCAATGACAAAAGATTCAACATTTTAAAAAACACCAAAATATATATGCTTTTTTTAAGTTAACCCTTGTGGCGGATGGCTGGGACCTATGCCCAGCCGGGATGCCACTTTGTCATTGGATCCGGGGGAGCAGCCATGGGAGCCATGCTACATCCCTCGGAAACTTTGTTGGCAGACCCCCTGAGTTGCGTTGGGGCCATTTTCGTGGAACACCGGAGCTCATCTTGGTTGGGCTCCGTGGCCTCCGCCAGGGGGAGCTGCATAGAGCTGCATGGCTTAACGAGCCCGTCTGGGTGGGAGCGCAGCCACACCCGGAAGTGCAGCCGGGAGTAGGTCAACGAGCACCTGCAGCACTTCCGGGTGGGCTATAAGAGGAGCCTGCAGTCACTACTCAGGGTGCCAGAGGCAGGAGGAGGTGGACAAAGCTGCCCTGGGAGGAGTGGAAAGAAGAGTGTGATTAGGGGTGATTTTTCTTTGTATTTTTGGGACTGTGTTGTGCCTGTGGGGTTCATGGGGAAAGATGTGCCCCACAGGTGAAGAAGAAAAATAAATCTTTTTGTTTATTTTACCCATGCCTCTGATGTCAGTCTGTGTCAGGTTGGCACCAACCAAGCGCCAATCTCACACCCTGTAAACAAATATACCTGAGGTATGCTGGGTACTTTGCCTTATCTTCTGTATATTAGCAGAATCTCAAGATGAGTTTGGATTTTACTTGCCTCTACTTGATAATAAAGAAAGTATTGGTGGATCTTATATCTTTGTGTCCCTACTACTTGGATACAGGACACTTCATTTGTCACTCATGAAATTTGTGTGCAAAATCTAGACTGTAGGAAAAAAATCTGTCATTATTTAAATCCTTAAAGGAATTTTTAAGAACGATTGAAGAAGGTGAAATCATGTAAATATGGGTCCTGCTTGATGATGTCAGAAGTTGATCTTTAAGTTGAGTTTTTGGAAAGTGAATGAATGTTCCGGATCAACAACCTTGATTTTGTTTCAGGAACAGCAGACTCCCAATGGCATCAGATCAACTTTAAAGTGTGCCCTGTGGGGTTGTTGCAGCTTTGTGTTGCCAGTATGAACAGCTTTGAGAATGTGCTGCATAAATGTTTTGGACTGAAAAACTCTAAAATATAGAAACTCGCTAAATAATGGATAAATGAATATACAGTACACCTTAGACGAGGCATGAAAATAGATGATCATGGTTTGAAACCCACAATTTAATGCCATGCCAACAGTTTACTAATGGCAATAGAAAAAATGAATTTTAGGAAACTTCAGAAACAAAACAGCAGGCCTCAGACATACTACTGGAAATATAATATACAATGCCCATGCACAAAATTCAAAATCCAACTATCCACTTTCTCACAGCTTATTCCTTGTCCTACAGGTTAAACAACCTCATTACTTTTCCTACTGAGACCTTTGTATAAATACTGTTACAATTTTGGTTTTCAAAAACATTATTTACATTCTGAAATTATGGATGTCTTTATAATTGACCCTGTTTTTACACAATGTTTAGAGCCACCCAGGCTAGAATAACCATTTTTTATGAATGTTAACATTAGCAGCTAACAGAATGCCAGTATTACCATGGTCACTAACAGAAACAACCACAATCTGTCCAATAGTTGAAGTCATTACTCAGACTGATGACTAGGAATGGTATGGTGCAGAGGTCAGCTTGATTTCTGTAGGAACCCAAGTGTAACTTTCAGCAGTCACTATCTGTATGGAGTCTGCATGTCCAGTCCGTCTCTGTGCAGATTTTCTCCCATGTGCCCTCACATCCCATAATGAGTGCACATTAGTGTCATTTTTTTTTGTTTGAACTTGCATGTAGTTCTGTTTTAATAGGTTGAAGCCTGCCAACTTTGGGAGTAAATGAACGAATGCGTGTATAAATGAGTGGGCCCAGTATGAATGGTGTGTGAATTGCTAAATCATCTGAAGTTTGTTCCGGCCGTACGCCTGGGGTTGGAAGGATTGACTCTGGTGTTCTATAAGCCTGACTTTCTGAAATACAAAAAGTGGTTTAGCGTAGTTAATGGATGGAGATTATCCTATAAATAAAGGTTAGCTAAGGCAAATACACAATGATAGAATAACCAGCATTGTTGTAGCACATTTAAGACGCCATTATATTTGACTGCAGTGTCTCTGGTATAGGATGATCAAATTTATTAAACACCTACAAGTATATAATGCAATATATCCTGAATTCTCTGAACTAAATCATTGCCATCATTAAAGTCTTTAAAGTTTGATGTTATTAAAGGATTGGGCAAAAGTTTGGGACAGATCAGAGGGCCTCAACCCAGTTAGGTTTGGCCTCTTTAAAACCTGGCAGCTGTTCAATCATTTTAGTCAAAAGAAAATGTTCTTTGCCAAAGAGTTTAATGTGACCTATTGCATTACAGTATGTGTACATATAATAATATAGCCAAAATGACATGAATCTGTGTTTGCAGCTGGAAATGGTCATTTTGACATGAGGGATCGTTTTGCTGGGATTTAACTAGCTTGACTTGATTGGAACGGACATTTTGTCCCTTATCGCTATTAGCCTAATATGCTTTTATAAGAAATGTAATGGCATTTTAGTTCAGTATAAGAGAAAACGACTACTTTCAAAGGACTATTACATTTAAATAGCCATATGCATTTAATATTATTGTTTATCTATAGGTTATCCAAAATGTACAGTTTCAATATATTCCAAAGTACTTTTTAGGAAAAAAATGAATACAAGTAAAAAATCTGTGCTTCCTTCGTAAAAATAGATCATTGCTCTATCAGTGGGTTCTTCTTATCCTCAAACTACCCAGTTGTTTTTGTTGTGTTGTCTTCTTCTTCAACTGTTTGAACTTTCTAAGAATCAGGTATTGTATATGTTCTGTAATGCTTATTAAGCTCCTGCCAGGCTCCTTCACTTTTAGGAAATGAGATCTGAAGGTGAATTGTGTATTCTGCAGGGGGCACACACTCCCTGAAATATAAGTGCTTTTCTTTTGCAGCCTTGGCTATGTGCCTAATCCGTTGACATTATATATCTCAAAACCTGTGACAGAAGGACAAAAAAGTCAAAGGTTAGAAAAAAAAAAAACAGCACTTACTGTAGTTTATTGCACTTCTTGTAACAAACAGCTATTGAGGCACAGAAAAGAAGCACATCATCAGATCTTGAGTGTCTGGTGCACCAGGATGGTATAATCACGGACAGTTTCTTATCTACTGCCGAGTTCTTGACTCTTCAGCTCTATCCTTTGACTTAGTTTGCAAAAACGATCCAAAAGCTTGATGAATTCCAACAAGAAACCACTATAAATGACTGACAGCAGTAGTTGTTAGGAATATATGAAGATCATCTTGGTATCTTTTGCAGAATAATTTTTATTTGAAATATTTCTTTCATTTTCCTGGTGATGTCATTGCATCAACATTTTGTATGTCTTCTTTTAATGTGTGCTGCCATTTTGCATATTGGTTTGCATTGGCATAACCATTTTGTTTATTGCAACAGTCTCTTGTGGTACAGTAGTTATGTGGTTTGTGAACTGTGATGTCATTGCAGGAAAGGCTTGAAAATAACAATGTGTTAAGGAAAGTTTGATTTTGGTTTTCATTTAAGTTTTGCCTTCTGGTTTTTATTTTGTTTTTAGCATTTTGAGGAACTAATTCTTCTTTTCCTAACTCTCTCACTGATTCTTTTTCTATCTTTACTTAATTTATTTGTGCATTTGTGCCCTCTGCTATCTTTCAGCTAGAGTTTGTCCTCTAGCTTAAATATAGTTTCTTTTTTTATTGTCCTTTATGTTTTTCACTTGTTTTAATGTGTTTTTTGGTATTATGCAATTTGTTAGCATTGTTATGTTTTTTATTATTTAGTGTTTTGTATTTGTTAGCGTATGGGTTCTACCCACAGAACACCAGAAACAAAGAGGCAGGTCCACTGTGCTTAGGGCTCCCCTTAGGCTTTCTATTCCAGCTGAGTAATACGATCGGCAGAGTAGTGAGGGGCATTTCAATTCACTTTACTGATTTGCTTCTTTCAAACTGCCAAATTAAGTAAATTGATTCATCCATAATAAAAAAAACAAAACCTTTGGTCCCTCTTGAATCTATAGCAAATTATTTACTTTTAATATAGTACAAGTATTTACACTGATAAAATTCTATACTAAACATGCTGGTATTTCATATTGTATAATATTAACCTCTTTGAAAGCACAAAGCATGACAACATAGTGAAAATGCATAATTAAAAGACATTATTTTCGAGAATTATAGGTGAACAAGAATTGTGCAACTCGTTCACGGGTAATGATTATGTGATTTACTTTGTTAATTACATGAACGAGAATTGTATGACTCATTCTCAGGTAATGATTCAATTCACAAGTGCAATGAATGAGAATTGTGTGTCTTGTTTGCTAATCAAATGGACAAGAATCTTGTGACTTGTTTTCAGGTAATGATTCCATGCAAACTTGAAAGAAGTAGTGAATGATACATGTGTGGCACATTCAATGCACCTTAATAAGTGTGCACTAAAGTAAAATTGAAAACAAATTGTTAGAAATTAGAATAGTTACGTTTTGTATGAATAATTTTTGTTGAATGTACAAATGGACAAACTTTTTAATTTAATATTTTCTTTTTAAAACAACTCCAATAATGAATTCTACAAAACAGTTGACTAAAATATTCTAATATAAATATGTTGTTACTGTATTGTACTTGCACTGTATTATGAACAAGAGAATGATCAATGACAGTTCTCAATCGCCGATTTTGTCCTAACTAGTAAGAATCATAAGTGATGTGAACAAGAATCAGGAATCCGCTGGATGGTACTTGCATATGCACTTTAAACATCTAAAACACACAAAATGACTGCATGGCCCAAGTGCTTTAGCTCTCCCATTGAGCTCTATTATATCGATTTATTTGTGCTTGAGAATGAATCCCCAAGGTTCTCTGAAATTTGTTGTTCAAAAAGAATGAATTGATCATGAAATCAGTAAGGCAGAGTGTTACTGACCCTTTTAGGGTTCAGATGACTATTATAAGCATTTTTTGCCTTTTTCTGATTTATTGGATTTTTGCTTCTCATTTTTTGGTTTCAGTTTAATGGATTGTGGATCTGAACGTGTTTAGAGTGGGTTGTCTCTTTAGGCATTCCAGTTTGCCTTATTTGGCTATTTTTTCTGTTTGCTACTTTTGAGTTCCTTTTTGCTTATTAAAAAAAAAAATCTTGGTTTACAATGGGACTTCATTTGCCTCTGTCTCCTCCAGCCAAATGTTTATGATCACCATCTCCCTTGAAAGACATTTTTTGTATTTTTAGGCTTGAGCTCCATTTTGAGCTTGTGCAGATGTGGAAGAAATAACCATCACCCCGTGGGTGACCTAAAATCTCTAAGAGAAAACAGGTAGGAGGAAATTTAAATCATAACCATTTATTCTCTTTGAAGAGGGAGCACTCCTATTACAGGACGCTGTAACTAGACGCACACAGCATTCTGTAACAAGATGCACACCTCTTCTGCTAGATGAGGTCTTTTTTATACACAAGTAAAAGGTATAAAATTAGTTAACCTTCATCATACAAAGTTTCTTATCATCATTTGCTACTTCCAGGTGCTAGCAGTCAGCAAAAACACGTAGATCATTAATGTCAAGCATTGCGTGTTTGCTTTGCCATTTTCAGGTATTTTCTTTATTGGCACAGAAGATGAAGGCAGATGCCTTTCTCATTCAGCAAAGAAACATATAGTTTCTTGCTGACAGCCCAATGTAGTCTGCTTGCATTCCGTCTCAGCTTCCCTAAGTTACCTGGAAACATCCATCCATCAATTATCCAACCCGCTATATCCTAACTACAGGGTCATGGGGGGTCTGCTGGAGCCAATCCCAGCCAAAACAGGGCACAAGGCAGGAAGCAAACCCTGGGCAGTGCGCCAGCCCACCGCAGTACCTAGAAACACTTTTACATTATATAGTGAACTTTGCTAAATGTGGCTAATTACTTTAAGATATAAAATCCAAACCTCACAACTATTACTTAGTCTTGTTGTTATATTTTTTTTACCACACAGACCTTGAATCTTACCTTCTGAGTTTGGGTCCAGACTGCCTGAAATGAGGCCTCCTCCTGCAGACTGATTAGTTTGGGTTTTGGATCAGTCCTGGTTTGCATTTGGGCTCATCCTTTTTATTCTCTTTGTGTCATGATATCACAACAGCTGTGCACTTTAAACTGAAATACAGACAAATCAGCAGTATTTTTTATCATATAAGTCACAATAATTATCTTATTTTTTGTGTTTCTCACCCTTGGATTCTGTGTTTTGCCCCTCTTGTGTTTTGTTGTTTAAGCAGGTTTGTTTTAGGTCTTTTTCTGAGAGATGTTTAATAATTACTAATTGTCCTCATTTAGTGTTTCTTGTTTAATTCATTTCCCCAAAGCCTTGTTAATCATAATATTGCCTGTCATGGTGGAGGGGTTACATCCATACTTGGGAAACAGGGACCCATATATTTTAATCAGATTCAGCACTTGGGGACTACTTCTAGAAAGCCTCAGTCAGTCACTGCAGCTTTGCAGTGGCATTAACCTTGTTTTATGTTCTACTGTCACTCTTTGTTTTTTTGCAACCTTTTTTATATTTTGTGTTTTGAATGTTGTATTTTCTATTAAAGATTTGGGTTTTGGAATTTGTATTTAGAGACATATTGATTTAGAGTTTTCTCTTTTTTTCAGTGTAGCTTTATAGGATTAAATTCTCTTCCATTGCATTTTCTTTATTGAAACAAAGTTCAGGAACCAAATGTCATGTTACTCCCACTTAAACAGCTGGCCACCATGAAATTACATGACAAACAGTATGCAACTGACTTTCCTAACAGCACACAATGTCACAGCAACAACACAACAGTAATCAGGATGCCTCCATGAAACTGGAAAACAAATGTAAAATTAAAATAAAATGTTGATACCCAAATGTGGACATCTGTTAACAAACTGAGTTGATGAATGTTTTTATTGTTTTCTGACTTATTTTGTTTTTCACGAGTGACATTATTTATGTTTTATATTGTTTACAGACACTTACATATTTGTATTAACTATTATGTCTAAAGATGGTCACATAGTCCTTTAGTGAACTTTCTTTGCCTAAAGAAATTTCAGCATACTGTATCATTCAACTGCAGTGCATCCTGTAGCAGTGTGTCCATGTTCACTTGACCTTGGCTTCAACTACAATAATGGCAGAACGCTGTTCTGTGCGTGTTCAAACTACCGATACATCATTGTGAGCCTGTTGTATTGCATCAGCTTCTATCCATTGCAATTACTGCATAATTTTCAAATTATTTTACTTTCTGATTTTTCCTCATATATAGGAAAACACCTTGTTTAATGATGTTTAGGTTGGAATTAGAGGAAGAAAAGCAGAAGAAGTAGTAAACATCAGTTGTGACATATCATTGGCTCATATAGCCTGCAAAGAGCTCCTGGAGGAGTTGTGATCCATTCCTGTCGGAGGCTAGGTTCCAAATTAATTCTGACTTCCTGGTGGAGGCTGGTTATTTAGTGGAGGAAGCAGAAGGAGCAAAGCTGATGACATCTAGACTGTAAGTAATGTCAGGAGTCTTCCAGGAGGTTCTTCTCCAGTCTAAAGTAACTGGAAACTGTATTAGTGACGATGTCACTTCAGAAACCTCTGTATTTTTAGTTGACACAACATCCATTAGACACTCTTGATGCTTGCATTTAATAAGTTCTTATTTATCATAGCTATAGAGTGTGGTGGTGTGTTGCATGGTGGGACATGCAGGTGAGAATTTCACTGTTCAATACTACTTCTATTACTAATACTACTAAGTATTAAACACATCTATATATATATATATATATATATATATATATATATATATATATATGAAGTACATATAATGGCAATTTAAGTAGCTTAAAATGACATTGAAAGTTGTTACTTAGATGCTGAAAATACACTGTAGCCTGTTATTAATTTTTTTCTTTCTTCATGTAATTAAAAAAGTACTTTTACATTATGCACATTATGCACATTAGACACTCCTGATACTTGCAATTAATGTTATTGATTATCATAGCTATGGAGAGTGGTGGTGTGCTGCATGGTGGGACAAGCAAGAATTTCACATTTCTCTGCACATGTGACAGTACTACTGCTACTGCCAATACTACCATCTATAAAACACCATCTATATAAAAATTGTATAGACAGACGGACATCGTTTTATCACCCAGCACACGTTTATTTACACCACAGCACCGATTCCCCAAAAGTCCGGGCCTCTCACACAGTCACTAGTGCCTTTCTTCTGGCCGCCTCCAGTCCTCTCTCCACCTCTGTCCTCTTCCACCTGACTTCCGCTCTTGACTGTTGGGAGGCGGCCCCTTTTATAGCACCCCAGATGAGCTCCAGCTGCTTCCCGGCATTCCTCTGTGGACACGCCCCCATGTGGCGGAAGTGCTGGGCTCCAGGGTTCTTCAGGCACCGGGGCGCCACCTGGCAGTGGCTATGGGTCCCTACAAGCCCCCTACCCAAGGACACCAACAAAACCAGGGCGGTCGCCCCCTCGTGGTTGGGAGGAGACACCAGCCCTCCTCCGGTCCCCTCGGGTGTCCCGGCTGGGCTCCACCCCCAGACCTCATGCGACAAAATATAAATATATATATATATATGAAGCATACAAGTTCAATTTTAATGACATTCATAATGACATTTACTAAATACTAAAATATATCTATTTACTGAAAATATGCTGCCTCCTGTTATTCATTTTTTTATTTTTACACATTCCTTTTACACTATAAAGTCAGTATATGTTTATTGTGTGGTATAATATTTTTTGTTTTCATTAAGTACTAATTTTTTACCCATCCTTTTCCCCAAACTGCTTACTGCCAGTGCTGACAAACCCGAAATGGGTAAGCCTTTAGCCAACCCTGTAAGTGATGCCAGTCTCTGAGCTAATTTAGAGTTACCAGCAGTTCTTTTAGGTGTGGGAGGAAAGCTGGAGTAAACACACACATGCGAAAAAATAAAAAAAATCACACAGATAGTGAGAATCTGAACCCTGTCCCAGGACAAAGAGATGGCTGTGCTAATCCCAACTCCATGCCAGTTGTGGTGTTTGGCAATTTGCTATAATGGAGATCCTAAATGTTCAATATAACCTTCTCCTTCCATTTAATATATTGTATGTTGCTCTACTACACCCCTAACACTCCCACTGTGTCAACAGCCCAATGGCAATTGTAGGACCTGCAGCATAAAAATGGTACATTTGTACTGAATCATAGGATGGGTGGTTCAAAACAAAAGCTTTGTAATGCCTACAACAGCTGATAGAGAAGAATATGGCCTCTTCCTTGATTGAAGTCAGAGATATGCCACTGACCAAATTCCTGCTTCTTTATAATCTAATGGGCTGACTAATTGCTTTTCAGTTTCAAACACAGGAAAAAGCTCACCATTTTCTTGCTTCTTTTTATTCCAAACTACTGTATAAGGAAGGAGAGGGGAGGGCACACACTAATAATAAAAATAGAGGCAGCCTAAGTGTAGAAAAGTGCCATTCCATGCCCACGGTTTATCATATGTATGCTATAGTAATGCCTGTGTGTTATCAATGATGGCTTTCTGTGTACATAATGGTGCAGTGTGATACAGATGGTCTCAAAAGCAAGACAACTTTTTTAAATAAAGCACATTTTAGATTTTTCAAACGGTCTAAGTGGAGAAAGTTAGTGTTTGAGTCCTGCACTCTACATTATAGCGTCTGAGTCATATATTGCACGCTAAATTGCCTATTACAGGGTCTGAAGTCGCTCTGCTTTTCAGATGTCTATGGCCCCTCTGTGAAGCTCATATAATCTCCATTGTGCCTGTGCTTTTTAAGATTCCTTTGTCCTCCAAGCGGCCTGGTGCTGAACATGACCAGACTTGAGGCCTGTTGTGCCGCTGAATGAAGAAGAATCCAAAATGGGATGAAGTGAAGGATTTTTTTTTTTTTTTTTGTACTTTAAAAGGCAGGGAGTTGTAGTGCAAAGCTGGGTTCACAAAACAATAACTGACACTCATTTCCTTCCTGGTGAATCAAAATGATTTTTCCCCTTTTTTGTTTGCCCATTACATTCTTCTTCCAGCTGGCAGCTAAAGCTAAATTTAAACACAGGATATCTATTTTAATTCAGGTACTTAATTCATGTGCATTTAATTAACAACGAATCACGTAATGCTGAAGGCACAATATTTAGAGCTGCTGCCTCATTGAATCACAGTTGTGGGTTTGAATCTCACGCTTGGTTGCTGTCTTTGTGGAGTTTGGAGGCCCCCCTCTTTTGCGATGTTTGTGTGGGGTGGTCTTTGAGCCCCCAGGTTTCTTTCAATATCACAGAGATGTGCATGCTAGGGGTTTGTTGGCCATTCTAAAACTTGTGAATGTGAGTGGGCACTACGATGGACTGGTACTCTAAGGCTGATTCCAGTACTGCCAAGATAGCCTCCAGCTTAAATTTGATTAACTGAGTGGAAAAATAAATATGTTATCAGAAAGTTAAAACGATAAATAAATCAGAGCATTAGAAAACATAACATCAATTCAAGATTTGATGGTCCCTAAAGTCCTACTGTCCACAACACAACTTGGTAACTTATTTTATGTGTCTATGGTCTTCTGTCTGAAGAAAAACTTCCCAATGTTTGTCCAAAATTTACCCTTAACAAGTTTCCAACTGCCTTCCCATGTTCTTGATGAACTAATTTTAAGTAAAGTCCTTTCATTATTTTAAAAACTTGTCATCTCTTAATCTCCATTTCCTTAAATAACAAACTGTAATTAAACAATGCACCAATCAGCACAGCATATAGAAAAAATACAATGTACAAATATGATAATCAGTAATACTTTAAAAACAGTCACTTCAAGTTTAAGTAATATGTTTGTGTATAATAATTATAATAATGCTTTACATTTATAAGCACTTTTCTCACTATTCTGAGCACTTTACAAAATGAGTGAGGAGTCACTCCAACCATTACGGACGTGTAAAATCCACCCAGATGATGTGCCGGCAGCCATTTTTGCACTAGTATGCTAATCCACACATGAGGTGAAAAAATGGTGAGAGAGATAGTTAGCCAATCAGAGCCAGTGGATGATTAGGGGGCCAGAATGACCAGGCTGTGGTGGGCAATTTAGCCTCAACATCAGGATACACCCTACTCTTTGTGTGGGATACCCAGGGAATTTTTATGACCGCAGAGAGTCAGGACCTTGATTTTATGTCTCCTCTGAAGGACAGTGCCATTTTTGTTTACAGCACAGTGTTCCTGTCACTGCACTGGGGAATTGGGATCCATACACACACCACAGGGAAAGCGCCTCCTGCTGGCCTCACCAACACCTCTTCCAGCAGCAACCAAAGCTTTTCTTAGATGGTCTTCCATCCATGTACTGGGTAGGCCTGAACATGGCCTCAGGTGGAAGACCTCTTCTGGGGTAGGGCTAATTAAGACACCATAAGGCCAATTTTGTCTCAGATATATAATATGGCAGTCATTTTTAAAAAATAAAAGCCCATGTAAGCAGTCATTATTCTTGCCTGAAAATCTAGAAAAATGTCATAGTTATTAGATCAGCAGTCTGAAAATTAGATTTCATTTATTAGATTTATTATATCTATATTATATATTTATAAATATTATAAACATTTTTTACACTGTCACATTTTTATAGAATTGTTTCCTATTTCAAACAATGCCATTCCCTTTGGGTCAATTTTGACCCACCATATACTTTAGTGGATTTTATTCTTCATATAGGGTGGTTGGTTTCTTCACAACCCATACAAACATCCTAAAAGGCATCTTTTTCAGCTAAGAAGTGAGACATGTTTTAGTAACGTGACCTAATTTTCCAAATGTCATATTTTTGCATAGCTGTACACATTTTGGAAACTACAGCGTCCTTTAGGTCAGTTTTGATGCACACATTTGAATTAAATTGATTTTCTGTTGCATTTAAGGTGCTTTGCTTGCTCACAGTCCACACAAAAACATCCTAAATGGCATCTCTTCTAATATTTAGGATCACTGGTGCTACAGGTTAAGATTGTCAATCCATATAAAAATGTTTTGTGATGTTCAAGGCATCTAATAGGGGGAATCACAATCGGGTCAAAAAAGACTCATAAGACACAGCAATGGGTCAACAGGTGAAGAAATTATGAGGGTTAAATAAATATTATTTAATATTCAATTCAATCGGTAGACTTTGTTCTGAAAATCCAAATTCCCTATTCAGTAATTATAACCTAAATATGCATTGTGACGGACAGCCGGGTCCCATGCCCGGCCGGGACGCCTCTGCTGCATACGTCCCGGGGGAGCCACCATGGACAGTGCAATGCCTCCCCCGGGGCGCCTGGGGGCAGCCTCCCTGTCCGTGGGTCCTTCCTCAGTCTCCCCCGTGGCTCCATGGGACATGGAGTCCACCACAGCCCTGTTGGGAGATGGGGTGGCCGCTAGGGGGTGCTGCGGAGAGCCAGCCGCCACAATGGACGACTTACCAGCCCCACCCGGAGGTGCAATTAAGACCAGCTGGCCAGGCACCTGGAGCACTTCCGGGTGGGCTATAAAGCAGGCCAACCTCCCTTCATTCGGGGCCAGAATCGGGAGGAAGAGGACAAGGTTGCCTGGGAGGAGTGGTGGTGCCAGGAAGGGTTGTTTGTATACTGTGTGTTTGTGCTTTCGGGACTGTGTTGGGCCTGTGGGACACGGGGAAGACGTGCCCCACGGCTGAAGAAAACCAATAAAGCCTGTGTTTGTTTACACGTGCCTCTGCGCAAGTCTGTGCCGGGTTGGGCGCTATATATAGCGCCTTTTACAGCATATAAAATCAACAATTTTCTTTGACATGTCTTTTTATGCATTATTTACTACTTTAAAGGTATTCATTCTTTCAAATGAAAGATGTTGCTTTTTTAAAGGTGTAGAAAGAAATTTGAAGTTTATAAAAGGAAGCTTAAAAAATGAATAACTACAAAAAAGAAATACCTTATTGTACCTATAATTTAGTGAAAACAGATAAAATATATTCTTTTTTTTTTTCATTTGTAAACCTTCGGAAAACTTAATGAGAATAAAGGGGTTTGATGTTGTCTGAAAGGCTTACCTTTAACAGCACAAAGGCTAACAAATGTACAAAACAGATAATGTCGGTCTCTGCTTGAGCATTATCCTCCATTCAATGTAATGTTTTTAATGCATGGATGCAGGGTTAATCCAAATGAGTTCAGGTGAGTATCCCAGCATCTGGAACTCAGATAATGAGAGCAATGCATCAGCTAAGGACAAATGAAAGATCAGACATGGAGGAAGGGCCTGATTGGTAAAATGGTCAAAGAATGAGGATAAATAAGTTACCATGCTAAAGAGGAAAGAAGGTTAAAGACACGACATTTTGGCCGTATAGATCTACAAACACCTGACGAAGGCTATACAGCCCTATACTATGCTTCACTGGATATGGCGTGCCAGTCACAATAGCAAATAAGTTACTGCAGCACAAGAAGCTGCTCTTCGATATCAGCAGTGTAAATCAAAGCCGGACACTTTAAAAACCCAGGAAATGCACATTTTATTTTACTTTTGAACATCATGTTAAATACTTTTATAAATATAACAATATTAATTATAATCAATATAACAGCATTAAAAAAGTATCTGTATTATCCACCTTTATTTATTGGTAATTGTCATTTATTAACCATTATAAAGACATTTCACCATCTGTTTTTTACTCGCATATAAACTCAGCAAAAAAAGAAACGTCCCTTTTTCAGGACTGTGTATTTCAACAATAATGTTTTAAAAATCCAAATAACTTTACAGATCTTCATTGTAAATTGTTTAAACAATGTTTTCCATGCATGTTCAATTAACCATAATCAATTAATTAACATGCACCTGTGGAATGGTCGTTAAGACCTTAACAGCTTACAGAAAGTAGGCATTTAAGGTCACAGTTCTAAAAACGCAGGACACTAAAGAGACTTGTCTACCGACTGTGAAAAACACCCAAAGAAAGATGCCCAGGGTCCCTGCTCATCTGCGTGAACGTGCATTAGGCATGCTGCAGGGAGGCATGAGGACTGCTGATGTGGCTAGGGCAATAAATTGCCATGTCCACACTGTGAGATGCCCAAGACAGCGCTACAGGGAGACAGGAAGGACAGCTGATCATCCTCGCAGTGGAAGACCACGTGTAACAACACCTGCACAGGATCGGTACATCTGAATATCACACTTGCGTGACAGGTACAGGATGGCCACAACAACTGCCCGAGTCACACCAGGAACACACAATCCCTCCATCAGTGCTCAGACTGTCCGCAATAGGCTGAGAGAGGCTGGACTGAGGGCTTGCAGGCCTGTTGTAAGGCAGGTCCTTACCAGACATCACCAGCAACAACGCCGCCTATGGGCACAAACCCACCTTCGCTGGACCAGACAGGAGTGGCAAAAAGTGCGTGAGTTTCTGCATGACAGCAATGTCAGTGTTCTGCCATGGCCAGCGAAGAGCCCAGATCTCAATCCCATTGAGCACGTCTGGGACCTGTTGGATCGCAGGGTGAGGGCTAGGGCCATTCCCCCCAGAAATGTCCAGGAACTTGCAGGTGCCTTGGTGGAAGAGTGGGGTAACATCTCACAGCAAGAACTGACAAATCTGGTCCAGTCCATGAGGAGGAGATGCACTGCAGTACTTCAAGCAGCTGGTGGCCACACCAGATACTGACTGGTACTTTTGATTTTGAGCCTCCCTTCATTCAGGGACACATTGTGAAACATTTTTAGTTTATGTCTTATGGTGTTGACTCTTTTAGTGTTCATACAAATATTTACACATTAAGTCTACTGAAAGTAAAAACAGTTGAAAGTCAGAGGACGTTTCTTTTTTTGCTGAGTATACAATCCATGATTGCATATTTCTTAATAAACTCAAAGCACCCACCCACCTATCCATCCATCCATTTACAAAATCTGCCTAATCCTATTTCAGAGTCGCAAAAGCTAGAGCTTAACTGAGGAGGATCAGGTGCTAGGCAGGAACGAGCCGTAACCTGTGCACTGCAGAGCCCAAAATCGCACAGAGACACACACCAATGTAGACTCAATGATAATCAGTTTTGAAGTTCAAATCAATTTAAAAGGCATTTTTGAAATGAAAACTGGAGAGCTGTGAAGAAAAATCCATATGGACATGGGAAGAATGTGCCAATTTGCACCAAGAAAAAGAAGGCAGGGATTTGAACCCATGTCTCTGGGGCTGATTGGAAGTACTGTAGTGCCAACTGTTGTTCTTCTACGAAATTCAAAACTGTAACTGTAATGATTTTATTACATATTGTAATTGTTTGCTGCAAGATTCTGAGGTCAAGCAAATATAAGAAAATTCTTAAAAGTTCTGCTGGGTTGACTCGAACCTTCAGCCTTGGGAAGTCCAGCAGTAAAATCAAAGTTATCTGATTAATTTTATTCACATGGTAAACAATTAAATGGTGGCACTGATGAAGGTACAATGAACTGCTTTAGCAAAGCTACCCACCTGCATGCTGAATGCTGGTCTTATTCCATATACAATTAGATGTTCCCTTGAAGCTTAGATTAAGAAACAAGCCACCCATGGATTCCATCTTTATGTTACTGCCAGCCGTTTTATTTTGTTATGTAGTTTGATCGTTGGCTTCTTTGAACAATAATGTCAGTTTACAATCATTTTAGTTAATAAAGCTACTTACACTATCTGTCTGTGTTTGTGCTTTACCAAAAACAGTTGTCTTCTTCTCAGAGGTTGATCCCTACACAAACATTTGAGATATCCTTAGGGTTAATTAACAATCCCATTAGAATCAAAACTAATTACATCTAAAGGGAAGTACAATGTTTAGACTTACTGCTCAGCGCTAATTATGATCACAGGCTTGTTCCTGTATGCCTCCTTCCCTACTGACATATAATTAGTAACATTATACCTTGATGCTTTGTGCTAAGTACCATCTGTGTTGTGCTTTTCATAGTTAAAGGAAACATAACCACAAAATACTGCAACCCTTGGAAAAAAAAAATAAAAATAAAAACAACAACAACGGCATAACATTAAAGCTGTTAGGGCAAAAAAAAAATCACTATTTTTTAAAGCCAGAGTATAGAGAAGAAGCATATCGAGAAGAAGTGAGGCATTTCCTACATTTTCTAAAAAGTAAGTATTTTAGACATAATCTAGTATAGCCATTAAAAACAAACAGCATTGAACCTTATCATGTTCATTTCAGTGATTTAAGTTCTCAAATTTAAAACAGGTTTACCTGAACTTCATAGAATAATTACTCAGGTAAACTCATCCACCCGTGTCATCAACCCCGTGTCCTCAATCCCGTCCCAACAGGCTTCTTCAATGAGGTCTCTGCTGTTTGCATTGATAGTGCACTACAAGTTGTTAGCTGTTCATTAGATGCGGGTGTTTTCATGGATTGTTTAAAGACTGCAGTAGTTAAACCTCTGCTCAAGAAAGGGATTCTCTAACTATGACAGTTTTAGACCCCTCTGATGAAATGTATATTGTGGTGTATTTTATTAATTAGCTTATTGGCAGCTAATCTGCAGTTTCTGAATTTGGACATTTATTGTTCTCTATCCTATTTCCTCAAGAGGTTTTAACTTTTTTTTATAGCCTTTTAGCAACAACATTTTGAATGTTAAGGAGTTGGGTCTATTTGTGGTATTTGTGTCGGCCGTTGCCGAGGTAACTTCCCAGAATTCCCTGGGAACGTGAATCGTGTGACGTCTTTGGCATGACCTTATAAATGGACATATTAGGCACCATTTAGGCATCTGTGTTTGGATAAACAAAAGAACCATATGTGTGTTTCTCTGTGCCTTTTCATCTCGGTTTTCTGATTTTCTTTCCATCCAACAGTTCTTATTTTTGTCTACATTTCTAGCTTGGTGAAAGATCGGATTGACTTTTTGGTTTCAACTCCTGCTCGTACTTCTGTTTGATCACGTAGCATCTGCTGATCCATAAATTAAAAATTCTCAACTATCAGTAACTATCTCTAACCTTACTTTAAGGAAAAGTACTTTTTCAGCAGTTAAATTATTACGTAAATAAAAGCTCTGTTATTATAAGTGTCATTGACATTTTAGATTAGAGCTTAGGAAGCCTTGCTTAACTTTCAGGAGGGCCCAAAAACATATTAAAATAATCCTAAAATAGCAGCACCATATTCAGATCATTAAAATTAAGGGTGCACGGGCAATGGCCTCAAGCTTGTGGGGCAAAACTACACAGCGCTCACATGCTCAGCATCACCTCAGCAACATTGCCTGTGGGCTTTTTTCCACCATTGTGGGAAAAAGTTTAGTAATTTAGTGGGCACTCATAAAAAGGAAGAACAGGATTGACTTTTATGTTAAAATGTGATTAGCTTTAAATTTTCTCCCTTGTATGACACACGTACAGTGCACGTAATTGCAAGGCGCTCTACAGCAGTTAATGATAAATTATGGGGCTTTTTGAGAGGGATTTTCAACTTTTCACCACCACCTTGCATGTGTTTGATCATTGAAACCTTGGTACGAACCTGTGCCATTTAATTTTGCAAGGTGAAGTTCAGTTTGCTCTTGTCTCAGTTGTTGTGCATTCTCCGGTATATTTTAAATCAAAAATGCAGTGGACAAATGTGTACTGTATTGATGCACTGTCTACACCCCCATTTCAGTTCCTTTTATAAAAAAAGTTTTTAAATTACCCCCTTCAATGTTATAATATTTTTGCGCTTATAAGATGAATCACTTTAATGTTCGTTTCATATGTAGATTGTATTTACAGGTTGCTCGCAGTGACCTGACAAGAAACAGTGGACAGATGGTGACACGTCGCACTGCCATGAAGAAACGTAGTGTTTTAGCATGACGCCAAAGACGTTTACTGTCTCATCAAGGAGATGCAGGCCAACATGCACCGCTGTTGCCACACCACTCACTTTTTAAAGCTGCACAGGTGTTAAGTGTGGAAGGAGATTTCCAAGGAAGACAGGAATAGTTCAATCACTCAGTCTTTATTCAGGCACCGATGAGTACATAGGATTCATGTGTTGCAGGGCAGAAGAGCAAACGTCCCCTTTTTCGATCGGCTTTTAATATTTTTCCTCCCTCTCCCTTCCCCTTACCTATCAATAAGCATAATATATTTATCTAAGTATTCCATCTTGCATTGTGAGAATCGGCTAACTGTTTCTATTTTGCATACGTTGCAGATGGGGCCCCAAAGAAGGAAAAGTCCTCTTTCCTGTGTCTAACAGACAAGTTCCTTAAAAGGAAATTATCCTTGGTCAGCTTATTATACCCTGTCTTATGACAGATGCCTCTATGTATAAGCTGCCATTATAGCAAAACAGCTTTGTCAGTTTTTTAATACCTTAATAACTTGCAATCAGTTAATTTTTTTTTTCTTTCACACAAGGCTGGATATCCAGGCCACTGCTACTATGCAACGCTTTTTTACCTTTCTTCATTGACTTGATTATTATATGTGGAGAGAAAATTAATTTGCATTTATGTAGAATAACAAAGTAGCTTCTGTAATTAAGAATGAAAAAAATGTCTGCAGCAATCAAAAGCGATCGAGCACAGATAAAATGTATTATTAGTTCTGTATTTTATAAATTATTTTCAGAAATATGTTATACTTTTTTGCATTAATTAAAAAGTAAGACTTAAGATGAGTAAGCAGTGAGCAGCTTTTGTTTTTATCAAACTAGGGGGCTTCTCCCCCTGCTCGCTTTAGATGCCAACCACAAGCCACACCACCCCACCCCCTGGTCTCTGCCACTCGTGCTGAGGGGGGCTGAACGCACCCCAAGGAGATGCAGTCACTCCTCCGAAACCCCCTCTTAAACGGTGATGCAATGGGAAACAAATATTTTTTTTACCTCCTCTTTGCTCGATCAGCTCCTGATTTGCTGCTGCTGCCATGCTGCATGATCTGCATTTCTGTCATATCACCTATGTCCATATATTCAAACTCTTTTCGCTTTTTACCTTTTCATCAATATCGCATTGAATTTGGATTCTGTTTTTGGAATTACATCGTGACAACGCAATGTATAACTGCTCATGGGTGAATATTGTTTCTTTCTCTCTGCAAGAAATGTGTCTGACAATAGCATTCACACAAATGAGAAATGATTTCTCTTGCGGGATTTCACTTCCACCAAACAAAAAATCATTAAATTCTTGCGGATACGCCTCTTCATTAGGAAGAAACACTACTTTTTTTCCCAGATGGCAACACAAATTAGACAATCTACAAGTCTCTGACTTAAAGTTTAAATCCGAACAATATATTCGATCTCTTTTCACTGTTCCGTTTTTTCACTGAGTAATAATTTCTGTTTGTTAGTGCTAATGCAATCTTTACTGTCCTTTTTTTGAGACTTTCGAATTTTTGTACTTTCATTATCTCTAACCTGCTCTGCATGTGTACCGTGCCAACGTTTTTGAATCTACTTTCTACTTTGTCATCTACTCTTTGTCTTTTATTTCCAGTCCCGGATGTGGTTAAATCTCTTGGCACAAAGACTTGTCTCACTGGACGTGAAAGTGTCTCTCTGAGTAAAACGCATCTCGTCTCCTTCCAACCTTCCAAGATTTTTTTTTTATAATAGAGAGAAATATTAGTGATAAATTCTGTATTTTTGTACTTACTGGTTATTTATCCTAAACAAATTCCAACTTATTTTATGTTAGGATTGAGAAACTCAAGCAATAATAAAATAATATTTAATGAAAACACACAGGCTGTTTTTGAAATAGCTCTTGATTTTGTATTAAGGCTTAGAAAATGCAGACAGTGTAATGGCACATGCAACAAATATGAATTTGTTAATAAATGTAAATTCAAAAACACGTACCATGGTCTTGCACAGATAAATAACCACTTTACTGATGCTTTGTAAGTGTCATTAGAACCTAAAGAAACCTTTATTAAAGACTTTTTACATAAGAGTAAATGAGTAATAGTTGCATTTTTGCAGTATCTAAACTAAAGTGTTACCCTCATTCTTTGCACACCTTTGGGTTAAAAATATACATTCCCATGCAACTAATTTGTATGCAGATTTTATAATCTATGTAAAATATTATTAATATTAATCATATTAGCATTTGCTCTTTTTAATCAGAAAAATGTATAGTACCTGTATATCTGTTAATTCATCTTCAGACTTGCCTAATCCAGATGAGGTTCACAGGAGTCTATCATGCCATGACTGGACTGGGCACAAGGCAGGACCACTCTATACCAGCACTCTGTCACAAATTTAGAAAAGGGTTGAAAACTCCACACAGACACTGGGAGAATGTGCAGACTCCACAATGAGTGTGACCAGGCCAAGACTGAAACTGAACTAATATTATATAAAATACTTTAAAGAAGCGGCTCCATCAGCAAGTATTTCTTTTTAAAAGTGCTTACAGCAAATCCCAAGTTATACTGTAATTTTTAATTTGCATTAATGTTTTTCAAATAACAGCCATAGTAATGTAAGCCACTTACTGAGATTCAGCTAACATGATCCACCCTTCCAGCGTGTAATGAGCACATGCATTTTGAATCCATCACTGCCAGTAAATTGACTATTTTCCATCTGCTTCTCTACCCAACTGTTCTGGGTTCTTCAACTCTTTTTTTTTTCTTTTCAACCACAAAATCATTTTCTTGATTTAAATATCAGAGCTGCATTTTCTCTGGTATGTAAGTATGGTCACGTAACCTCTTCAAAGGGTTGTTTGGGTCTAAAAATGTATAACTGGTGACATAAAATTTGTTTTTAATCTAGCAAGTTATTCATTCAGCAAGCTTTACCATGTTGCACGGTTTATCTCAAACAGTTCAACTGTAGGCCAGACTTCATTTTTAGCTGCTGACAGACCCGGTTTGTACATTCTAAATAGAGAAGCTGCAATGTATTCTTTTTTTGCAATGAATCGTGCCTTTTTTTTTTTTTTGGTTCCTTTACCCACGGTTGCATCATTGTTTACAGAGAACAAAAAAAGAATCAATCTAACCTGGACCTGTGTCTCATACAGCTGCAAGCATTCATTCAAATGTGGAGCCTACAGGAATGTGTTTTCATGAAGTTAAGGTGGTGGTAATCAAGTAAAATTATTCATAAAATTCCTGCTGCAACCTCCTTCGTTATTATTGTTCCGTTGTTGCATTTAGTAGTAAATGATAACTTTGTTAGCGTTAAGTGGTATATTTGTTTAGGATCTGGGCTCTAACCCCCAAGGCTGTTCATTTATTTCTATCCTTTTTATTACTCTGGAAAAACCTACAGCAATTTTGCTCATACTTTAAAATATATACAGTGTCTATAAAATGAGTTCACACCCTTGGACATTTTAACTTTTTATTGTTACACAACTTTAAATCACAGTGGATTTGATTTTACTTTTTTGACGTTGATGAAACGAAGAAGACTCTTTAATGTCAAAATGAAAGCAGATCCCTGCAATGTGATCTAAATTAATTAGAAATATAAAACTCAAAATAATTGATCATATAATTCATCCCCTTTAATGTGCCACACCTAAACTAAGTCACACATCAGTTAGCTCAATGGCTGTCCCTTGTCTGTAGTTGAGGGGTTTTAATTGATTTTAGTGCAGATGCACCTGTATGTGGAAGTGCCAACTTGTGGTGAGTCAGTATGGTGGCCTAACTTCCACAATGAAGACAAAAGAACACTCTAGGGATGGTTGCAAGAAAATATCCAAGTCACTGAATATCCCTTGGAGTCCAGTTCAATGAACCTTTTAGAAATGGAAGAAGTCTGGCACAGCTGTAAATCTGCCTGGCACTGGCCATCCACAAAAACTGAGAGATCATGCAGGAGGAAGATTAGAGAATGAGGCCACCAGGAGGCAAAAGCTACAGTGAATGAGACTGAGAGATTGTGCAGACTGCAGCTACTGTCTGAGTTCACCAGTCGCAGTTTTATGGGAAGTCGCAAAGAGAAAGTCACTATTAAAAAAAATAAAAATATGACATCTTGGCTAGAGTTGCCAGAAGGCACATGGGAGACTCTGAAGTCAGCTGGAAGAAGGTTCAATGGTCCGGCAAGACCAAATTTGAGCTTTTATCTGTCAGACTAAACACTAGGTTTGAACACTGTACATTAACAGAAACACAGCACTGTCACCATGAAACATGGTGGTGGCAGCATCATGTTATGGAGATGCTTCTCTGCAGCAAGCAAGCAAGCCCTGGAAATGAATGAAGAAAAATACAGGTAAATTATGGAAGAAAACCTGATACAGCCTGGAAGAAACGTGTGCCTTAAAAGAAGATTTGTTTTCAAGCTGACAATGATGCCAAGCATAAAGCCAAGACTATACAGGAATGGCTTCAAAACAACAACATTAATGTCCTGGAGTGGCCGAGTCAGTGTCCAGATTTCAGTCCAGCTGAGAATTTGTGCTGGATGTGGAAAAAAGTCTGTTCATTCACAATCCGTAAGCAACCTGACAAGAGCTTCAGCAGTTTTGCAAAGAAACATAGAGGGACATTCAAGTGTCCAGATGTGCAAAGTTGATAAAGACCTGCAGTCACAAACTCAAGGCTGCCATGGATGCATCTACTAAATACTGACATGAAGAGGATGAGTATAACAGTCAGTCATTGTCCAACCCACTATATCCTAACACAGGGGTCTGCTGGAGCCAATCCTAGCCAACACACCCACACACCAAGCACAATTTAGGATCGCCAATGCACCTAACCTGCAAGTGTTTGGACAATGGGAGGAAACCAGAGCAGCCAGAGGAAACCCAGGCAGACAAGGGAGAACATGCAAACTCCACGCAGGGAGGACCCAGGAAGCGAACCCAGGTCTCCTAACTGCAAGGCAGCAGCGCTACCACTGCGCCACCATATGAGTATAACAACAACAACATTTATTTATAAAGCAAATTTTCATAGAAATGGTGTAGCTCAAAGTGCTTTATAAGATAAAGAAAGAAAACCTTACATGAAATAAAAATAAGATTAGGCAATACTAAGTAATACTAAGTAATAAAGAATAAGGTATGGTCAGATGGCCAGGAAGACAGAAAATACAAAAAAAAAACTCCAGATGGGCCGGTGGGGTTTGAATTGAATTTAGCTTTATCAAGTTTAACTTGTTTGTATGGAATGTTACTTGCTTTTAATAAATTAAAAAAAAAAAACAATCTGCAGGGGTTTCGAGGCCATGAGACCACCCTGCCCCTACTGGGCATTCTACCTGACATAAATGATCTCAATCATTCCTCATGGTTTTCATGCTTCACGTGGAAGAATTAGATGGTGATGGTCATGTGGACATCTGGCCTTCAATCCATCAATGTAAGGACTGCATGGTGCCCTAATCAGGTGGTGGTTGCGCAGAATGCCACCATGGAAAAACGGAAAAAGAACAGCAAGAGAAAGTTGGGATTAGTACTTTAGCACACATGTGTGCTTTGTGTTTGCACTTAATTAACTTCACAGAGATCTGTTTTCACTTCACAATTAAAGAGTCTTTTTCTGTTGATCAATGTCAGAAAAGACAAATTAAATCCACTGTGATTCAGTGTTATATAATTATAAAAGGGGAAATCCTCCAAGAGGGTGAATACTTTACACAGTCACTATATTCAATATTTTGGATTATTTATCCGCACTGAGGATCAATGGATCAGACCTGCTTTGAAGAAGAGAGCCCGAGTGAGCCAGTGCATTTCTTGTGTGGCTTGAGTGACCAATACAGTTGCTTTCTGCACTCTATGTGAGGTGCAGACTTGAGTTTATGTCCCAGGAGCCTGGTGGGGTTTTGTGCTGTCTAAATAAAGAGAAACTGGTTACACTGGTGCAGTGACCTGGATTCACCAAGGCTGTGTGTTGTGGGAGGCACATTGCTGCAAAAGGGTCAGATTCCATGAACATAAAGGATAGATTCTAGTTGGGCTCAAATGGGATGAGCTCTCATCCATATAGAGCTCTCTCTATATTTTTAATTATGTACTGTGAGCAGGGGGGCTGAACTTACCCCTAGAAAACACGGACGCTCCTCAAAAATCCCCTCTTAAAAAACGCTGATAGCCTACCTTCACATTGCTCCTTTACTTGCTGGGCTTACTTGCGACTGCTCTGTTGGATGATATGCTTCTCGCGTGACACTACGCATACTTAAAAGCCTGAACAGCACCTGCCCTTTTTGACTGATTGCTTTGTTTCTCTCTCCTCCCGCAGACATCCTCTGCTCCTGTTGGGGGTCCTGCTCCTGTTGTGCTCCCCTATGATGTTTGTCTATTCTTTACTCGAGATCTAACTGCATATTGAGCTTGTTTTACTTCTGAAAGAGACATGTTTGTTTGAAGTGTTTGAATAAAGTTCCTGTCTCTACAGTCTTCTCTGTTTCTGTGCAATTCTGTGACCCAAGCATGACAGAACAAACACTCTCACAGTGTGAAGCCCGATTAGTCCTTTGAGTTGATGGAGTTCTTCTTTGGATTGACTGGCTAATACAGTTGCCTTCCTCACACTGCACAGGGTGTAGACCTCAGTTTTCATCAGTTTGGATGTGTTGTGTAGGGAGTGCTGCTTGAGTGAAGAAAAACCGGTTGCACTTGTAAATCGTCTCAGAAAGGTTTTTTTTGGAAAAGTAATAAACTAAAATTAATAATAATGATTAATGAACTGTTTTTGGCATAATCTGTGTAACATGGTAAATCTTGCAAAATGAATTTCTGGCATAGATTAATCAGAAAGCTTGTTTTTGTTCTAGGGTTAGTCTGCTCTTTATGGAGGTAGTAACAGATGAAGGATGGTGGCTAAGCAGCTAGCTATTATAAACAATGTCTCACAAGATGCCCCCAACAGAGTACCTTCGGCACAAAGCTACTTCTGCCACTGTGCTCTACATGGGATTACTAAAGTTCTTGTTAATCAGCTGCCTTAAAACTTTTCAACATTTCCCCTGACATTTTAAAAGGGATTATGATATGACAACGTGGGCTTTAGTGATGCTACCACAGGAAGTAGCATCCTGTATTCAAAGCCCAACCTCGGTTGTTCTCTGAGTGGTGTTTGCACATTCTGCATGAGAATTTCAGTTTTTCCTTCGACGTCTCAAAGATCTGTATGTGTTAGGTTTACTGGACACTATAAATTATGCTTAGCGTAAGAGTGGATGTGTGATTCATTGACTCTGTGATGGACTGCCATCCCATTCATGGCTGGTTCCTGCCTTATTCTTGATGCTACCAGGATAGGATGTGGTACTCTGTGATGCTGAATTGGATTTAGCAGGTTTAAAAATGTTATGTTGCATAAAATAGATTATAGACATAATAATTTATTAATCATACTCATTAATGTTGACTGCCTGTCATCAATAAAATCTGTCTATCTATGATATAGTGCCTTTCATATGTATCTTCTCTTTGTTGGTTAAAGTGTTTCTTGATGGTGATCCTTGTTATTGGCATCCATTTACTACTCTCCTTTATTTACTTCAGGGTCTTAGTACTAGGGTGTTGCATTGTGTTAGCCATTATGGATGCGATGAGAAGTCAAGCAAAATGGCACATTTTATTTGGCTAACTGAACAGATTACAATATGCAAGCTTCCGGGGCAGCTCAGGCCCCTTCCTCAGGCTATTTATTGGCTATTCAGTTAGCCAATAAAAGGTGTCATTTTGCTCGATTTCTCATTGCTTCATAATCTTAGAAAGCCTTCAAGGAATGAACTGACCCTGCAGGTGTGCCAGTGCTCACTCAATGTGTCAGTTTAACACAGGAAAAACCCCACACAAATGCAAGGACCACCTAGAATTTGAACCCAGGACCCTGAAACTGTGATGCTCTATATAAAACAAAGAATAATAGAACTGAAGTATATCAAAGTAGAAGCAACAACTTTGTCACAATGATTAATGTTCATCAGATGCTGTATTTTTAAAAGCTGAGCTTTGCATCTGTTTCACCAAGCTTGCAGAATAAAAAAAATACTCCAGTAAACCTGAGAAAGTGAATGAGATGTTTATTTTTTATTATCAATTAGGTTGGTAGAGTTCTTTGTGGTGAGGCACATGACATACTAAGAAAACATAAGAAAAATCAATATAAATGAATGTACTATCTTAATACTTACAAGTCTTACAAGTATCAAGAATTGTACCATGGTCTGCAACATTGTTCTTCCATAAGAAATATCCATCCATCCCGCTGAATCCGAACACAGGGTCACGGGGGTCTGCTGGAGCCAATCCCAGCCAACACAGGGCACAAGGCAGGAACCAATCCCAGGCAGGGTGCCAAACCACCGCAGGACACACACAAACACCAAGTACACACTAGGGCCAGTTTAGAATCACCAATCCACCTAACCTGCATGTCTTTGGACTGTGGGAGGAAACCCACGCAGACACAGGGAGAACATACAAACTCCATGCAGGGAGGACCCGGGAAGCAAACCTGGGTCTCCTAACTGCAAGGCAGCAGCACTACCACTGCGCCACCGTGCCGCCCTCCATAAGAAATATCCCAACATTATTTGTTGTTTTAATGATGTCAGGTGTTTCTTCACAATCTCACATAAGTACTTGGTTGGTTTTGATTGGCCAGGATGCCCATAGTAAATGGTTTACATCACTACTGTCATTCAGAGAGTTTTTGAGCATGAAAGGTTTCATGGGACCAGACTTTTTTAATGCTATTGTTTGGTCTGTCAGTGATATAGAATGTGGAAAGACACTATGGTGGGGTCATCAGACAGGGAAATACACTTTAGCTCTGTAGCAAGGGTAAATGTTAAAAGTCAGACAAACTTAACCAAAACCAGGACACTGAACAGTGAATGTTATCAAAAGGAGAACTGTTAGAAATCAATAACCAAAATAAGTTTATTACCGTGAGCACACACACCACTGTTGTTTAAGGTTAGAATCCATAATGTCAGACCCTGCCCTGAATGCACCACTGATTTATAAAGTGTAGCATTGTGTCCTCTGGAAGTCAAGGCCCCTAGAAATGACACACCACATCCTGACAACACAGCCACTACAAGTAAATGCTGGAGGTTACAAAGAAAAAAAGCAAATGTTTTGACTCAGCAAACTCAAAAAAAATTTAATAAAACTATGTTTAGTTCCAGCAAAATTATTAATGCAAGACAAAAATGTATAAGGTTCCCTGATAATCATACATCCAAAAAGGCACAACAGGGCAGCAGAAAAAATGTATTTTAAGAAACATTCTTTTATCTAATTAAAACTATCAGTTCCTCTTTTACTGATGACTTACTAGATCTTTTGCATTTTTTGTCACCAAAATTCTAGCAATAATGGGTTGCTGGTGCCTGATCTGTTTATTGCCACAGAGCATGAGGCAGATTTATAATGAGAAAAGATTAGGAGATTAAACACAGTTCATTGACAAGAAAAACCTGTTGTCAAGCCCAAGGGTGTACCAAAATCAAAACTAAACAAAAAAAAAACAAAAAAAAAACCAAAAACAAAGCTTTAACTTGTAACCAGTAAGTCTCATAAACAAAATACTTAAGCCATTATTAAGATTTTTATCCACAAATTCAGTTAAATGGAAAGTCTGTGTGCTGATGTTTACTGACCTATGATGTCAGGTACTAATCACCTCCTTTCATCCAAGCCTGGAAACACTGTAATTACAGAAACAAAATGATGTTGCAGGAAGACATTAAAATATTTTAATAGCAGATTTAAATAAAGGCTTAAATCAAAACCTGTTATCAAAATGAGATTCTACTCAAGTCCAACCCACAACTTGGAACAACAATAAAAAAACATTTGTGAAATAAAGCTGTAATAAAACTTAGAACAACACCAAATCCTAACAGTCTATCTCTATTGGCATCAGATAATTACGACATTCTCATCATCATCTATATATTTATATAAAATCCAATGTGCATCTGTCTGTCTGTATGTATGTCTGTCCGCTTTTCATGAGTGATCTACTTAACAGATTTAGATTGGGTTTCTTTCTAGAATTTGCTTGAACATTCCATTTGATTTTGTGACTTCTCTCATCACGGTAAGTTTCATAGTTCGCTTGCAGTACCGATTTATCCGAATGAATCCGAGAGAAAGACTGTGGGCCAAGGGGAGTGGGACGGGGCCATCCTCACTCATGCGTCAGCCTCCGTTTGAGTCAGTGTACCTCTCGCCATGTATTGGAGTGTACCTTGCCTCCATTTAGCTAGCAATAACTGTTTGTTCAGCAGACATTATCATCTTGAGATTGTTAAGAAATAACGTTTGACGTTTTTGAGATAGAGATCAGAGCTATGTGTGTTTTAGAGGGTTGCTGCAGATTGCCAGAGATTCACGGCCATGTGCTTTTCTCCCCACGTGGTGGACTCTCTCATGTCAGAGCCGAACACTGTCCCTTGCCATTGTTCAATGTTAGAGCGTACCTATATGCCGCTTCGTCAGAATTACGTTTTTTTTATTGATTTTTTTTAAGTTTGCCCTGTCTCGCTACTACATGAGCGGAGCCGCAGGGGGCAGCTAGTCTGACATAAAACAGCCTTATGGATTTAGATGCCACCTGCTCCCTAGTAAAATATATTGGCAATGAAGAGCCTAAACTGAAACAGCAAGTTTAGAACAATAATAACATCAAAAAAACGCATACTGTAGACTAAACACAAGGCACAATTTGAACACAAGACTTTGGGTCTGCCCATTAGCAACCTAAAAATACAATTTTCTGCATAACTCTTCTTTCTGTGTTAGGGCTCTACACTTCTTTGAAAAATGGCCATCATGCTCCTAGATTCTATTCAATGAAGTGTAAGGAAGACACTTTCTGTTTCTTTGGTGTTTTTTTTTCATATTCAGCATCTTCCTTACCAGTGGATGAATATCAAGAGGCTGCTCAGCTCCATTTTGATCAATGTGATGTCTTATACTCAGTGCGGATCTGTTTTCTTTGATTTTTCAGATTGCAGTGACCACTTTTAATGGAGGAAATGATATTGAATGTTTTGTACCTCTTCACTGACTTGCACTGCATTGTCTTGACTCAAACCTGAAATGCTATCACTCAATTAAAAAAATGCTCAGAATAAGGGGTTGTGACCTTTAAGCACCACAGATCAACTGGAAAGTTCAGGTTGCGCCTGTGCATACACACCCATGGGTAAATCTAGAACACTGCAGGGCAAATAATGCTAGACCCATGAGCTAGAAATAGGCTTGCAGCCCCTGGAATGAAGGCAATTTCCCATACAAACCAGAATGTATACTAAGATCTCAAGATGCCAATCTGCTTATGATTCCAAGGATTAATAAAATAACAGTGGGAGGTCGAGCTTTTAGTTACAGGGCCCCTAAACTGTGGAATGGTCTGCCTGCTACTATAAGAGATACTCATTGTTCAAATCCCTGCTGAAGACTCACTACTTCAGTTTAGCACACCCTGACTAGAGCTGCTGATTAACTGTACAGACTGCATGTCTGTTGTTAGTCATAAACACTAAAACACAAGTAATATGATAGTTAGAATTTGTTACTAATTCTCACCTATTCTGTTTCTCTTCTCGGTACTCAAATGTGGCACTTGGTGCCACTGCCCACCTGCCAAGTTATTTTGCCTGCCTAAGGTAAAGTCATCTCTGACAGAGGAGCACTGGAATTATCAGAAAGAGGGGTCCTTTCATCATATTGGCTGGCCCAGCACTGACTCAGCTGTGGACTGGCCAATAGGGGGAGGCAGCTTGATGGCCGAGGTTCCAGGACTCTGAACAAATCCAAATTGTATTATGTGATATCGTCTATTGTTGAATTCTGCTCTGTACTTGTAATATTTCTACTGCACTATTATATTGCATTGAGGATTACTTGTGTTCTGTTCTGTGTATTGTATTGTATTTACCCCCTTTTTTGACACCCACTGCACGCCCAACCTATCTGGAAAGAGGTCTCTCTTTGAACTGCCATTCCCAAGGTTTCTTTCATTTTTTTCCCCGGGAGTTTTTCCTTGTCTTCTTAGATAGTCAAGGCTTGGGGGCTGTCAAAAGGCAGGGCCTATTAAAGCCCATTGCGGCACTTCTTATGTGATTTTGGGCTATACAAAAATAAATTGTATTGTATTACAAGAAGCAATATTTTTATAAATATTATAATAAGAAATTTCATTGACCATACCATATAAAATTGGAAGAAAAGCTTAAGATGACAAAGCTGAGAGTTGCTATAAATATTTTAGTAATTGTAAGTCAATAAGGGAAGCATATTACTTATTTGGCCCAACATCAGGTCATTTACCACTTTGTAATTTTTATCCCTTACCTTGCTCTCTGTGGTAAGCAGTGGATGTAAAACATGTCAGGACAATGCACCCTACACCATAACAAAGCCACCAGACCCCCTTCACTATGAGAGACAAGCATTTGGATCTTGATGTGTGCCACACATGTTCTCATGCGCTTGTTGAGTACAAGGTGGAAGATGACTCATCTAACCAAATGACCTTTTTCCTCTCCTCAGTATATTATTGATGGTGTGCTTTGCACCACCTTACCCACAAAAGTACATTTTTAGATGTAATAAGAGGTTTATGCATCACAGCCTAACAATTGTAGCCTTCCCTGTGGAGTTCTTGATGGACTGTTCTTGGTTAAGCTTCCTGCTACTGCCTCAGTCTGATATTCACAGTCAAAGGGTCCAGGGCTGCTGTACCATGAATCAATCCATAAATATTACAATAAAGCAGTTTGCTCTTTCACCCAAATTTGTCTCTAGGTGGTGATGTATGTTCCTGCTCGAATTCAAAGGTAACATCACCTTATTCATTATTCTTTCAGAACCATTAGCATGCTAATAAGAATTTGCTGAAAATTCTGCTAAATGTGTCCCAACAATCTTCTGTCATTGTGATTTCTTGTTTGAGCCATGGTAGCCAACATGATAAGCAACTGACTGCCCATAATTTTTATTCACAACTTTAATTAAGATGGAGTGTGTATTTCTTAATTATTGCAATGGCCCTCTTTACACATGACATTGATATGGTTATTTTGGTGATGGTTACAACTAAATAGTACCTGATAGATGCAACTGTGTTCTGATCATACTTGGTGAAGTTCAGAAACCTATAGCAACAATATTTAACTCAAAAGTAAATGCAAATGCATCTTCTATTCACATACATCAGTGGCGCAGTGGGTAGCGCTGCTGCTTTGCAGTTAGGAGACCCAGGTTCACTTCCCGGGTGCTCCCTGCGTGGAGTTTGAATGTTCTTCCTGCGTCTGTGTGGGTTTCCTCCCATAGTCCAAAGACATGCAGGTTAGGTGCATTGGCGATCCTAAATTGTCCCTGGTGTGTGGGTGTGTGTGCCCAGCGGTGGGCTGGTGCCCTGTTGGCTGGAATTGGCTCCAGCAGACCCCGTGACCCTGTAGTTAGGCTACAGCGGGTTGGACGATGAATGGATACATCAGCGTCATCCAATCACATTACAGGGAAGTTTACATTGGATCTTTATCTGGACATGATGCTGACACTGAAGATATGTATTTAATGTAGATTGAAATGTAATCCTGCTAAAGTATACAATCAAGATATAAATCGTATGTTAATGCTAATTGTAAATAGTTGTAAATGTAAATGACCACAACTACAAAGAAGCACCTACTTTCAATTTGATGTGTAGCCATTTTTTAACTGTGTGTTGTCAATTACTTCTTTAGGCCTGGCATGTGACAGTAAAAGAAAACCATCAGCATCAAGGGAACTGTTATGGTACAGGAAGACCCAAGTACTCAAAACAGCTCGACTGGACTGCTATACAGACGCTGTCTACCTGCCTTTGAATTTGCATTTGTCCTCTTTGAATTTCCCACTGACAGAATAAAGGAGAACAACAGCTAGATGTTTTTAGCAACAAACCAGGAGATTTCCATGGTTTTCAAGACCGAAACTACCACACACAGGTAAATATATCAAAAGACAGATAGCATAATTATTATCATAGTCAAACAAGGATTGCCAGGAATACAACAAGAGCACAATAATTCAACCAGAGCCAAAGCGCTGAAGATGGAAAATTAAATTCAGGTGTGGAAAGCTATGAATCATTACTGGAAAATCAGAACCTTGAGCACTAAACCCACACTTGTTCACAGTTCAAATTTGTTATTTTGGACAGAGGACTAAAGGTGCTGTGCTGGAATTTATAAGCAAGTCTTGATGCTACTCAAGGTCCTCCTGAGAACAGTAGATAGCAACCATGCAATGCTGCCTAACCCCCTATTAACTCCCGGTTGACATTCTACACTGGGGGTGCAATACACTTAAAAATAAAGAAAAAAATGAAAACATTTCCAAAAGAATGATGTTAAATAAAAATACACACCTGAAAATGAAGCTGGTAAATTCAGCAGTCAAAATATGAAAGTTCCATGACCAGAAAAAATGTATCTAAGGCAAAAAAATATTAACAAGAAAAGATGGAACTAAAGAAATTCCCATTTTTTGTGTTTTTTCCCCTTTTTTATATGATCTAAGGCTGCATGCTTATCTGTCAAATGAACAAATGGTCAAAGAGCAGTCACCCTGATGGGTTAAAGTCCTTTAGAATGAGCTCAGCTAATACTCCTAAATGGACTTCTTTTCCATTTTAGTGGAGTTTAGCACTCCAGAATTCGAATGTACTCATGGTAGGCTCAGTGTTCTGTTTGCCATACTGTTGGTCACATCTCTCAGAGATCACCCAAGGATCACTTAAGCCTTATTTTGTTAGGCTCCTGGAACTTTTTAATAATTGGATACAGAATTATTGATATGTAATAGCTGAGGTATAATTTAATTTCTACATACATTTCATTTCACTTTGGAACCTTTGCTCATATTATTGCTTCAAGGAACAATGTCTGAAATGTGATTTGTGTTGTTCATGGCTGTAACCTTAAATCCCTTTGGAACATCTACACAAAGAGACCTCCTGAGACCTCAAAGAAGTTCTGGCAACAACAACAACAACATTTATTTATATAGCACATTTTCATACAAAAGAATGTAGCTCAAAGTGCTTTACATAATGAAGAATAGAAAAATAAAAGACACAGTAAGAAAATAAAATAAGTCAACATTAATTAACATAGAATAAGAGTAAGGTCCAATGGCCAGGGTGGACAGAAAACACAAAAAAAAAAACTCCAGACGGCTGGAGAAAAAAATAAAATCTGCAGGGATTCCAGACCATGAGACCGCCCAGTCCCCTCTGGGCATTCTACCTAACATAAATGAAACAGTCCTCTTTGGATTTAGGGTTCTCACAGAAGGACTTGATGATGATGGTCACGTAGACTTCTGGCTTTCAGTCCATCATTGTTGGAGCATCATGATGCTTTAAGTAGATGGTGGTGGCGCAGGCCGCCACCCCAAACAAACCGGAAAAAGAAACAGAAGAGAGAGTAGGAGTCAGTACGGATTTTAGAGCCACCATGAATAGTTATTATGATGAATTGAACATACAGAGTATCAGGATTAAGTTAAAGTGAAGTTATGAAAAGGCCATGTTAAAGTAATGTGTTTTCAGCAGTGTTTTAAAGTGCTCCACTGTATTAGCCTGGCGAATTCCTATCGGCAGGCTATTCCAGATTTTAGGTGTATAACAGCAGAAGGCCGCCTCACCACTTCTTTTAAGTTTTGTTCTTGGAATTCTAAGGAGACACTCATTTGAGGATCTAAGGTTACGATTTGAAAAATAGGGTGTCAGACATTCCGATATATAAGATGGAGCGAGATTATTTAAGGCTTTATAAACCATAAGCAGAATTTTAAAGTCAATTCTGAAAGACACAGGTAACCAGTGTAGTGACATAAAAACTGGAGAAATGTGTTTGGATTTTCTTTTCCTAGTTAGGATTCTAGCAGCTGCATTCTGCACTCATTGCAAATGATTTATGTCTTTTTTGGGTAGTCCTGAGAGGAGTGCGTTACAGTAATCTAGGCGACTAAAAACAAAAGCATGAATTAATTTCTCAGCATCTTTCAGTGATATAAGAGGTCTAACTTTTGCTATGTTTCTTAAGTGAAAAAATGCTGTCCTAGTGGTCTGATGAATATGCGATTTAAAATTCAAGTTACAGTCAACAGTTACCCCTAAGTTTTTTACTTCCGTCTTAACTTTTAATCCTAACGCATCGAGTTTATTTCTGATAACCTCATTGAATCCATTATTGCCAATCACTAAAATTTCAGTTTTCTCTTTATTTAGCTTGAGAAAATTACTATTCATCCATTCAGAAATACCAGTAAGACATTGTGTTAGTGAATCGAGAGAGTCGGAGTCATCAGGTGCTATTGATAGGTACAGCTGTGTGTCATCACCATAGCTGTGGTAGCTCACGTTGTAACCTGAGATAATCTGACCTAACGGAAGCATATAGATTGAGAAGAGCAGCGGACCCAGGATAGAGCCTTGTGGAACACCATATCGGATATCATGTGTCTTTGAGATGGAATTACCACAACTAGCAAAGAATTTTCTCCCTGCCAGGTAGGATTCAAACCAATTTAAGACACTGCCAGAGAGGCCCACCCATTGACTAAGGCGATTTCTAAGAATATTGTGATCAATGGTGTCAAATGCAGCACTCAGATCGAGGAGGATGAGAACAGATAAATGGCCTCTGTCTGCATTTACCCGCAAGTCATTTACTACTTTAATGAGTGCAGTTTCTGTGTTGTGATTTGTTCTTAAACCTGACTGATATCAAGAATAGCATGTTTATTGAGGTGGTCACTTAACTGCATAATGACTGCCTTCTCTAGAATTTTACTTAAGAAGAGCAGGTTAGAGATGGGTCTAAAATTTTCAAAAGCAGAGGGGTCAAGATTATTTTTCTTGAGCAGGGGTTTAACTACAGCATTCTTAAGACAGTCTGGGAAGACCCCCGTATTTAATGACAAATTTACTATGTCAAGAATATTATCAATTAGCAAGCCTGATACTTCCTTGTAAAACCTTGTTGGTATTGGGTCAAGGACGCAGGTGGAGGGTTTCAGTTGAGAGATTATTCTATTTAAGTCAGGTAAATCTATCCTGGCAAGCTATTCAATGACTAGAAAAGTACAGAGACTCCATCACCTAACTTAAGAAAAGTTGTGCATAGTTAACTTGACTAAGGATAACTTTGGTACATAGACAAAACTTTTCATGAAACTCCTTAACATAATGGACATGCCCTTTTCATCCGGTAGGATTGGGTCGTCTTCTTTGACTAAACTTAATGCACTGTTCTTCCAGATCCTTTTCAGTGTTAATGGAGTGCGAGCAAATGACTTACAGATAGGGTTGCCAGATTAGAAAATGAGAAATACGGGACACTCTTAAAATCTCTCTCTGTATTACTATATATATAAATTTATACATGCCCCCTTCACACCCAGACCAATATATTATATAAAAGTAGATACATAAGTTAAGATCATAAAGCAAGGATTTTAATGGGTTATGAAGAAAACAAAAGTAAAATCATCTGAAAATTATTTAATACAAGCTAAAAAAAATTCTGTAAAAGTGAAATCATTTGAAAATATTTATTTTATACAGACAAGAGAGAGATATTGTTATTATTTAATACAGGCAGTTAGAAAAAAAGTGGGCCATGGCAAGTAGTAACAACACACTTTGTTGACACCATATGTTGCAATGCTGGTACAGAACTGCACAGCAGCGTGGGAGGAGAGCAATACGGTAACAGTGTCGCTGTCCTCAGCCAACCTTAAGTTGCAAACAGGAAGCAAAAACTAGTTTTCTCGTTACATTTGGGTTATTTTCATCAAGAGAATCTGAGAAAAGAACTTATAAAGTTACAACTAAGTACCGTAAGAAAGTAGTAAAAATATATTTTTATTGCAAAATTTGAAAATGAACTAAATACGGGACATTTGGGGGTCCCTGAAAGGTCAGTACGGGGCAGAGGACAAAATTATCAAATATGGGGCATGTCCCATATATAAGGAACGTCTGGCAACCCTACTTTCAGATGGAGTGCTGGCTGTAGTGGAGTTGGTAACAATTTAGAACAGTCGCTTTAAGGGCTCATGACTTATTCACTTACTGGTATGTAACACATCTTGCTATACAGAATAAGTGGCTGACTTACAGAACATACTGAATATAGGTAACCCCTATTCTTAAGCGTTGTTATTTATGCTTTGTAAATCTTAACAAGACCAAACAAAACATTTGCTAAGGTCTTGTTACACTCAGGTTCCTGTTAAAGGTCACTGGGGTCTTGGTTAATGTACTATTTAGTCATCTTCTTCTTTTTCCTTCTTTATCTTCATATTTTCTTACTTTTATGCTGGGTCAAAGTGTTTGACCAACCTTTGCCAAGTAGCGAGTTCCTCCCTAGTCCGACCTGTTCTTTTAAGTCATCCTATTACTCTAACCATCACCTTCCACTCCAGCCACCCCCAATTTCTTTAGCCCTGTACTTCCATTTCCATCACTCTTTTGCCCACATTTTCATTGTCTGTCCTATCACATGCTCATACCACTTCAATGTACTTTCCTGCTCTTTCTTAGATATTTCTCCTACTTTAGTTGTATTTGTGATTGTCTCATTTTGTATTCTGTCCATCAGTGTAACTCCACCCATTAATCTCAACCTTCTCATTTCTGCTACATCCAACTTTTCCTGCACTGCCTTAACTGCCCATGTCTCACCTCCAAAAACTGATCTTTAACACTGTCTTAAAAACATTACCTTCAACCTTTGTCTCGATTCTTGGATTGCACAATACACTTTCTTTCAATTGTTTCGTCCACATTGGACTTTGTGGGGTGTCATGGCAGCTGATTCTCAATCTTGAGCCGCCACTGATCCTAGATAATTAAAATTCATCTGAAGTAATGTCTTTAATTGGGCCCACCCTTGACTCAGTATCCCTGATTTACTTATGACAAAGGTCAGGTGAGGCCCCTACGCTTTGCCTATGGGGTACACCCTGGTATTTTTTGCTGACTGGACTGATTTTTAGCATTTGTGGTTTTGGCTAAAGTGCTTGCATGTGTCATGGCAAAGGTAACAGCAGGACCGACTTTTCTCAAGAAGGCATACAGAGTCTCAGGAAGTCAGCAGAATCAGGCTTTGACTCCGTGATGCATACAAGGACCCAAATCAAGTGAAATGAGTGCCCAAGGATGGGCAAACCATTATTTTATTACAATTCTTATCTTCTAACACGTGTTTCTGTCTTCTGACTCAAAAGCATTCCATTCCCCGCTGTCCTGCCTTACACTGGTTCTACCAATATTCCCCAGGTCATCGAGCGAACCTCTTTTCCACTCCTCACATATGCTTTGACAATGCATAATCCAACCTAGTACTGATTGAATGGTTGCCACCAATATTT
>JANRMT010062814.1:40515900-40549773 GCA_026402145.1 Polypterus bichir lapradei
AACTTTTGTCTCATCAGTCCACAAGGTATTTTCCCAAAAGTCTTGGCAATCATTGAGATGTTTCTTAGCAAAATTGAGACGAGCCCTAATGTTCTTTTTGCTTAACAGTGGTTTGCGTCTTGGAAATCTGCCATGCAGGCCGTTTTTGCCCAGTCTCTTTCTTATGGTGGAGTCGTGAACACTGACCTTAATTGAGGCAAGTGAGGCCTGCAGTTCTTTAGACGTTGTCCTGGGGTCTTTTGTGACCTCTCGGATGAGTCGTCTCTGCGCTCTTGGGGTAATTTTGGTCGGCCGGCCACTCCTGGGAAGGTTCACCACTGTTCCATGTTTTTGCCATTTGTGGATAATGGCTCTCACTGTGGTTCGCTGGAGTCCCAAAGCTTTAGAAATGGCTTTATAACCTTTACCAGACTGATAGATCTCAATTACTTCTGTTCTCATTTGTTCCTGAATTTCTTTGGATCTTGGCATGATGTCTAGCTTTTGAGGTGCTTTTGGTCTACTTCTCTGTGTCAGGCAGCTCCTATTTAAGTGATTTCTTGATTGAAACAGGTGTGGCAGTAATCAGGCCTGGGGGTGGCTACGGAAATTGAACTCAGGTGTGATACACCACAGTTAGGTTATTTTTTAACAAGGGGGCAATTACTTTTTCACACAGGGCCATGTAGGTTTGGATTTTTTTTCTCCCTAAATAATAAATTTAAAAACTGCATTTTGTGTTTACTTGTGTTATATTTGACTAATGGTTACATGTGTTTGATGATCAGAAACATTTTGTGTGACAAACATGCAAAAGAATAAGAAATCAGGAAGGGGGCAAATAGTTTTTCACACCACTGTATATCAATCAACAGCAATCAGCAGTAAGATAAATATACCCTTCTACACATGTTTTATTCAACACACAACATGTCCCCACTCTCTGGAGCCATGATTAATGAGTATAATAACCTTTCCTTGAATCTTCCATATTCCTTAAGAAAAAATCTTACAACACATTATTTTGCATAAGTAATTGATGTGATTTTTGATAATAATGACAAAAACTCCAAAAAGCAAGAATTACAAGTTCATGCACCCTTGTTGAGCACTTTGTTATCAAAATGATTGTAATATTTATGATTGGAAGGCTTTACCTTTTGTTCAAAAATATACAAAGACATTTAATAGATGAATGCAGTTGTCTCCATTAAACAAAACAGACTGAAGTTGTGTTCTCTTTTTGCTTTGGCTCAATAAGAAAACCTGTGCCAGGATGTTGCAAAGAAAACTGCAACTGATCTTAACAAAGAAAACCATTTTTTTTAACTTACTGTAGCAACAAAAGACAAACAAGCAGGCAGCCATGGACAATGTTAGAAGGTTCACTCAGACAAAAACTAAACAGAATTGATTTCCACAGATGGCTGGGAAAACAGAAAATGGCTTTTGCAGTCATACTGTTGAGATATTCGTGTTATACACATTCAAGAAAAAACTTCCTGACATACTCGTAACATTGTGTTATCCACTGTCATGGAGGCAGCTTAAGGGCTCTGTTGATGGCAATTACCTGCTGAACCAGGAGCTAGTGCTGTATTCTAATGCCTTATCTCTTCCTCCCTCTTTAAAATGAATGATTGGCTGATGTTGCTTCTATTATCAACCTTCCTGAACCCACCCCTTCCTGACTGGAACCCATATGACTGGAAGTTTGGCCATTTTGAATCAATTCTATTTTGAGCTCTTGTCTAAAAGACAACTTGTTGAATGTACTTTGTGCTTGTAACTTTTGTAATTTTATGGGGTCACCAGGATGGTACCCCTAGTCACTGACGTTGTTTTGTCTTTACACCACATTGAAACAAACTGAATGAGTTAAACACCCTCTTCCATTAGGTTGTTTTTCTCGTGCTCTTTGATACATTTCATATGATTGAAAACTACCGTTTCTAGCTTCTAAGCTGCTCACTCATGCCTGCTACTCTCATGCTGCTGTATTTGATTTTCATCTTGAGGGTGCTTGGGGTGAGTTTGAACACTGATAGTCTGGGCATCCTGTGATCTTTATGAAGTACTATTCCAAGATATCTGTATAATTTCTTTGTCTCCTTAATCCAGGCAGGATTGTCTTAAACATCAGAACAATAAGCAGAGTTGGTGATTATTGTTACAAATCTGGTGTCTCATTTTACATCCACTTTTAAAGGTAAGAAACTTCCTGTTACTTATGCTATGTCCACGCCACTGTGTTTTGTTTTAAAACACAGAAATCAGTCTATCATCCACACTACCTTGGTGTTTTCAAACACTCTCTATAGCCGTATACTTTTGAAAATGTTGGCTCAGCATTGCATATGGGTCAGGTGAAGATGTAGTCTTTTTTTAAACACAGACTCTAATTGTTCTCTGATTAATGTTGTGCTTATTAATTTGCCCTTCCCTGATTGAATCCTGCTCATTACAATGTCTTATTCCCTGATTGGTCACCCTTCATGAAAGAGAGTCATATTCCAACATAGCGAACACAGAGGAGTTGCTTTCCATGGTGCTTGTTGTGTTGCTTACCCGTATACATCTAAATTGCATATTGTGCAGTATGAATGCTGCATACATGCACAAAGGGACATAATTTACTGGCCGCTACAGTTTTGCAATAAATCTTGTACCGGTGGCATTACCATCCCTTTAAGGATTTTTCTACCGATGCAAGCATGCCTAGTGTAGGTGAATGTTTATGTCATATACGTTTTTGGTCTCTTTCGTATTGACAGGGATACTTTCATAAATTATGTCATAAGTGTGAATAGAGATCGTTTTCATTTACCATTTTTAAATGAAACCATAATAGTATGGATGCAACCTTAAAATACCAGGCAATGGAATACCAAGACTCACTCGGCTACATATATCTGCACATACTGTAAGTATGTTAAAAGCCTGACTGGTACAGTAGTTAAGATGGTTCTAACGTGAAATATTGTGGCTTTATGACCTGTAACAAACTGCTTTCCAGCCTAGGGCTGCTCAAGCATTAAACTTGCTGCTGTCATAATGTGATCAGGTATCCTATTAGTTAAATCAAGGGAAAACAAGTTGTAAAAATTGATAAATTAGATGTAGTTCAGTATCTTCTTATATAATATGCTACTGTGGCTGTCCGTTTGATTTTAAATCACCTGTAGCTCGCAAACCATTTGAACTATTGACCTGAAATTTGGTACACATATACTGTATGACCTCTACTGTCCGCTTTCGGGGTGATGATTTTTATAACTCTTTTTATTTTTTTTTTATTGTAGAAACAACTCTCGGCAGCGGCCAGCAGGGTGCCGTTCTTATCCCTACCACCTTCGCTGTCACTTCCTCTACCTCTTCATACCTTAAAATATTTTTGAGGCAGATTGAACACTTAAGTGTCAGCTTAAGTGAAAAAGGAAGAAAAATATACTAAGTAATTGCAACACAAAAACTGACTTAATCAGTTTTAATGTGAAAAGATGCAGATGGAAGAAGAGAAGAAGCGGGCCGCTAGAGTGGAAAAAAGAAGTGCTGCTCATGAAGCAGCAAGCGCATCAACCTCAGAGCAAACAAATGCTAAACGTACAGAGAAAGAGGATGAAAACTATGAATGATGAAGTCAAGTGTATTCACTGCACGTTATCGTGAAGTCTGCCGTTACTGGTGACTTAATAATTTCTAATTTATTCACTGCAGTATAATCATTGAGGTCATAACATAACACTCTCAGATTAAAGAACAAACATCCCTGGACATTTCTGCTGCCCTCCAAAAAGTCTTTAGGGGTGTAAGATCAGAGAATTCAGAGAAAAATGTACATGGGGAGAATGTGCAAACTGTGCATGGCAATGAGCAGGGGTAGCAGTCAAGGCAAGAATGCTGGATTGGTGAGGCAGCAGTGCTGCCCATTATGTGTGAACGTTGCCCTCCTTAAAACTGATAAAATGATTTAAAACGGTGAAAATAATTCAAATGAACAAGCTGATATTTAATTTGTCTTATGCAATTCATTGAGTGTGCCTTGAAAATGACTGGCAGTCTGTGGATTTGTGCCTTGAGCCTGATGGTGCCCAGTGGGGTCTGGCTTAACTTCACTAGCTACTGGACAAAGAGGAAAGGCCTGTAGAGAATTTAAAGGATTGTGTTGACTTGTATAATTATATTTAGCTCTATACTAAACATAAATAATTGCAACAAATGTGTTACCTGAATGTAAAAGGAAAAAAAAAACTTTCCACAGAATATGATTAATGCATAAGTGGTTATACACATAGCACAAAAATAACTCTTCATTATCTTAAGGAATTTCAATTTATCCTGTCTTTTTACTCCCATTAGTAAAAAATGATAAAAGCCTTTAAAATCATATCCTAACCAAATTGCATTTTTATAATATTTTGCCTGTAGGTTAAGCAAACACACCTGTAGTTAAGACAAACAGATGTTAAGTCGTAAGAAGTGACTAACGAACACCTGGAATAGATGTGACATGGATGAAACAGGCGTTCAAGTCATGTCTCATCTGGAGCAGTCTTGGCGTTAGTCACAACACACTCTAGATTTGTTACACTGATAGGCTGGGGTGATCTGCCCACATAGCATAACTGATTTAATTTGACAGACTAATTTGAATTGTTTTAAATAATTAATTGAGTTTGGATTCCAGCTTATTTTAAGCAGTTTATTTAAATGGACAGCAGCACTGCTTTTGCAGTATATAAGACAAAACAGCCATGTGTGTACTGAAAATAGAGAATGTATATGGTGTTATTAATTATTTATATATTTTTCATAACAAACATTGAAATTATTTTGATATTGTTTATATCGTAAAATGTTGCTCTTAATTTTTCTCAAAACAAGTGTAAGAAAAGGTCCCTCTGTTTATGTTTCCCAGCCATATAATTTGTGCTGATTGGCTAACAGCAGAATCATGAATGGTTACAACCAGCTCTAGACGCCAGCCAAACCTCCGACTCTTTTGCACTTATGATTGGCTGGCATCTCTGTTTTGACTGGTTGCATGCACTGTTGAATCTTACCTCTAGTTGGTTCCAGCAGGACTTTATGATACTAAGACTGTTCTGTGGTCGGGTGACAAAGCTGTTAGTGCCACTGCTTAACTAGGTCACAACCTTGGTCTAAACTCCAGTCGCTGTCTTTCTTTAGTTTGCACATTCTGCCAACACGCATGTGTTTCTGTCTGCTTAACGGGTACATGTTATCTTGATTGAGAACTGTATAGTCTGAAACACTGACTATGTTCAAAGCTCTTTTCTTGACCTACCTGTCTCTGCATAACTCTGTTCTTAATATAGACATATAGATATATATACTCAGCAAAAAAAGAAACGTCCCCTGACTTTCAACTGTTTTTACTTTCAGTAGACTTAATGTGTAAATATTTGTATGAACACTAAAAGAGTCAACACCATAAGACATAAACTAAAAATGTTTCACAATGTGTCCCTGAATGAAGGGAGGCTCAAAATCAAAAGTACCAGTCAGTATCTGGTGTGGCCACCAGCTGCTTGAAGTACTGCAGTGCATCTCCTCCTCATGGACTGGACCAGATTTGTCAGTTCTTGCTGTGAGATGTTACCCCACTCTTCCACCAAGGCACCTGCAAGTTCCTGGACATTTCTGGGGGGAATGGCCCTAGCCCTCACCCTGCGATCCAACAGGTCCCAGACGTGCTCAATGGGATTGAGATCCGGGCTCTTCGCTGGCCATGGCAGAACACTGACATTGCTGTCATGCAGAAACTCACTCACTTTTTGCCACTCCTGTCTGGTCCAGCGAAGGTGGGTTTGTGCCCATAGGCGGCGTTGTTGCTGGTGATGTCTGGTAAGGACCTGCCTTACAACAGGCCTGCAAGCCCTCAGTCCAGCCTCTCTCAGCCTATTGCGGACAGTCTGAGCACTGATGGAGGGATTGTGTGTTCCTGGTGTGACTCGGGCAGTTGTTGTGGCCATCCTGTACCTGTCACGCAGGTGTGATATTCGGATGTACCGATCCTGTGCAGGTGTTGTTACACGTGGTCTTCCACTGCGAGGATGATCAGCTGTCCTTCCTGTCTCCCTGTAGCGCTGTCTTGGGCGTTTCACAGTGTGGACATGGCAATTTATTGCCCTAGCCACATCAGCAGTCCTCATGCCTCCCTGCAGCATGCCTAATGCACGTTCACGCAGATGAGCAGGGACCCTGGGCATCTTTCTTTGGGTGTTTTTCACAGTCAGTAGACAAGTCTCTTTAGTGTCCTGCGTTTTTAGAACTGTGACCTTAAATGCCTACTTTCTGTAAGCCGTTAAGGTCTTAACGACCATTCCACAGGTGCATGTTAATTAATTGATTATGGTTAATTGAACATGCATGGAAAACATTGTTTACACAATTTACAATGAAGATCTGTAAAGTTATTTGGATTTTTAAAACATTATTGTTGAAATACACAGTCCTGAAAAAGGGACGTTTCTTTTTTTGCTGAGTATACATAATGAAAGGCATTATATCATAGATAGATAGATAGATAGATAGATAGATAGACAGTATAAAAAGACATGACTTGAGACATGGGAAAAGTTTGGGGCAGCCACCCTTATAATATGTTCCTGGCTGCAAAGTTAAGAATTGTAAGAACAGAGTAGTATACAAGACTGAGTCCAAAACAGAACTGAATTGCAGAGGAAGGGAGTGAGGCTTTATAGGAGGTCTGGGGGAAGTGATGTCGTCCTTGGGGCCAGGCCGGAAGTGATGTCGTCCTCGGGGTGAAGCAGTGGTTCCTGGTGGGATTTCGTGGGATAGGTCTGCAGGGGACTTAGAAAGGGAGTTAGTGTACCCCACCGCCGCCTGGGCAGATGTGTTACCATTATTCTTTAAGCCCTTCAGCTGCCTCCTATTCGCACATGTGTGACAATAGATAGATAGATAGCACTTTATTTGTCCTCGGGGGGAATTTGTCTTTTAATAAAAGCTTAAAAATAAATGTACAGTATAACAAATCACCTCTCAAACACACACCAGAATGACTAAAAAGAAAGAAGCCTTCTGATTTGGCTAAAGATAAAAGAGCAGCCAGAGTCACAGTGAGGCATTTAGAAAGGCATGTTTCCATTGGAGTAAAGGATCCCCAGTAGCGTTTTCTGACACACTTCTGTTTAATAATCCACTAGCTGAAAGTACTCAATGCTATTGTGACAGGATTTGGATGTGCATAATGTTCATAATGTTCATAATCAGACTCTCCTTTGTTCTCATTCTCTCTATTTTCTACTTTCTCCAGCAGCTCGAAAGTGCAACCCATTACTGAGCCTATACACTGTCTCATCACCCTTATCAATAAATCCTTGGAAATTCTGCAGTTTCTGCAAGTGACATGACTTAGTGTTAAAATTATAGTCTTAAGTATACAGGATGAACAGAAAAGGAGGCAGAACTGTTCCAGTGATGCTCACATCCATATCAAAGAACACAGTCCTTGAGCCTCACAAACTGCGGTACCTGACAGATAGTTCATTATCCAGGACGTCATTGGCCAGGGGACCCCAACTCCAGTCCTGGAGGGCCCCAATGACTGCAGGTTTTCATGCTAACCCTTTTCTTGATTAGTGTTTTTGCTGCTAGTTAACTTCTTTTGTATTAATTTTAATTGACTTTTTCTTGAAGACTCTGATCCCTTAAATGTTTCTTTTTCCTTAATTAGCTGCCAAACAATAATTAGATACAAAATGAGCCAAAACATGACCAGCAAACTGTGTCCATCATATAATATCTGAAAATAAAGAAAGATGAAGGTCTCAAGAATGTTGATCTTCTCAGGTCCACAAAACATTTTAACGGAGCTCTTAGAAAAGAGAAAAATGAAAAATTTCAGAAATGTTTGTTATTGCGCAATGAGAGCAGCAACAAGCCATAGAATTAAAGAACGGGTTTAATTAACGACAAGACTTGACGCCTAATTAAGCAACTGGTTGGAGTGAAATTGGTTGGAGTTTGAGGCCCTGACTTAGTTGATCTTCTGTTGGCTCACTCACTTCACATTTCATTTTGTTTGGGTGTCAATTAAGGAAAGAAATTAAGCAATTCAGAAGAAAGATGAAGAAATTCAGGGGAACAAATCTTAAAAAAAGTACATTAAAATGAAAGAAAATTAATTAGTAGCAAAAACTGGTCACCAATTCAGAAAAGAGTTAGAATGAAAATCTGCAGCCACTGGGGCCCTCCAGGACTAGAGTTGGGGAACCCTTCCATAGGCTCATCCCACTGCATATCTCCGAGATTACCATGGATGGTTGAATAGCATTGAAAACACTGGATACATCAAATAAGCCTCATGGAGCAGATAGTTAATTGCATCTTACACTCCAATCTTGGTCCAATAGGCAAAATGCAGTAGGTCCAGGTGGTTGTTCACAAGAGCACTTATATCATTCAGAACCAGCCTCTTGAAGGTCTTCATGATGTAGGAACTACAACAATACTGGACACGTTCCATAGCAACAACACTTTTTGCAGCCTTAGTGACAGACTGAACTGATGACAGAGAATACCACAATTTGGTCAGCACAAGCCTTAAGAACTTGAGGTCACATTCAATCAGCACCCATGTGCAACCTCCTGAGCTGTCTCCTGACTTGGTCAACAGTTATGGACAACCCATACTGACGGTCAGTGATGGACTCATTACTGGACATACTAGCTGAAGTGGAAGGAGTTGTTGGTTTTAGTAGGGATGGTGTGGGAGGACTGGTCATTGGAAAAAGGTTGTGGTGGTGGAAAAAAGAAAAATCTGTTTTAAAAAATGATTCAGAGTGTTAACCTTTAAGTATCTGAGCCCTGGATTGAAACGATTGCACAGAGAGGCAGCATTTTTAAGTAGGATGCTATTAGGAGGTGTGACATGATAGTAATAGTGAGTCAAGGCCAGCATTGGGAGGAGACAAAATCCTAAATCAAAAGTCGTGGCAAAGAAAGTCAAATAACAGAAAATTAGGCGTAACCTAATCCAAAATGCAAGATGTAACTGAAACAACAGAAAACAGCTCATAGTCAGAGATATTTAAAACAATGACGCTGGAGTTTCAAGTATTGAATTGGTCAAAAAAGAGTGTATGATGTTGACCTTTCTACCACTGCAATAATATTAAACTGATGGACACCTTGACTAGCAACAGCCTGGCAACTCAGTGTTACAAGCAACAAGCAATTGTAGCGTTGTATGTGAACCTAACATGATGTAACTGCTGAGAGACCACCTCCTTGCCTTTATATTGTGGTGGAGGAGAGGAGTCCTTCAGGGGTTCATTAATTGTTGGTACTTGTGAATGTTGTACTGAAATTTGTGGTTAAAATGGCTTTTTGCTTGTTTTTGGGATTCCGATTTTATAAACGGCACATTGACTTGTATTTTTGGGTTTTACTTGGGTGGTCTTCTTACTCCTTTCTTTGTTGAGTTATAATGGTTAGCCTGGCATCTCTTGGTTCTAGAAATCATTTGATCATTTTAGACCTTAACTTAAGATTGCTCAACCTCCTTGTGATATTTGGGCTATGAGTACAAAGAGAGCCCAGGGGGTAGACCCAAAATCATTAAATGATTCAAAGAGTGATTTCTCTTTTTCTCAGGTATGAACTGGAATGGACACATCCAGAAATGTTTCAGAAGAAGACATCCCAGAACATCCATGGAAAAGCAATGTAGAACTAGCCTTCCTGACCTTTGACCTAAAAGAGCCATTTGAAAGGAACAGCTGGATGGAGAGAAATCAGTTCACACCCAGCTGCAGCCAGAGCAGGAACTCCACTCTTTGGAGGGTGTGTGTAATGGGAGAATGCCCATAAATAATTAAAAATTAAGCACTGTCTTTAACTTTGTGAACTTTTTAAAAGTCTTAGTAATACCTTTTCTGACCACCAGACGCCTGGTAGTGTAATTTTGAAGTGAATTGTTTATATTAACACAAGTATACCTTGTTTTTATTCTTTCTCTGCCCAATGATCAGAGTACTACTATGAGGTGACTATAGGTAGGTTACCTTTTTGGCCTATTTTTTTTTTTGGATAAATGTTTAATAAAAAAAAGATCCACAAAAAGTAACCAACATAAATTATTTTAAAAAAGCCATTTTGTTTTCTACTTCCAAATAAAAAATACAGATTTCCACTGCATGAAAAACCTAAAATCTGCACGTTAATCCTTCATTGGTTACAGGCAATGTTAGTCTGTAATTAACATTTTCAACATTGTGCCAATAACAACAGTCATAAGAAAAATGAGGTGAGTGTTTTGTGTGAACCTGTTCTTTCACAAATTCACATAAAAAAATTGATCTTTTTACTTTGATTAATATTAACAACTCAGCATTTATATGTTCAGGTTTAAATTCATTACTTTTTTGTCATTCAATAATGCATTTATTAAAATTAATGTCTTTATAAGTCAGAATAAAGTTAGAAGGTCATGCCAAGAAAGGTGTTGGCTGTAAAATATGCAGCACCTTCTGAGCAGAGCAGCTAAAACTAAGCTATGAGAAGAACACAGAGAAGAAGTCACCACAGCAGAATTTGTCTGGAGGAATGATGTCTAAAATCTGCAAGTATGGCAGCAGTAGTGGAGAAATGAATAAAAGGCAGAAAGAGCCCACATAACCGCTCCTTTACATACTGTTTACTTTTGCAATGTCTCTTTGCTAAATTTTAATGATGTATTTGAGGACACATTTTGGACTAGTCATCTTATTCCACTGTGTTATAGGTTGTTGGAATATTACTATATTCATTTTTACATGTTCCTTCACTGCTTATTTTTCTGTTTCTTAATATTGATTATAAATGACATTACTTTTATGATGTCACTTTAGTGCTGTTTTGTTGAAGTATTTTTGGCATTACTATTTTCTTTTTTTTTAAAATAATACTGTTTTATTTATGATAATAAAAGACTTTATAATATGACAATCCAACATGTACTGATATAAGCAATACATAAAAAAACCAGTTCAATCAAAAATACAATAATTTAGTAAATCACAATAACAGATTTATGAACCTTGAACAACACTAAAAACTCCGTCCTCATCCAATGCAGACAGGTAATTACTGTCATAACTGTCAGTTTTTTATTCACTTTCCTATTTAGGTATTTTCCACCACTGAGAATTCATTTTTGACAGATATTTTTTTTCCTTCTTCAGTTTAAATATTGCTTATTTTTTCTGTTTTAATAGTAAGTGCTGCCAGGTTCAAACAATTGCATGGTTCATTGCTTTGACAATGAATGGGCTATGCGACACATTAAATGTCAATTCTTAGACTGCATAAAGATCAGCAAAAATGTCCACACTCTCCAATACTGGATGAAAACCCACAAATTATTCACAAACTTGTCTTTACTGTGTTTCTGGTTAAAAGACTTTTCTTCCTGATTTTTGTATCTCATTTTTAAGTTGGCCCTTGGCTAAACAAAGATAGGCTTGATTTCTGGTTAATGATCTTTTATGTCTCCTCTCAGTGTCCTTTCTAAAAACAGGTTTCTGTCTCTTCGAGAACAATTACCCATTAGACTTTATTAGAATAAAATGAATTAATTATTGCAAAATTCTAAAAAAGCTCTGCACAGTTGCACCATTTCTAGGTTTTAGGTCATATAAAATATCATTACAGAAAAAAAACATAAGCATTTTTCTAGCTAAGCAAGAATACTAGCAATGGAAATCACTCTCGCTTGACTATTAGGTAGTCTACAATTACCCTGATAAGGAAGTAGAAATGATTGTAAATCTAACACTATCTGCTTGTCAAGCAAATATCTTCCTGCAAAAAAAGGTCATAATTTAGGACAGTCCCAAAATGTATGACCTAGTGGGGTTGGAGCTACATGGATAGGGTCTAAGGCCTGATATATTTCTATTTTAATCTGGAACTGTGTTTCTGATGCTAGATTTTAAGATGAATTAGAGCATGTTTAGGTAATGTTGCAAACAAATGAATTTCTACTCCTTACTTTACTTATGAAATTAATAGAGAGGTCTCTTTCAAGGCATCGCCTAAGATCATCTAGTTGTGAGCAATGTGCCGATTGTTGACAAAGTCTCGAAATACTACTGAAATAGACCTCATTACTCATTAAAATATATCCAAATGTGGATACTGATGGAAATTTAGGGAAGCTAGGCAGATTCTTTTTAACAATGCTTCAGACTCGTAAATAGAAAAATAATATGTTTTGGGAATTGCATATTTACAACAAAATTGATCAAAAGGTGCATACACATTATCAATACAAAGATCTCTGAAAGTCCACATACTATACGTAAAGACATCCATACACTGAATATTTTATAATTAGGAGACATTTGGAATACAAAATTATCTTCTAACAGAGTAGCCAGGAACATCAACTCCACCTGGAAGTCTTTCCTACATTGGTGCAGTATTTTAAGCAAGTGGAACACACCCTCATTGTTAGCAAACCCATGATAGTTTTTGAAGCATGGAGCATAGAGCAAAACATATAAGAAGGATTTTGTACAAAATTTTCTTTCCAGGGCCAATCAAGTATCCCCAGTACCTTCTACTTTCTTCTTCCACTGTCTGAAATTATAAGTATTCTCAACCCAGTGGTAAAGTTGGCAGTTGGGTTACAAACCATCATGCTCTGCTTTCAGTCTTTGCAGTATCATCCTTTTAATTACATTGCCTTTCCCCTTCTGTGTAAAAAAACTTACAAGCTTACAGTAGAGTTAAGCTTTTTTTAGATCTTGTATTGAATTTATTAAGAACATATAATATTTCATACAATCAAGTCAAAACTTAATAAAACCAAATTCAAATCAACCCCCACCCATGAGAAAGCGAGCAAGGCCAACAGTCAGAGTAACACAATTAAGAGTAGTAAAGAAAGAAATGACTCTTTTCCCTCAATATAAGTGCTTATTCTAAAATGTGATTGATTAGGTCCTGCCAGGTTTTAAAAATATTTTGCACAGATCATCTAAGTGAGAATTAGATTTTTTCCAATTTCAAATCGTGTATAACATTAGTTATCCACTGACTTAACAGAGGTGGGTTAGGATTTTTCCAGTTGAGCAAGATAAGTCTACGTGCCAATAGTGAAGTAAAGGCAATTACAGTTTGTTTGACCTTCTCCACTTTATGTCCATTTCAGAGTACACCAGACACAGCTGTTAGTGGACTAGGAGGGATTGTGACACCAAGACTAGGTCACAGGCATTTAAAACTTTTTGCACAGTTTGAGGTTAATTTGGTGCACGCCCAAAACATATGGCATAGTTAAGCTTGAGCTTGATTGCAACGTTTGCAAGTTGGGTCTTGCCCTGGAAACATTTTGGATAATTTTAAGTGAGATAGATCGGCTCAATAAAAGATTTTGAGTATAATAATTTAATGTTTTGCAGATATAGAGCTAGAATGAATTATGTGTATGGCTGCCTTCCACTCCATTTCTGAAATGTTGAGTAAGAGATCCTTTTCCCACTGTGCTTTGGGATCTTTAAAAGTAAGGGACTTTAAAATATTTTTATATATTATAGAAATGCTGTCTGAGTCCCCAACTATGATCAATATCTCTTCTGGAATAGAAATAGGTGGGAGGTGAGGAAAATTGGGTAGATTTCGTTTATCAAAGTTTCTGATTTGGAGATAGTGAAAATTGTGTTGATGGGAGACTAAATTCAGAGTGTAATTGTTCATAGGATGCAAATACATTATTTATATCCAGATCTCTAAATGATTTAATCCCAATTGTTTTCCAAACATTATAAACTGTAAGTTCGAGAGGGTGGAAAAAGGTGGTTATCATGTGCTATACAGTACAGGCCAAAAGTTTGGACACACCTCCTCATTCAATGTGTTTTCTTTATTTTCATGACCATTTACAGCACTCCATCACTCTCCTTCTTGGTCAAATAGCCCTTACACAGCCTGGAGGTGTGTTTGGGGTCATTGTCCTGTTGAAAAATAAATGATCGTCTAACTAACCTGACTTCTGCACAACACAACTGCTGGTCCCAACCCCATTGATAAAGCAAGAAATTCCACTAAATAACCCTGATAAGGCACACCTGTGAAGTGAAAACCATTTCAGGTGACTTCCTGTTGAAGCTCATCGAGAGAATGCCAAGAGTGTGCAAAGCAGTAATCAGAGCAAAGGGTGGCTATTTTGAAGAAACTAGAATATAAAACATGTTTTCAGTTATTTCACCTTTTTTTGTTAAGTACATAACTCCACACGTGTTCATTCATAGTTTTGATGCCTTCAGTCATGAAAATAAAGAAAACACATTGAATGAGGAGGTGTGTCCAAACTTTTGGCCTGTACTGTATACACCAAAGTGCTTCATACATTGGTTCCATACTTTGAGTGAATGAAGGACAATTGGGCTGTTAGTATATTGATGATAACGTGTATTTACTGGTGTACAAAGCAAGGAATATAAAGAGGTACTGCATGATTTCATTTCTCTTGCAAACCAAGCTAGTGTGTGTTCATCTATTTGTGTCAATGTCCTGGTTTTTATAGCCTTTATTTTTTCCACCCTGTAATAAAACTGAAAATCAGGTAGAGCCATGCCACCTTCTGATTTAGGTCGTTGAAGGGTCGCCTTTTGAATGGGTGGGTTTTTCGAATTCCAAATAAATGAGGTTACGATTGAATCTAACTTTTTAAAAAAGATGTGTTAATGTATATGGGGATGTTTTGAAATAGGAACAGAAGCTTAGGGAGAATAGTCATCTATACATGTCTTGTTTAATTTTGTTCAAACAAACAACACATTGTTTTTTTTTAAAAAAAGCTTTATATTTATTTGTAATGTAGGTATTTAAAGTGATCTGCAATGATAAAAGGTAAGGTGTCCAATCTAGTGGTGTTTGCTAGAGAATTCACTGGAAAAAGCACACTTTTGTTTCATGAGTCCAGATATCGTTTGAAATTTTGATTTAGGGCTGTCTGCACAGAATTTTGTGGGTCTGATATATAGAGTACCATATTATCTCCATAAAATATTTTCTGTTTAAGTCTTTCTCTAAAAATCCCCTTTATCTCTGATTCATTTTGAAAGTGAACAACCAATAGCTCAATGGCGATTGCAAATAGCAGTGGTGAAAAGGGGCATCCTTGTCTAGTACTATGTTCTAGTTTAAAGTAGTCTAAAATAATGTTGTTAATATAAACTGAAGCTCTTGGACTGGTGTACAGCAGTTCGATCCATGCACATATGTTCTGGCCAAAGCCAAATTTATGCAAAGTGGTAAACAGGTAATCGCATTCAACCATATCAAATGCTTTTTCTGCATCCAAAGATAATATGATCTCCTGAATGTTACACTTTATGGGTGAATATATTACATTAAATAGGCGTCGAAGATTGGAAGACAAACATCTTCCTTTAATAAATCCAGTTTGAGCTTGTGATATTACTAAAGGGAGCACTTTCTCAACCCTTCTAGCTTGGGCTTTAGGGAGTATCTTAACATCATTTTTCAGAAGTTAGATTGGTCTTTATGATGCACATTGTAATAAGTACTTATTTTATTTTTAAGAAAATCGGTAATTAATGATTGGCAAAAAGTTTGAGGTGGAAACATTTTGTCTCTGGCTTCTGTAAATGTTGCTAATAAGAGGGGAGCTAACTTAACTGAAAATTTTTTATAAAAGCAGGGTTAGCAATTGGGATCTGGGGCCTCATGTACTGTATAAATGGTGCGTACGCACAAAAATGTTGCATACGGCCGTTTCCACGCTCACATCCTGATGTATGAAAATGAAACTTGGTGTAAAACCATGCAAATTTTCACACCAGGTCAATCCCTTGCGTACACAAGTCCTCCACTCAGTTTTGCAAATTGGCGGCACTCAGCGTCAAAGCAGTGCTACTGTTCCTGTTTGGTTTCCCTTTATTTTTTAGATTCACATTCCTCATGCGGCTTTATCAAATACACTGAAATTAACTGCATATCATTTATTAGTTTAAAGCATCTGATTGTAATCAACCCTTAACCATATATTGGTGCACAGAATGGCCAAAATATTCCAAATACAATAGCTGCTTTAGCGTTGTCACTGTCAGTGCACCACTCAGAGTATTTATTCCACTGTATCTGTGTGTGGAATCACAGCTGTACAGCAGCTGATTGGATTATCGGGATACAGCATGTAGCACATGCTGTCTCAGCCATGCACATAGTCTATTCGAACTTCTTCCAAACATACTGTACAAACGCTTCAGAGCCTTTCCTGTAGAGACCTCGCGCTCTAAACGCACTCAATCAGTCCATCAAGTGTTCCTGGTAGAATTGTTTGTACTTATAAGTACAATCACCTCACTTTAAACTTACAATACAGTTACAATATTGCACAACCTGAGCCACTTTATAAAGCGCGTATTTACATATGATGACAACTGGCTTCTAAGTCGATTTAGATTTCCAAGTGCTATCTTCTTGGAGCTCTTGATATAATTTTTAAGATGAAATTCAGTAAAGCATGTTTATTAAATTATACAAATACGTTTTAAACTTAATTCAAATAATGTATATTGTTAATAATTAAACATGTGAGGACACGGTGGACAGCAGTAGCGAGGAGTTGGCGCCTCATTCAAGGATTGTTCTGATTGGCGCGACCCTGGATGGATAGATGGACTGAATAATTAAACATGTACTACGAAGATATTTCAGTGTTCCATAAAAGTTTTGAAGAATCTGTGTTCTAAGCTTATAGATGGCTTGGCATTTATTACAGAGCTGATCATGTGGTGACTGGTAACTGGGAGAAAAAAAGGAAGGACAGGAATTGGTGGTTAGTACATTTGAGAGAGATAGTACAGTTGCAATAAATTATTTCATCAAAGGTCGCGCACAACGCAGAAAGCATCTTGCAGGAGGCAGGAACAATCTCTAAACAGGCCACCATTTCATTGCTAATACTGTGCAAATGTGACCCCATGTTTAATACATGCTTTAATTCTTATCATTATGAAAATTATATCAAGTAGACATCTTAATATTTAAATTGTTCAGAGAGCTGTAATATATATGGAGCACATAAAAGAACAAACAGAATACGACACATTTAACGTGCTACTTTAGTTACGATGAGATCTAATAAGCTAGAAAATTAAACCATTTTAAGATTAAGTTTATGACGTTTTACTTTAATCTATACTAATAAAAGGCAAAACCCTCACTGACTGACTGACTGATTTACTCACTCATCACTAATTCTCCAACTTCCCGTGTAGATAGAAGGCTGAAATTTGGCAGGCTCATTCCTTTGAGCTTACTTATAAAAGTTAAGCAGGTTTCATTTCGAAATTCTACGTGTAACTGTCATAACTGAATCCTACTTACGTACATATATACGGCCATAGCCTGCAGCTCGGTTTCCGTGTGAGGCGGAGTTGCTTCCCCCATCACCACGCCTCCCACATAGTTGGCTACCTGCCTATATTGCGTCCCCCATACCCACGCCTCCCACGTAATTGAGTGCTTGCCCATATAAGGCCGTCTGTCAGCAGCAATCCAAGCTGTGAGAAAACAGGAAAAAGGTGGTGTGTCAGATGTCGTGCTACATTTTCTGATGCAGCTAGACGAAAACAACTTTGTGACGCTGCCGCCAAATACTCGCAGAAAAATCCACAAGTTAATAGACACACTGCCGCTAAATACTCATGGGCTAATCCACTTCATAGAGACGCTGCCGCTAAATACTCGCAGGTTAATCCATAAGTTCATAGACACGCTGCCGCTAAATATTCAAAACGTTAATACTGGGAATGCCTGTTAAACATCTTAGATTCACGAGTAGCGATTTGGGTGGTGAGATGTCTATCGAAGTGATCACTGTAATATTTATATGTCATTGAAATGTATTATCAGGCATGGTTTAGGCACCTATGTCATCAGGAAGGCACCAGAAAAAGGGACCTCAAGGTTACTATTATGGAAGTTAATTTAGAGCACAGATGCCGTGAATGTAAGAGCTGTAATAAATAAAGTTCCCCTGGATACTTTAAAAGAAAGTCTCACCATCATTTAATTTTTCACAATTTGTGAAAACAAGAGATGGTGTCAGAATAGAGGACAGTCATGGATTTTGTTGGCGTTCCCTCGCCATGAATTGACTGGGATTCTCTTAACCTGCCGGGAGAATGGAAAAAGTTCCAACAGCACTTGGAGCTGATGTTTTCTGACCCGCTAAAAGGCAAAGACGAGACTGAGAAATGCAGCCAACTGCTCCTGTGGACTGGGGAAAAAGGAAGAGACATTTTTAACACATGGACTCTCACCCAGGAGGAAGCCAAGGTACTGAAAACTTATTATTACCGTTTTGAGGCGTTTGTCATGCCTAAGATGAATACGATATTCATGAGATACAAGTTTAATGAGAAGATGCAGGGTATAAACGAGACTTTTGATCACTTTGTAACAGAGTTAAAATTGCTGGTGAAGGACTGTGCTTATGCAAACGAAGATGAGATGGTCAGGGATAGAATACTGTTTGGCACAAACTCAGCGAAAGTGCGAGAGAAACGTTTAAGTGCTGGGTCTGAGCTAACAATAAATAAAGCCTTGGACATCGCAAGATAGCAAGAGATAGCACAAGCACAGCTGAGAACCTTCGATGCATGTACTCCGAGAGGCTCACGTGAACTGACTGTGAACGCAGTACGCAGACAACAAGAAAGAGCTCCAAAGAGCACTGAACAAAAAACGCATTACACAATTGAGAAGGAAGCAAAAGAATATGAAACGAGTGACGCATACGAGCATATTCATCAGTGCAGCTACTGCGGAAACAAAGCACACGGTGGAAAAAGTCAATGTCCAGCTAAAGGAAGACAGTGTAAAAAATGTGGTAAATTGAACCACTTTGCTAAAGTTTGCAGGACTGGGAAAGGTAAACCCGTGCATGCAGTGTGTGATGTGTCAGATAAAAAGGAAGACGAGCTATTTATTGATGCAGTAAGAAAGGAACAACCCTCTGAAGCTGAACAAGCCTTTGTAGACATATCAATAGGAAAGCAAGGTGTAAAGCTTAAGTTTAAATTAAGTTCATAGACACGCTGCCACTAAATATTCGCAGGCAAATCCACAACTTAATACCGGGAATGCTTGTTAAACATCTTAGATTCACAAGTACCGACATGAGTAGTAAACACTTCGATGAATGAAACCTGTTATCTTTACAACGGTTGACAAACACGGAATGTAACTTGAACACAACACATCCTCCAAATACGAACCTGATTGAAAGAAATAGTGATAATCAAATCCTTGATGACAGCAACACTCATAACAGTCACAAAACATTTACATTGACAATCATGTTACGTTATTTTTAAAATGTTTCCTTTTCTTTTTCATAACTTCTTTAACACACTACTTCTACGCTCCAAAGCGCAGGTATTTTGCTAGTTACAAAATAAACTACACGATTAAAGTGGAAATTTTGAGATTAAAGTTGACATTTGGACATTTTTTTCAACTGTGTCAATATTTTGTTTTTCTCTTCTCTGTATGTTAATATGCTTACACATGACACTCAGACAGTGGGCTATGACTTGCATTTTCATGGCAACTTTGATATCTGACCACTTCTTATTTATTTCGGGCACTGTGCGACTTGATCAACTTTCTGTTGTTGTTAATATCACTGCTTAAACCAACAAGTAGTATGTTTTTCCTTGCCTCTATTTGGTATTCGCTGAAATTCTTCCTTTTCCCCCATGCTTTTGCTATTGTTTTTTCACAGAACGCAAAACATAAGGGGCTATTTATATTGATTTGCATGTTCAAAGTGGCGTAATTCTTTGAGGAGTCTGGGAGGGGCGGTAGGTGCATGCATGAGTATTACATTTCATGCAGACCAGGATTTATGTAGCTGAAGAACGTGGAAGTTGGCATTGGCACAGATTTATGCATCTGGATTTTTTTGTGTATACGCACATTTCCGCTTTTGTCCGTAAGCCATGTTTTATTGTGAATTCTACACACGGCGTTATGCATGAGGCCTCTTGTGCTTTCCCAATCTGAAGTGAGTTCATAGCGTCTAGTAATTCTGATAGTGTCAGAAGTTTATCGAATTCCTCTAGGTGTGGTATCTGTAATGTATCAAAAATGTATTAAACTGTGTTTTGTGTTCTTTAAACTGAGTAGAATGTAAAGACTTATAGTAGTCTCTAAATGTATGCATTATATTTTCGTGGCCAATGATTCTGTCTGTGTTGATGATTACAGATATTTCATTGCAAACTTCCTTCTTATGGATTTGTTGTGCTAAGATCTTATTAGCCTTCTTTCCATGTTCATAGTAATGATAAGTTGTTCTGTTTCTTTTGTTGTCAAGAGGTTGAGTTCTGATTGCAAAGCCTGTCTGTTCCTAAAAAGTGCCTCATTTGGAGACCTGCCGTGTTCTTGATCTTTTCTAGTAATTTCACTGATTAACGCTGAAGCCTTCTTGGTTTCTGATTTATTTTTGTGGGAAAGATGTGAAATAACCTGTCCTCCTGTCCTTTAAAATGTTTCCTAGAATATTCTTGCAGTCTAGAGATTGGATTTGTGTCTAAAAAAAAAAACAACTTGCTTGGATATAAATTCTGTTAAGTTCTAAGACACCAGCTGCGAGATGAGTATGTGGGACATAGTGATGTGAGCTCCATGATTAGCGGGCATGGTCAAAGATAAGAATAGTGTCATATTTTTAAGATTTAATTGTGGACAAGAAATTGTTATCTATAAAGAAATAATCAATTCTTGAGTAACAATGATGTACTGATAAGAAGAAGGAATACATTCTTAAGTATGGATTTAGTAATCTCCATGGGTGTGATAAGTTATCATCAATTAAAAATTGTGTCATTATTTTTGCAGTATTAGATTTTGTCACCAGTGTAGCTGAAGACCTATTCCAGGTCTGGATTTCAAACACAATAAAAGTCTCCAGCCATTATAATTTTGTGAGTATTCAAGTTAGGAATGGATGCAAATACGTTTTGGATGAAGTCTCTGTCATCCACATTTGGCGCGTAGATATTTATCAAAATCACTTTAAAATAAAATAAATTACCCATAACCATCACATATTGCCGTTCAGGATCTGATACTACATCCGATACAACAAATGAAATATTCTGTGAATTAAGATTCCCATACCTCTAGTTTTCTTTGTATAGCGGAGTGGAATATTTGACCAGTCCAGTCTCTTTGCAACTGAAACTGATCCTTGTTGATTAAGTGAGTCTACTGTAAAAATACTATCTTACCATTTAGACCTGTTAGGTGAGAGAATGCTTTCTTTAGTTTGTGATTGAGACCTTTGACATTCCACCTCAGAAAGTTTACTGTTTGGTCATAGAGACATTGCTTCTGATCTTTGGTTTTTATTTTATAATATTAAATTAAGGTTGTACATTATTACATATGATACCTTTAACTTTAATTTCCAATATTGCAAGGAGTTGGCTGTGAAGCCTTTTGTTGTGTTGGCACTTATAATTGTTGGGATTAAAAAGATAGATCAGAAATAGCTTCCTCTCTTTCTCTCCTCACCCAAACTCCCACATTTTGCCTCCCTAAGTGAGGCTAGATCACACTACACAACATCCCAGTCGTCTGACATGCCTAGAGACAGAGCACATCCAGAACAAAACAAGCCCCCAAACAGTGGTGTAGAAAGAATAAAGTAGAGATATCTATTGGCAGCACAGTCCAAATACTATAATCCTAGAATATGACCTTAAACAGCCTTGAAAGAATAAACCCAGGGTGTAATTTTAGACAGTACCCATAGAGTGGTTAGACAGCGTATGATAGTACATTCCTACATTTTTTCTGCTAAAAAATATAAGACTTGCCTATCCGCTCTCAGTTTAGCAGGATAGAAGAGGCTGTTTCTGATTTTGGCTTTGCACAAACACTGTTTAATGCTGTAAAATGTGATGCGTTTAGCAGCTGTTGAAGATGAAAAATCAGTGAAAATGCACATACGGTTATTTTCAAATATAATCTCTTGTTTCAGTCTGAGAAGTGATATCAGATTAATCTTTGATTGTAATTCATTGTAGCATACAATGAAGCTTCTAGGTTTTTTAGCCGTTTGATCTACGTATGCGGTAAGCTACGTCTAAATGCACGTCGTCGTTATACAAATCAATTTGGCACCACCATTTTTTTGTCTATGATGTTAGATTACGACATCATATGCAGGGGGGCACTATTAGTAACCCTCTTTATTTCTTGCTCCATACATTTTACCCAATATGTGTAATACAATGGCTCTAGCTGTTCTGAGGGCAATTATTAGGCAGGTTTATCAAAAAAAGTTTCCTGTCGAGATAAGAAAAAGATGTTTATAGTAACATATAAGAACTTAAAAAATAATTTGATGAGAATGTGCAATTCTGTCCAATATACCTCATCAATCCCTATTTGAATAACTCTGAATAATGTCATCCAGTTGAGTAATGAATTTTTTTATAGCATTACTATCTGCTTTGAATGAGTGTCCTGTATGAAGAGAATTGACCGAAAGATGGCAGCACAAAGAGCGAGAGGCAAAAACAAGATGAAAAGGTTTGTTAGGCCAAAAGTCCATCAGAGTTGAAAAGCCAAGTTCAAAAAAGGAAAACCAAAAATTAAGTCAGAGAAACCGAAACCTACAAGTAGCATCCTACTACATTACAAACACAGAAAAAGAGTAGTACGTAGAGATTTTGGTTCATTTTTTCATTCAAAACAACAGGATTTCAATGAATTCACTTCACATTCCTAAATAATAACGATATGATGACATAACAGTCACACTGACAAATGATCATGTGATAGAATCCAACAAATGTTGCTATTAACAAGATGGCCATGGCTGGTGGAGAACAGGTGGGTATTTTTCATACGTGGATTACTCATTTAGCCAGATGGAATTGTTGACGATTTGGTATGATCCTGGATCTGTCGGTTTTTCGAAACTCTTGCTGGATGTGTTGTCATAGCACATGTGGAATTCATTCAGTCATGGCTTCGCCGTTCATGAATGAGTGACCAATTGATATCGGTGCGCAAATTATAAGAAGAGAATTTCATATAGAGAGGGTTTTGCGCGATCTGCAAGATCCTTTATTGCTCCCGGAGGAAATTCTTTTCGAAAGATACCGCTTTATCTGGGGGGGTATATTGTAACTCAAAGATTTATTAGCACCTTATATTCGAAGTCAAACTATGCAAAATTGGGCTCTCATAACCGCACAGACAGTATGCATTACTTTGAGGTTTTTTACAAGCGGCACTTTTTTTATATACTGTATGCGATGCAGAAAATCTATCAAAAAGTGCAGTTTGCCAGGCAATTTGTAACGTCTGTTTGGCTCTGAAATATTTCCTTTGGGTTTTCATAGTGTTTCCTGGACACCTGCGTGTGCAGAAAATAAAAGAGGCGTTTCATGCCATTGCAGGTAGGTAATACACAGGAAAAAACACCCACAGTTCCATAAAGAATCTCACAATCAGCCTAACATTCTCATTACACAGGATTTCCAAATGTGATTGGGGCACATGGGACTGATCAGAGTGGAGTTTGATCAAACATTATTTGGAAAATGTACCTCTCCTCCTGATGAATAACCAGACGTAGTGTCTTCATCAAATATTTGACCTTCGTCAATATCTCGTTGGTAAGACACAGGTTCTAGGGATATGACATTCCCTGTAACTGACCCAACAAAAAAGAGGGCTATATGGAACATACCTATGGCACACATTGAGGACAAATATATGCAATGACCATCCTTTACCTGAAATGAAGTGACCACTGCATCCTGCCACTGGTTCTGAGGAGGAGCTTCCCCTGGAATGCCCTCAGAAACAGGGCGATGGGCATTTTGCTGGAGTGCCAACTCTTCTGCAGGGGTTAGGTCTGGACCGCGTGGACCGCCACCTGTTTTTTGCTTGTCTGCCTTCTTATTAGCTTTAAAATTAATGTTTTTAATATTATATTTGATTCTTTATGTCAACAATTCTTGAAATAGTTATATTCCAATATTTACCAGTTTGAAGTATATTCTTGTACTTCACTTTAACCTGTTCCCATGTTCTCCTTGTGCTCACGTTTGATCTGGAATTATGACATTAAATAATAATTAATCTGACACATAGGAAATGAAACGCTGCATTCAGTGAGTACAATGCACACTACTTACGCGTTTAATTTGTTGGCCACTTTTGGCCAGCCGTCTTTTCTGGTTTGGGCTGCTTTTGCAGTGTTACCCCTTGTGCATATTAAATCTTGAAATTCTTCATATCCTTCGAGTAAAAGGACCTGGGGCCTCATGCATAATGCCATGCGTAGAATTCACACTATAACATGGCGTAAGCACAAAAGCAGGAATCTGTGCGTACTCCAACTTCCATGTTTGTCCGCTACATAAATCCCGGTCAGCGTGAAAAGTAGCGCACGCGCCTGCTGCCCCACCCCATCTCCTCCCAGAATTACGCCTCTTTGAATATGCAAATCAATATAAATAGCCCTTAAGCTCAGCGTTCTGTGAAAAGACAATGGGAAAAGCACGGGGGAAAATATAAGAATTTCAGCGAATACCAAGTGGAGACAAAGGAAAAACATACTATTTGTTGATTTAAACCGTGGTATAATCAACAAAAGGAAGTTGATCGAGTGACATAGCGTGTTGGAGAAACTTGAAAGCTCAAGTTCACAAAGTCGCACAGTGCCCGAAATAAAAAAGAAGTCACATATCAAAGTCGCCGTGAAAAGGCGCGTTGTAGCCCACCGTCTGAGTGTCATATGAAAGGTTATTAGGGTACAGACAAAAAAAAATAGGCACAGTGGGGAAAAAAAGCAGGAAATGTCAACTTTAATCTCTAAATTTCCACTTTAATCACGTAGTTTATTTTGTCATTAAAGTAGAACATCATAAACTTCAACTTAAAATCATTTAATTTACTATTTTCTCAAAAACCATTATAACTAAAGTAGCATGTTAAATGCTTTGTTTTGTATTTGATTTTCTATGTGCTCTATGTGTGTGAATCACTACGTGCTTCCGTTCTTTCTCTTTCTCCGACAGGACACAGAATCCATTACATTCGTGATATTACAGCTCTTTGAATAATTAAAATACTGAGATGTATATGTGATATCTTTTTCATGATGATTGGAATGAAAGCATGTTATTAAACATGGGAACACGGTGGCGCAGTGATTGTTCATGTCTCACACAAGATGCACGACCTTCGATAAAATAATTTATTGTAGCAGTACTGACTCTTTCAAATGTACTAACCTCCAATTCCTGTCCTTACTTTTCTTTCTCCAAATACCCAGTCGCCACACAATCAGCTCTGTAATAGACGTTAAGCCATCTGTAAGCTTACAACGACAATTCTTTAAAACTTTTAAGGAACATTGAAATATCTTCATAGTACGTGTTTAATTATTCTATCCGTCTATCCTTTCAGTGTCGCACCAGCCTCAGCAAATATACAGCGCAAGGCAGGAACAATCCGTGAACTTGCTAGCGCAGCAGCACCGTGTCCTTGCATGTTTAATTATTAACAATACAGATTATTTAAATGAAGTTAAAGTTTTATATGTATAATATAATCAACATAATTTGCTGGATTTCATCTTAAAAATGATATCGTCATCATATGTAAATACTGTAGGTGCTTTATAAAGTGGCGCAGGTTGTGCAATATTATAACTGTAGTGCAAGTTTACAGTGGGGTGATTGTACTTATAAGTACAAACAGTTATACAAGAAACACTTGATTGAGTGCATTTAAAGTTCTTGGGATGAAACTGTTTCTGAACCGCGAGGTCCGTACAGGAAAGGCTTGGAAACGTTTTGCCGTGGCTGCTGATGTGATTCCCCACTCAGATTCAGTGATAAAAATACTCCGAGTGGTGCAGTGAGAGTAATATAGAAAAAGATGATCCGCTGTGGCAACCCCTAACGGGAGCAGCTGTAAGAAGAAAAAGAAGGTGCAGTGAGAGTAACAACGCTAAAGCAGCTATGGTATTTGAAATAGTTTGACCATTCCATGGACCATTATATTGTTACAGGTTAATTGCAATCAGATGCATTAAGCTAATAAGCAATATGCGGTTAATTTCAGTGTATTTATAAAGCCGCGTCAGTAATGTGGATCTGAAAAAGAAAGTTAAACCACACAGGAATAGTAGCACTGCTTTGACGCTGGGTGCCGCCAGTCTGCAAAACCGAGCGGAGAACATGCGTACAACAGGGTATGAGGTACCGTGGAAATGTGCGTAGCTTTACGCCAAGTTTAGGTTTTATACATCGCGATTTGAACGTGAAAACATTTCCACGCAACATTTCTGTGCGTACGCACCATTTATACATGAGGCCCTGTGGTGTTATGGGTCCACAGCTCACTGAGCAAAGGCCGGTTTTTTTAAAATAAATAATCACTGCACTCGCGGCGGCTTAGTGAGTGGGCGTGGTGGCCATAGCAAGCCGAGTGCACAGGTGAGGAACTGCCCACATCCGTGATTGTTCCCGTAGCTAATGTGCTACAGCTGCTATGGACCTTCACTGTATAAAAGAAGTGCGAGTCGGTTGGGAGTGAGATCAAAAAGAGGTCAGAGAGAAAAAACGAAAAGAGAAAGAAAGGACGGAGGTTACACGGAGTGAGGAAGCAAGTCGGTGCAAGAGAGAGAGACACACGGTGCGTGTGTGTGGGCGAGCGAACGAGCGCTCGTGGGCAGCTGCGAGGAAGCTGGGTGTTAGGCCGACACCCAGGTGTTGACGTTGAAGTCACTCCCGCTGAGCGATCAGGTAGCGGGAGTGACCAGGGAAAGGCAACTGGCCGCGGAAAGGCAGCGGGAGTCGGAAGGCTTGGTCGGGGATTACCCAACGTGAGCGTCCTGGCCGTTGGATACGAACCAAGTCTCGGGACTGGGATGAGTGCCATCCCAAAGCCAGGGATCGGGAGGTCTCCAGTCTCGTGTGGATGTGAGGTGTAAAAGGGCAGCTGCAGAGTGTCTCGCCGGCAGCAAAGTCCATGCGGGAGAAGCAGGTGAGACACTAACAGAAAAGAAGCACCAGGCTTGTCATTGTTGTGGATTTTTAAAGACTGCATCCTGTATGAACATTTTAACCTCAATTTTAAAGGATTGTTTTTTGTAGTTTTTTAAACCTCCACGTTTTTCTTTTAATGGATTATTTATTTAATGACTCTTTTTGAATCACTGCATTTTATGGACACTTTGTTTTTGTTGGATTTTTAATAAAAGCACTTTGCACCTTTTTGAACCATCCCCTTGCTCAATTTGTTATTGCCTCAACTGTCTAGCTCATCTCGGTGACATTATCGATGGTGTAGGGTTAAAGGGCTCCCAAACAGCGATGGGAGCATGGAGTCGAACCTGCATCGTCACAGGCCCCTGCTCCGCTTGTGCGAAAAAAAAAATGCGCCCGTTCTTTCGTCATTTTGTTGCAGCCTATCAAAGACTTGCTGATCATGTTTTCTAGACTCAATATATATGGGCTTTTCAATCAGCGCGGGCGCACGCAATCATCTCGGAAGATTAGATCCAGCTAAACTAATCTACTAGACGGCTGCGTTTGAAAAACCAACTTATCCCGGATGAGTTTCACCAGCATTAACTCATCCAAGTTGAGGCATCTGATCTCGGATGATTTAAGCGATGTACGGAAAATAGCCCCCAGTTCTATAACTTTTGTCAGGTAAAACTGTGTTATGATGATAATGTTAGAAAAAATAAAATGTTAATTTCAAATAAAATAAAAAAAAAGTAATTGATGGTATTTTTCACAAAAAAGTAGTTTTTCCAAATAATGCCTTATAATTGTGGCACAATCTACCATCTTAATTTGTACCTTATCTTCACATATCTATGGCTCTCCAAGGAAGGAAAAACTATCAGCATTTTTTCAAAATTATACCTTAACCAATTTACATCTCAACATCTGTGACCCCACTTCTTGTTGAACATATCACTTCAAAATAACAGTTTCAATCCGCTGTATTAATTCCATCTAAAATTTGGACAATATTTTTGCCTAACTAAACACATTCAGCTCTTTCAATCTTTCCTTATAGCCCATACTCCACAGGTCAGGAATTGACCTAAGAGCTTCCCTCAGAACTGTCTCTAGAACTTCTTAACATATCATGTGGTAACACCATCTTATTAACCTTCTGTACATTGTGTGGATGTGGACAGTGGCAAGTCCACTAGTGCTCCAAAGTCCTTTCCATAAGGTGTACTGTAAGTTTTAGAGCCCACCAGTTGTTAATCAAATCCAACATTTTTTCTACATACACGTAATACTTTATGCCACATATCAACCCGAGTCTAAAATCCATCCAGGTCCATCTGTAAGAACTTGGCTGATTCCAGGTAATCATTATACCACCTAGGTTAGTATAGTCAATAAACTTAACCAGATTATCTATTACATTCTGGTTTTTAACATTTAAATACATTAAAAAGAACAGTGAATCCAGGAATAACCCCTGAGGGAATCCACTTTTAATATTGTTAATACAGACAATTAAATAGGCAACATGTACTAATGTAATTGAAATGAAATAAAATTCAAAAGTATTGCCAAGGCCAATGACAAGAGAACTGGCAAATGCAAAGCTACACCCACCTAAGAACCTGAAAATATTTATTTTGGTAATCTGCCAGTTCAATTATTTTTCGCTATATTTACAAGCTTAACGTTGGAAGATAAATGAAAAAGAAAATGACAGCACACAAACTAACTCAAATTGAAGGCCGTACAGCTTGAAAACATGAATAATTTACCAACAAAACACACTTTCAGGCAATTTTAAATTACATATGACAGTTTAAGAATTATGTTTTATTTAAATTACTTGTATACATCAAAAAAAATAATGTAAATCAAAATAACTCTTGGCTTGAGAAAACTATACACATCTTCCCAATAATAATATTTTTATACCTACTTTTGGCCGGTCATATCCACAAACTTTAAATGATAGCCAATACATGCAATATAAAAAATGACCACATGAACAGGCATGTCTTCAGATTCTGCATTAAAATTAAAGAAGATCTCCACAAGACTGTGAGCTAGCAATTCAGATCACAAACTACATGTGTGGCGAAATGGAAGCTGTGAGAAAAGTGCAAAATTGAGATAATTTCTTAAGAAACTTCGACATAATAAGCTTGTTAAATTATTGCATCAACAAATAAAAGCTGGCAGCCTTAGATTTAATTAATGGTTCTTTCAAAAAGGAATAAAGATGGTGCCATGATTTTTAGGGTGAATATGCCAGATTAGTCGGAGCTCCTGTGCTCTAGACTGGTGATTTCCAACTGAAGAGACTTGTACTCCCAAGTGGTCCAGGGTGGGGTGGTGCCTTAAATTAACAAAATGCAAATGTGTGCATTTAGTTGTATCATTCTCAATATAATTGCTATTAAGAATAAAGTCATACCATAAATAATGAATTCAGAATATTTTTGATTTGGCAAATTAATTCGGCGATGGGTGGTGAGCAGGCTCCTGTCAATCATAGAGAATCCACTGAACAGTATCATCTCCAGACAGAGGAGCAGCTTCAGCGACAGACTGCTGTCACTGTCCTGCTCCACTGACAGACTGAGGAGATCGTTCCTCCACCACACTATGCGACTCTTCAATTCTGCCCGGGGGGGTTAAACGTTAACACTACAGTATACAAGATTATAGACTGTTATACCTGCCTCACACTCTTCACCTTGCATCTTTTTTTTTTTTAACTTGCACTGCTTTTTTATTGCTCTTTAATTAATATTGTTTTTATCAGTATGCTGCTGCTGGAGTATGTGAATTTCCCCTTGGGGATTAATGAAGTATGTATCTATCTATCTATCTATCTATCTATCTATCTATCTATCTAGCCACCACCAGGCTTGGTCAATAGTAGCGCCATCTGCTTGATTGAAAATAGAGAACCAAGGCTAACAAAAAAAAGTCAAGAGCTAGTGGATAAATAGCTATACCTACCAATAAAAAGAAGAAAGATATAGCAGTACAGTGATCCCTCGTTGTATCGCGCTTCGACTTTCGCGGCTTCACTCCATCGCGGATTTTATATGTAAGCATATCTAAATATATATCACGGATTTTTCGCTGGTTTGCGGATTTCTGCAGACAATGGGTCTTTTAATTTATAGTACATGCTTCCTCAGTTGGTTTGCCCAGTTGATTTCATACAAGGGACGCTATTGGCGGATGGCTGAGAAGCTACCCAATCAGAGCACGTATTACGTATTAAATAAAACTCCTCAATGATATACAATATGCTTCCCGTGTGGTGCTTTGCATATTTAAAAGCTCTAACAGCACGTATTTGATTTTTGATTGTTTGCTTTTCTCTGTCTCTCTCACTCTCTCTGACATTCTCTGCTCCTGACGGAGGAGGTGTGAGCAGAGGGGCTGGCCTAGAGGATACAGACGCTCCTCTAAAAAATACTGAAAGACTGCCTTGACATTGCTCCCTTCCATACGGCTGCTTTGCCGGGGCGGTGCTTCGCATACTTAAAAGCACCTATTGATTTTTGATTGTTTGCTTTTCTCTCTCTCTCTCTCTGACATTCTTTGCTTCTGACACGCACTCCTTTGAAGAGGAACATATTTTTGCATTCTTTTAATTGTGAGACGGAACTGTCATCTCTGTCTTGTCATGGAGCACAGTTTAAACTTTTGAAAAAGAGACAAATGTTTGTTTGCAGTGTTTTAAAGTCCCTGTCTCTACAACCTCCTGTGTTTCTGTGCAAATCTGTGAATCAAGACGTGACAATATAAAAATAACAATATAAACGTATGGTTTTTACTTCGCGGATTTTCACCTTTCGCGGGGGGTTCTGGAACGCCACCCCCGCGATCAAGGAAGGATTACTGTACTAGAGAAAGTCCAGGGAAGAGCAACTAGGCTTATTCCAGGGGCATCTATACTAATAAAAGGCAAAGCCCTCACTGACTGACTGACTGACTCACTCACTCACTGACTCATCACTAATTCTCCAACTTTCCGTGTAGGTAGAAGGCTGAAATTTGGCAGGCTCATTTCTTACAGCTTACTTACAAAAGTTAGGCAGGTTTCATTTCGAAATTCTACGCATAACAGTCATAACTGGAACCTACTTATGTACATATATACTGGCCATAGACTGCAGCTCAGTCGCCGTGTGAGGCAGAGTTGCATCTCTCATCGTCACACCTCCCACGTAATTGAGTGCCTGCCCATATAAGGCCATCCGTCAGCGGCAATCCAATAGAAACACTGTACCGTGCGAGTGACGCATACAAGCATATTCATAAGTGCAGCTACTGCGGAAACAAAGCACACGGTGCAAAAAGTCAATGTCCAGCTAAAGGAAGACAATGTAAAAAAAAACCCGTGCATGCAGTGTGTGATGTCTCAAATAAAGAGGAAGACGAGCTGTTTATTGATGCAGTAAGAAAGAAATCGATGAATGAAACCTGATATCTTTACAACGGTTGACAAACACGGAATGTAACTTGAACACAACACATCCTCCAAATACGAACCTGATTGAAAGTAATAATGATAATCAAATCTTTGATGACAGCAACACTCATAACAGTCACAAAACAATTACATTGACAATCATGTTACGTTATTTTTAAAATGTTCCCTTTTCTTTTTCATAACTTCTTTAACACACTACTTCTCTGCTGCGAAGCGCGGGTGTTTTGCTATATATATATATATATATATATATATATATATTGTGGTATCCGGCCGGGGCTGGAGCCCAGGCGGGATGCCCAGGAGGAGGGCTTGTGCCTCCTCCAGACCGCGAGGGGGCGTCCGCCCTGGTTATGTTGGGGGCCACGGGTAAAGGGCTTAGAAGCCCAGCCCTGTAGGGACCCGTGGCCACCGCCAGGCGGCGCCCCAGTGCCTGAATATCCCTGGAGCCCAGCACTTCCGCCACACCAGGAAGTGCTGGGGGCAAGACGACAGGGGACACTCGGACGGCTTCCGGGTGCGCAGACGTCACTTTCGCAAAAACTGGGGCATGTCTGCGGAGGAGTGCCGGGAAGCAGCTGGAGCCCATCCAAGTTCCTATTTAAGGGGCCGCCTCCCTTCAGTCGATAGCGGAAGTCGGGTGGCAGAGAGACGGAGCTGGAGAGAGGACTGGAGGCGGCCAGGAGAGAGGCATTGAGACTGTGAGGCCTGGACTTTGGGGAACGGTGCAAGAGGCACTGGGGAGTGCATGTGACTAACTGTAAATAGTTATTGTAAATAAACAGTGTGTGGTGGATCCAACGATGTCCGTCTGTCTGTGTCCGGGTTCAAGTCCACAATATATATATATATATATATATACCCCGATCTACATACTGTCAAATAAACGAACCACACGCCGTGTCGCAATGCAAGAGACTTCGCCTCTAGCACTGACATCCGAGGTTTAATTCCCGAGAGGGGGTGCAGTGAGTGTGTACGCCTGATGAGCCCAGAATTACAATGAAACAAGTGTCGCGTTCTCTTTGCATTATTTGACAGTAAAACTATTTATATATATATATATATATACATATACAGTATATATATTATATATACACATACATATATATCAGCACTTCCCGATTCATTTTACCCTTGCACCCCCTGTGATGGACGATGCCGATTACGCACCCCCTTGGTTTGAGAAGAAGTATTAAAAAATATGAGGTTAACGCAGAAAAACAGATCACCAATTGAAGCTTTATGAATAATGGATACTTTATTCGCCATCAATAATTGTTTTGGTAAAGCCATACTCAATGTAATCCTCTTTCCATTTTCAAATTTTTTCGAGACTAGCCATGATTAAATGAACAGTAAAAAAGTAAGAGCGAAGCGACGGTGACTTATTGAGGCAGGCAGGCGAGAGCACAATAGCACGTAGGCTCGATGTAGTGCGCGTCAAGTCGATCTAAAATGCGCGATCAGATTTGAAAAAATATATCTTTTCAAGTTCTATTTGAATATACTGTAAGTAGGTTCTATTTAGTCGACAGAAATATCTTTGGTAGGAATGTGAGTTGAATTTAGTCTTTAAATTTCTATGGTGAAGAAAAAATTATGCAATGATGACTAAATTTAACTTACATTCCTACCAAAGATATTTCTTTCGACTAAATAAAAATTACTTATATTTAAAATTTAAATAGAACTTGAACAGATACGATAGTTCATAATACCCATGCAGCACTAAGTGCACGTAAGAGTGGAAGTCACACGTTTTAACAAGCAGCGTATTGCACTGATACGAAATAGCCTACCCATTTAATTATTTAGGCATGGATAGATAAATTAAGATTTTGTACAAATAATGTTTTTCATTTTTCTTCCTCGATGGATTCTGGCACCCCCAGCAACAGCTGCTCGCACCCCAAAGGGTATATATATATATATATGTGTGTATATGTATGTGTGTATATATGTAGATATGTATATATACAGTATATATATATATATACAGTATATATATGTACAGTGGTGTGAAAAACTATTTGCCCCCTTCCTGATTTCTTATTCTTTTGCATGTTTGTCACACAAAATGTTTCTGATCATCAAACACATGTAACCATTAGTCAAATATAACACAAGTAAACACAAAATGCAGTTTTTAAATTTATTATTTAGGGAGAAAAAAAATCCAAACCTACATGGCCCTGTGTGAAAAAGTAATTGCCCCCTGAACCTAATAACTGGTTGGGCCACCCTTAGCAGCAATAACTGCAATCAAGCGTTTGCGATAACTTGCAATGAGTCTTTTACAGCGCTCTGGAGGAATTTTGGCCCACTCATCTTTGC